>OZ059795.1:9750719-10244628 GCA_964057025.1 Standfussiana lucernea
CAACTAAGAGTGGCGCGGTGTTGCGAGCCGGTTAACGCTAACCTATCGTCGTGCGATGAATCTCCACTGTTTATCTTGATCGGGCGATAGAGAGCGCGGGCGCTGGCCTGGCAACAGCCCGGACGTTCATGCGATCCGATGTTCACTCGCACTTGAGGCAAGCTGGTGACTTACTTTGACGTAGTCTGTGACTCGAACTACAAAGACTTTGTAAACCGGAAAATCATTGAACGTCATATTGTATTAAATTAAATCTTACAGTTTACTATAAATATTATTATGGAATACTTATAAATGTTGTATAAAATGTTAATGTGAAGCCATTATTTGATGTTTATTATATATCTGTCTGTTGTGATATACATGTTTTAATGATCAACAAATAAATGCGAGTTTTTTATAGATTAACTTTTAATTTTGCTTAACGCTTATAAAATAATAAACTATAAAAGAAGTTTCGAGGCTAAAATAAATTTGAATTTTATATTAGTTGCCGGTTGTTCATATTATTATTTACAGTCTATAAACAGTGTGTAACACAACACCCACGAATAATACGAAGAATTCAAAAGTGGAAATCATTCAGTTACGATGTGTTAATAACAATTATGTATTTTAATATAGCAATAAACATATTGCCATTGTTTGATGTCTTGCGACATTTACACATCGAATCCGGCGCGTGTTTCGTTGTGTTGTGGCTAGACATTGACTGCAGGAATGACTGTTATGTTACATTACCGAGGTATGTTGGGTTTCGAGTGTATTGTTGTATTAAACTAATTGACTGATTTATTGATTAGTTCAATATAAATTTATTATTATGCTAGTGTAAAATTATATACATGAAAATAATGTGTATGTAATTAACATTTGTGACAGTTTTAAATTTTTCATCATTTAGTACAAATACTGGATGTTTTGGGGTTTTTACGGTTTTTATCAATTTATTGTGATATAGACATAAACACATTACTGTAGAATTGTGCCATGTGATGGTCATGAAATGTTTTCATTCCTTGTCCTACTGATCTGGTTTAAGAAATTCATTTCATTTTAATTACAAATTCGATCCAAAATTTTGTTTTCATATAACATCTAAGCTAGTATTAAATACATTGTGCAATACATTCCCCAAAATGCATGGTAGTGTGTATGCCTTTCCGAATTTTATGTAAGAAAACTGATACGCCTTTCTGAAATTGATGTAAGAAATCTGTTCTTGTTTTAAAATGAGGATCAATAAATACATTGTACATATACTGGAATAAAACGTTAATGTATGATACTACGTTAATTTTGTCTTTATTTACCTGCAGAAACCCATATAATTTCCATTATTGATTGATTGAGATTACACCGGAACGTTTATTGTAAATTAGATGAAGGATCCGAACTGAAAGAATTCATTTTCTGAACCTTTATCACAGTTAATCACTTAGGTTGAACCTCGTAAGAGGTGTACCTGACCCTTCCGGGATTACAGGCGTGAAATTACGTTGTGTCGTACAGTATTATTATTGCAAGAATGATTACTGGCAAGTGGTACAGAAATTAAATTGTGTTCTCATCAAACGCATAGATACTTTGACCAAGTTTAATGAAAGTTTCCAAGTTACCCTTCCTAAATCCAATTTCCCTTAGGACTCTTTTACGGATATGCGGTGCGTCGGGCCTCGCGTGAGGAGTGGCATATCGCGGCGCGTTGCGCGTTTTTTCAGTTTACGGAGGGGCGTTCCGCGTTATCACACACGTGCAAACACAAACATGACTCCGTCGCGGGTATCGCTACGTTTCACACGTCGAACAAGGCTGTCAGCAACGCTGTGTGCGTCGCGGCGATGTCATCATCTGTGGGCCCCTCCGCAAGTATCGCTGCATTTCAAACATAAAATCGCTTTTCTGTAAACGCTCGCATATATCGCCATATGTTTGAATTTACAGCAGGCCGTGCCATGATATAAATATTCTACTCTTTGGCCGAATGGCCGTGCCGCACCTTTCCAAGCGCCTCTTCGACACAGTAATCCCCTCAGATCCCCTGATCGCATTCGGCCGCACCCAGGCACAATTTCAGTGAAGAAAGAGTCGCCATCTACATTACTTAACAGTAAACTATCGATAGAATATGTCTCTCCACTCCAAACTTTAATGCAAAAAAGAAAATCAAATAATTAAGTTCTCTAATTTAATTCACAGTATTTTTTCAGAGAATAATTGTAAAATTTTTCATCAAAATTACCATATATTTATATTTCAAAGCTGAAATATTCTTATTGTATACCTAACATATTCTGGCAATATCACATAATGGTCGCCGCAACTTGCGCTTGTTGTGTTTCCATTTTGTGTTTAATTATTGGTATTTGTTTCTCCTCCTTCCTGTTTGGATTACTACCCGGATATTAATATTTTCACATCGTACGAGTATGTCTGTATGTTGATCAAAATGCAATTCACGAATATAATGATGGCTCGCTTACTTACTGAATCACGATCCTTAAAATATCAATTTATTAAGCTCCTGCAATTATTCAATTTTAATGATCGTAATTTATAAATGTATCATCATTATATTCGCAAATCGCATTATGATCAACATACGACGTAAATACAGCTGCTATTTGCAAAAAACCAGGAAAATTTTAATGATCACCTATATACATATAAGTAAGAAAGAAAAAACGTTTACTGGCACTCGCCATTAGTACACAATACAAAATATAAAAAAGCAAATATAAAATAAAATTTAAAATTAACCAAGAAATATTGACCTATACGTAAGATGGAGTCCGCGTAACACTGGTCACTTTCCCTCACTCGCCACTTTAGTTAATTCGACAGTATCGTTGATTCGTCACTTTCGCGGATTGGACACTTGTGTGAATTCAACAGTTGCTTCAACTCGACACTATCCCTAATTCGCAGATTCGACACTTTTCTTCAATTCGTCACTTAAGAGACCATTTTTTCTATTGCATTCGTATACATATTGTTCGTATATTAATTTTCTACCGACTGTACTTCGAATGACGAATTAAGAAATGTGTCGAATCGGCGAAAGTGGCGAATTAGGGAAAGTGTGGAGTTGAAGCAACTGTCGAATTCACACAAGTGTCCAATCAGCGAAAGTGACGAATCAACGATACTGTCGAATTAACTAAAGTGACGAGTGAGGGAAAGTGACCAATGTTACGCGGACTCGTAAGAAGGTATATAGGTATAGAGCCTTAGTTCCCGTTAAGAAATCCAGATGACGTTTCCAATCAGTATGCTTCGAAGTGGCACAAGAGGGCTCTCTTCTCCCTTATTATTATTATACTCTTTGGGCCGCACGCTACGAGCCCTCAGGTATTAGTAAGATTTGCCGACCAAGACATACCCTCGTCACACTCGATGACGCTATCACCCTCCTCCAGGAGAGCAGTAGGGAAACTACCACTCTCAATAAATACAGACGCAACCCACCGTCATTCCGTCCTCACCATTGAGGCCGTCGCGACGTCCAGGTCCTTGCCCTTCCCGACCCTTGATCGAGCCAGCCCGCGATGCTGAGCCTGTAGTTTTAAATCAGTAATAATGATATCATTCTGATCCAGCCTGTCCCTTTGCTGTCCGTCCCCTAGCGACGCCCTAAGCTGAGGCTCGTACCCCACGGGGGGTGCCTTTAGCGCGTAGTCGCTTAGTTTGTAAGTTTTTTCCCTGGCTTCAGACCTTACACTCAAAGCAAGGAAGGATAGTTTAGTCGAGCAGACGACAACCAGCAACCTCCTTTGACTCCGATTGACCTGCGAGATGCCATTCCCAAAAAAAACTGCCGCACATCGAGATATAAGTACTAACGTGTGCCGCACAACGCGACGCGTTGTCGAGCGGCGCCCCCGCAATAAGTTCAAACATGGCGATGAATGAGAGCGTTTATGGAGAGGCGATTTTACGCGCGTTTGCTTGCCGCGGACGCACGCGGCCTATATCACGGCGGGCGTAAGCAGCGTTGCGGCCAGCCAGTTTCCTGCAAATGCAATACTCCGTTGGCTGAAAAGCGGAGAAAAGAAAAGAACTATGCTGCACAAAGAGATTAAAAAGACTTATAGAGCGGACATTTGTAATTTTCATACAATAATTTGTTCCCGAACATTTTCGATTTTGACACACGAATGCTACCTGACAAGCGGGCATGTGACACTAGACAGAACGATTTGTTACCAAGTTGTAACAAGATTTCGTACAAGATTTGGATTACGAGATTCAAATATTTACGAGCGATAGACAGGACGTCTATCGCTCGTAAATATTTGAATGTCTTTGATGCTGCACAATAACTGTGGTCTGTGACAATAACTGAAACAGGACTGTACTTTCATCCTACACCTGTCTTATTTGATTTTGGCCACCATTCAGGGGGCCACTGAAGTAATGAGTTAATCATGAATTTATTTAATTTAAACGTGCTTAACTCCAAAATGCATTTAATAGCTATATTTCTGTGGCGAGTTCTTTATTCATCTTTCGTTCAGAAAAGAAACCAATTAAACGAATTGATGATTTGTCAACTGTCACTGTCATCCGCTGCCAGCCAATTTTGCAACACTTGTTTTGTAAGATCATAAGATGTAATACATACATTCTATTTAAAAAGAAGAAGTAATTGTGGTTTTTCGCTGCAAATCATCGTCATCCTTACGTCAGTAATATCTAAATGAATTGAGTAGTAAACGGAGACTTTCTTTGTAACATTTGAACTTGTATATTGTCCAAAATATAAGTGTGTAGTGTGACTGCATAGCATTGTTTTACGGAGTTGTTCGTTTATTATAAAAGTTCAAAACGGCGGGACGAAACAGTATGCGTCGAGCGCGGGAGGGGTATCAGTATCAGCCAGTGCCAAGAGTGGCAACAGAAGATGCACTGGAATTTGATAACAACCGGATGGCAGAAGAGCTCAGTGGGAAAATATCTTCACTGAAAGACATATCCATTGAGCTAGGCAACGAAGTACGGTATCAGGAGAAATTGCTACGTGGTCTTGATGATGATGCTGATAGAAGTTCAGGCTTCCTCGGCAAGACAATGGGCCGAGTTCTAAGATTGGGCAAAGGAAATCACAACTACTATATATTTTACTTATTTCTCTTCGCTATTTTCGTTTTCTTTTTACTCTATATTGTGTTAAAATTTAGGTGATGTGCTGTTATCAAATTACTACTACTACAATCCATAACAATTCATTCCTGTGTATTTATGTAAAATGTTATTTATTCCCTTGTAAATAAAGATCTTGATACAATTTCACTGTTTTATTACTGTTTTGTGACTACTATAAATATAACACTACAAACAGGATTTATACCATGTTCTCATTTGCTTGTTTGTATTTTGTAAACATAGTAAATATCCTGTTTTTAGTTTTTATGATAGTGATAATGACCATGTCTGTTTAAAAACTTATACTATAAATATTTGACAACCCCCAAAGAAATAATACAATAGGTAAAATTTTCTTTGTACCTATGATCATTGATCATGCACCATGAATAAAATAAGTAAATACTGTGCAATAGAATCATTTATTGCTAAGAACAAAAAGTAGTTTCATAAACAATAAAAATCTTTTAAAACGTTGCAATAGTCTTCACCTACAATCATTCTAGGCACTGATATAAATAGTCTGCATGTTCCCTTTAACAATTGAGAACAACATCTTTTGGAATCACAAAGTAGAGCAACAACACCACACGCATTCTGTAAATTAATTTTATTACAGTATGCACTTAGATCATCTAAGATTATTGTTGAAGGAATACTTTGCCAATCTTGCAATGCAGAAATAATTTCTATCAATGAATCCAAACTCTCAACATACATAAATGTAATCATTTTCATATAATACTTGTTTAGTGAACTCATGTCTTGAGACAATTCTGGCAGTTCAGTTAACTCTTCCGATAATATGTATAAAACTTTTCCGTTTTTAGCATGTTGTAAAGCTTCTTCAAAAAGTTTTTTGCGGTTTGTACTTGCTTCTTCAAAGTAAAAAGTGCAGCTATCTTTTTCCATTGTAATTTCTACAGAAAATTTAATTTGTTACTTGAAATATGATAAGTTTAATAATTATGTAGTAGGTACTTTTTATTAATACTTTGTTAACTTTTTTAGTCAAGATTTATGTTTAGTCTTCTCTGTGAAGTTTCAAAGTGTAGATAAATAAACCTAAACCTGTGTTTCACTTTCCAAGTTTGTGTGACATTAGATCAAATTGTCAATGAAATTCCAGTGTTGCCAGATCCAAATACATTCGATGTAGCCGACATGAAATCGAGTCGTCGTCGTCAAGCCGCCAAAAGCAACGTAAGCGCGTAGTATGTACGCGCGAGAGCATCGCCCTTTTGGGACGACACCTTTGGGTTGGGGCTAACGTAAAGTACCGTGGATTATACGTAGTAGGTACTTTTAGTAAGAATGGCAGTGGTGGTTAATTAGCAGCACTGGCGCCTTGGGCGTAGCCAGGGGGCGGCAGCTGCCTCTCCCCCCCCAGAGGCTCCATATTTAAAAAACAGAAGTAGTAAGTACGTAATAAATTGTAGCGTATAATCAATCTTAAACTAAAATATTTTTAAGGCCAAAAATGAGCATCTATGTACTCTTACTACGGTAAAAAACTTACACATTTTCTTAACCAACGCGTGCGTTTCGTACTTTGAACACTGCGAAAAACAGGTTGGACTTTTTTCTGCCTCTGGATTGGCACTCCTATTGGATTTTCGCATGATTAAGCGGTATAAAATCAGGCTGTTTATTAGGAGCCCCTTGCCTGAGTCGTTAATAGGCAATTATGGCAAACACAAACTTGCTAAGAATGTGGAAATTTTGATCTCAAATAACATAATATCTGAATTTAAATTAATTTAGATGTAAAAATTTTCGAGCTCGCTTTTGCAGCCTACTTTCTCTTGGACCTTACTTTGTCTGCAAGTTTTTGTAACATAGCTTGCAAACGAAAAATACTTAATCAAAATCGGTTCATCCGTTCTGGAGCTACGATGCCACAGACAAACACACATATAAGACCCATCTTTTTCGTCGCGGGTTAAAAAAGTGCACAAAGTATGAGATGCCGTCATCCTTCTTCTTCATCCTCATCTTTCGCTTAGTTGCCATCGATCGATGTGACCCTTATAAAACACCATACGGGAAATGCCGAACCAAACTCGGTTGCCCTAGCACAAGGAATCAGGTTGCTTGCTAATAAAATTGGTTAGATATTTGGGTAACACAATAAAAGACAAAGTGGTATTATAGATACTATTTTATTAAACCATTATATTACAAAATTAAAATAAGGAAAACTATAATATACCTCATTTATTACACACTGTTACATCATCGCGTATTTTTTATCATTGAGTGTAAGGATCTTTCTAGTGAATATTATTCCTGCTCAGTTCAAAACGTGGTTTAGTAAGTCTCGGATTAATTAAGTCTACAGTTTGAGACAATTAAACAAAGATTATCGTTAAATATCGTTATGTAACAAATTAGAATGAGTTTGGTGTCGTGCACTTTGATTTTCTGTAGTGGGTATTTACAATGAAATTGTAAAATTTATTCTACAATTTTCTATGACAAATAAAATATTTACATGAAAATGTTAATGTCCAATGAAAGGAAATGAGCTAATCTCAGTAAAATAGATTTCTCACACCGTCCTGCTCTACTGTAACAGGCTTTAAATTTAATAATGTAGTTCAAACTTTTGTCATAGAGATTTTTTTTTTTCATAATGCCATAGTAAAAATCTTGTATCTGCTGCATTAGCCTCTAAGCCTTGGTAAACAATTGTGTGTTATATGTCCTGGTGCTAAATTAATAATAAATGTAGCCACGGCCGAAAGTCGCACGACCGGCCGGGCGGCCGTCTGACCACACTGCAAATAAAATGTCTTGGTCGGAGTGCCTGCGGCCAAGATTACAACAACTCACACGGAGGTCTGCCGCACGGATCGCGAGCATTGAGCTATTTTAACAAAACCATTGTTCCAAGATTGATCAGCGACATTGTTATATTATTTTAATAATATTTTTTATTATATCTTGCGTGTGAAGAATTATTGATAGCTCAACAAGACATTGTGCACAAGCTATGAAAACAAATCGACAGATATCAAGAATTAAGCCTTCCTACTTCTTTATGTTAAGTTCATCAGACATTAGTTCAAATATCTATATTTTTGTAATCAATATGAGAATGATATATTTTTTAAAAGCTATGACAGTGATACAGTACAATATTTAAGAGCTTAGTTTAAATTGCGGCTAAGCCATGTGGCATGAAGTCATCTCCAAATTATCTATATACAATACAGGAATCTAAAGCTATTATAATTCAAAGTTCATGATAGAGTGAATATTCTAAACATATTAAAAAAAAAAGTTTTCGCAAATAATAATGTCAAAGAGAAAAGTAAAAACTTTCTATAAGCTTTTATACAAATATTTCTAAGACATTTCTTTACTATATAACCCCTGACTTTTTCTTAGTCAACATTGAGAACATAATATTATTCTTTTCAAGAAACTCCTGAACGACACATACTGTAGTTATTATATTTACAGTTTCGTGGCAGTCAGTCTTGGTTTGGGTTGAGATATCTCACAATAAGCCACTTAGCAACCAGCATTAGTTCCGCCAATGTCAATTCACCATTATGTCCATTATCGATCGAACAAGTCCATAAAATATAAAGCATTGATATTTCTACGCAAATAAATGCGTTGTTTTAAAGGGACAAGTTGACAACGGAAACGCAATTAACATTCCATGTGGTACACTTGTGTACATAGTATTTCATGATGCAACTCAGCCAGCCTGTATTTACATTTTACGTTCATACACATCATTATTAAATTAAAGTTTCAATGTGTCTATAAAAATTAACATCACTATTATTTCAAGGAATTCAGAATTGCATGAAGTCATTTTCATGAAGCTAAGTAAGACTACATAGTACCATTACCCATGTATAATTCTGAATTGTGAGTTAACACATTCCATATTTGTCAAAAAGCCTTATTCCTGCGCTTTGCTTGCTTCCGTTATTGATTCGTATTGCTCCTTGTCAAGTTCAGTCATTGTCAAGCTGCCGTCCGGCAGCATAAGTACTACTCTTCGCGTACCTCCTGTAACAATACCATCATATAATAGGGAATTTACCTGCAAATTGTGACTTCTATCTGCTGATAACTTGATATTTGGTGATTGCCATCGACATTGATGCTAACTATATCTGGCTTCTAGAATCATCCAAGCAAGGTCGCCTTCAACATAATTCGTTTTTGAGACGTCTTAAAATTCGTTATTTTATAAGAAATAATCAAAGAGAATTAAAATAAAGGAAATATCACAGTCGGGGATATATTTATTTATACTTTCTTCTCCACACCTCTAACACCCGTGTCTATAAACAACTCAAGTTTTTAAGTACTTGAGTAAATGTCATTTTTTCAGATACGATTTTTATTATGTAGTTTAGTTATTTCCTAAAATTAGAACTGTAAAAAGTTGAATTCTTAGGTTTGCTTTCTTTGACGGTTCTTACTTCGTTTAAATTCAAATTCTACTCTATTTGCATTAAAAAATTTGCAAAGTAATTACTTTAACTTAACTATAGATACGGGTGTAAGAACTCAATAAAAAAAGTTCCATAAAATCCGACCACTATAAACTTCGTTATACCTTTTTGTCCAATTGAACTTGACAATGAAACAAACAAAAAACTAGTAAAATCAACCTCATAATTATACACATCCAAAACATATGCTTAGAGAATAGATTTAAATAATAGATATAAATTAATCAGCACTAACCATACAAAATCATTACAGTGAATTCGGAATATCAAAGAAATTTTGAAGTGTAATTGGTTGGTATACTGACCGGGAGAGGGTAGGTCTGCCTGCAGCAGCTGCGCGATGACCTGCGTAGCGTCCTCGCCGGGCTCGCCCTCCACCTGCACGGCCACCTGCTGCAGCGCCGGCGCCGACTCGCCGCCCGGCATCAGCTGCGCCAGCTGCGACGGGTCTATCGCCAGCACCTGCGGGGAATACTCACTTGAAGCTATGGAAACACTCTTTTCAGGCTATTAGGAGTGTTTTTATATTGGACATTCATATAAAATTAATTAATTTCCTTTTAATATTTAAATGAAACTTTTCCTTACAAAAAGACAAGACCGATATTACAAAAAAAAATAGGAGCCTCTTTTCCTACTCATCCTGCATAAGCATCTGTACCTTCTAGTAATCATATAAGCTAATAGCATGAGCAGCATATGTATGCATATGTATGCTATATAGCAGGAGCTGATGGACGCTACTGAAAGTGCCAAACTCGTCGCCAAATACTGGGCTGACTCAATTTAAATTGTCATCGACACGCTAAGTAGAAGAAGGAGCTAATGATGCAGCAGTGCAGGTGGCTACGTATCACTACTGATTAGACAAGATTTAAAACAAACTTGCTAAGAGACTTCAAAGGCAGCTAGCTAGCATTGGATTCAATATGACTTTGTTTGATAAATTCAACATAATATTGGGTATTCTGACCTGCCCATCCTCCCTGGTGACGTACATGACGTCACCATCGCCCTCCACTGCGCCTTCCACGCCTTCGACGGCGCCCTCCACTCCTTCCGCCGCTACCAGGAGCGTTTGACCTGCTTCATTCTCGCCCGCGACCTGTGGGGAAATAAAAATAAAGTTTAAACGAAAACCATGCTTATTGCATGAGCAGTTACATTAACTGTCTGGCATACTAATGCGTACAGAGATTAAGCTCCAGACATCAAACTTCATGTGCCAATTTGACAGCCTAGCTTACTGTAGCAATAAACAAAAACATACTTCTACT
The DNA here is from genome assembly GCA_964057025.1 of Standfussiana lucernea. NCBI lineage: Eukaryota > Metazoa > Arthropoda > Insecta > Lepidoptera > Noctuidae > Standfussiana > Standfussiana lucernea. The sequence continues at coordinate 9,761,626 of OZ059795.1, forward strand.
GGAAATAAGGGAATGTTCGGGATAACAGATTCGATTCAGCAGTTTTTGTTGAACAAAAATTACACCCTGTACTTTTATTACTACACATGTTCGGATTTACTTGGCTCGTGCCGATCGGCTAACTCTGTTAGGCACTAACGCGTCATCGCTAAATTATGTTCGAGTCGGCCCAGCACATGGAGTATAATATAACCACTAGAGAGCTTATAGGCCGATTTCTTCTAAGTACACGACTCACTACCGCGGGCCGGGGGACGAGGAAGAACGCGCGCCTGCAATTGGTCACTTCAAGGTCAACTTGCATAGGTATGCATATCGTTAGGGTTGATCTATTTGATTAGGGGAAAACAGTCGATATCGATAAAATGGATTTTAACATTATGAAAAATACTCAATTAAAATCGTATAAAAATAATGATATTTAATCAAAAACAATCGATTACAAAAAACATGTATCCTGTTATAATTGATTTTTAAAATGAATTAATTTCGTAAATGTTTTTCGAATTCAAGTTTTAGGGTACTGAACGTATAAATTGCACCTATTTTTTAAGTCGGTTAAGAGTAGATAGTTATTTTATTGCAGTATTTGAATTGAATAACATTTTTATTAATTAAAATTTTATTACTGTCGATCTCAATTTCGGATAATAAAGGCAACAGCACGGGTTTCTACTATAAACACACAAAGGGAATGAAAGGGATAAAAGAATTAGAATTGTCTAATGAAAGAACGAGACATTTCCAAAAGACATCAACGCGGAAATTAAAACGTGTGCTCTTTCACCCAACCACCATTTTAACGAGACCTCTGCGGTCGCTCATGATCTGATTAAATCAAAAATAATTTTCTTACCGTTTACTTACCGGTGAAAAGTCATGCCATCCTTTTTGTAACTAGATGTTTTGGAATGTTTCCCACACCACTTCACCGCGCATGAAGGCATTTTGATGCGTTATAATTGCATAAAAAGTTTAAAAAATTGGAATCATTTAGCGTGCACACAGGTCTAATACTTGGACACAACTAAAATGGTTACTAGTACCGTAGGCTATATGTAGGCGACCAAACACTAATAGTTTTCGAGCATTGGGGCACTGTATGCGCAGTCAAGTGGTTATATAGTCTTTGGCCCAGCACAATTCGAGCTAAGCCGAGTGGCTTTTTTTGATTAGGCTACCTGCTGAGATATTTTGAACTAACTGCCTCAAAGTTTATTTTGGCACAGACAGAAACTTTTATAAACGTCTATAAAATTGACAATAGCCGTTAGAGCCGAAAAAAAAATAGCATACCTGATAAAGCACTCCATCTTCGCCTCGGATCATGATGGGCGTGTGTCCTGAGTGCAGTAGCCCGACCTCCTCACCATCGTCGACGCCGACGCCTCCTTCTAACAACTGCTTCACGGCGCTGGCTTCCACTTTGACTTCCGTCTATAACAAGGTTTTGTTTGTAATGTAAAGTAACATAACTTTAAAATACCACGAATTTACGTTAGAGGAAGCACAACAAATAGATGTCGTTAAATGTATTTTGAGTTGGGCGTTGATATTGCCCGCCAAGGCATTTTACTTTTGTAGCATTCTTCACTTCCTTTAGTAAGTGTAAAGCTAAGTTGCTGCTTACTTGTACAAATGCCAAAAGTATAGATAATTATATTCTTTAGGCTTGTGTTGGTAGCATCGCGTTTTGTGAAAGACTCAGGGGTATGATACAGGTAGTAACATTATACTTACGCCATCTTCGTCTGTAAGCACAGGCAGTGAGTGTTGTGCGCCGTCTCCTTGTACCAGCATACCTGTCGTTCCACCCGGGGACATTTCTACCTAAAAATGAAACAATTAAATTAATACTGTACGAAAATAAGAAGAGATCTCAACTTATCGTAGTTGCGTCGAAGGATTATTTTTACATTCGAGATGTTAACTTTTAACCCGCCGATTGGTCAGAATTTTCAGACACCAAACTGGATTGTCAGAAGGCAATTCCTTGTGCGAAACACATGCATTGTTGATAATTTTTTATTTGTATAATGATATTCATCCAGGTATTTTAGTATTATTTTCCATAGGCGCTGTTTTTTATATTTGGAAACCCCAAAAACCATGATAACTCCAAAGATGATGAGATAAATATTTGTGAGGAAACATTTACTATGACAGTTACTGATCTAGTACTACTAGACCAAGTCTCGTCTTGTACAGAAAGCCACTTTCTGCAATCGTGAACACATAGAAAAATCAATGAAACGTACGGGATTGACTTAGACTATCAATAAGTCACACATTGCTAAGTCAACCCCATACTTTCATTGACTTTTCTATGCGTTATCAATTGTAGAAAGTGACTTATCGAGCGTAGTGAGCTGGGTACCTTCATGAGCATGGTGGCGTGCAGCGCGTCGGGCGCGGGCGGCGGCGAGGGCGGCGAGGGCGGCGGCGAGGGCGTGGGCGGCGGCGTGGGCTCGCCCTCCGCGCGCGCCAGGCGCCGGCCCGAGCGCGGGCACAGCGTCAGCTCGCGCTCGGGGCTGGGCGGCGGCAGCGGGCCCAGCGAGCGCGGGAACGGGTCCTCGATACCGTCCGACGTGTCCGACGACGCGTCCGACTGCAAACATACCTCACTTCCAGTTTTGGCTCTTACAGTTGTATCATTCATCCGCAACCAAACAAAAACCCTTGTGATGGACGCCCACTAAAGTTTTATTGCGCAAGTTGCCTTCTCTGCAGTCGACCCTGCTCTGTGGCTAGTCGATTTCCTGCAGAAGACAGTTTGTAGAACAAAACTTAAGATGGTCATCCTATGGAGAAAGTTGTTCAGTTTGATGGTCTGAATCAAACCCTAAAATCTACGACCACGCCTTTCTGGTACTCACCACTGTTGGGGCACTATATTTCTCTGGCCTATAAACCACATTACTCACAAACAGTGTGATCAGCATGCCATTTCCTTCATATCATGCATGTATTAAAAACATTCTAACTACTTCGAATCAACATGAATCCTGAAAACACATGTGTAGGAAGATTCACTCTCTTCAGCAGACTTGATTAACCATCACCATCACCCCGAAACGTGCAGGCTGCTGTCCAGAAAAACATAATCTCCGGACAAACATAAATGGTGTCCACACAGTAAATATTCTAACCTGTTCAAAGTCTAAGGCCACGGGAACCTTGTCTCGGATGCGTACGATGTTCCCGCCGGCCGTCGCGACCGAGTATCCGCCGCGCCCGCGCCCCCGACCCGACCCGCCGCGCCGCAGTAAACTGTCGCCCTGTGCAGTCAATCTCTTCGTTATTTACTAACCATTTGTTTTGTTATTGTTAGTAAAAGCTCTATTTTGAACGAATTGGTTAATTTTCTTTTTTTGGTGAAAAACGGAAGCATGGTTTGGTTTTTTTTTTGGTTGACTGGAGAAGGCAACAAATAGAGGGCTTTGGAGACATATTTATGATACAACACCAATAAAATTAAAAGTAAATTCTACAACAGCCAAATATTTGCTTTTATAACTACTTCATATTAATATAATATTGTTCTTACCTGAGCAAGTTTCTTGTTGAGTATGGTAACAGGTGACTTTCCTTCGCCCTGACCTGATGGTCTCTGTATTGTGCGTTGTATGATCTTTTGTCCGGACGGAGTTATTATAGTCTTTTCTGTCACCTGCTGTCCTCCCGAGCCATAAGTTTTCTTTATCTATTTAAAATAATTTTGTGTACCAAAAACATAAGTATTAAAGAATACCTTTTAAATATCTGGAAAGTGAAAACAATGATCTTCTAATATTACCTGTGAAGTCATAGGCGTGCGGATTGGGGAAGTCTTTTTGGCTTCCTCTAACTTTTTCTGAAAAATACTTAACTTTAAAACTTCACACTTTTAGGTAAGAACTTAGTTGTACACGATATTGGAACAAGTAATACCTGTTTAGCTGCTAATATTTGTTTCCGAATCACGTCCTGATCTATGTTTAGACCGGGTCCTAATTTGCCAGGTGAATCAATCTTCATAATTCCTGAGCTCTTCGACATTATATAAACACCTGGTAAAAAGAGATTTATTATAATAAAAAGGGTAAATATGAGCAGCAAAGCCAGCACATACATCGCTGTCACAAACATAGCATGTCATTCCAAACAATCAAATACCTGTAGTAAGGTTAGGCATATGTTTAGGGTCAACTTTAATGACGCCCTTAATGTTCGGCATGCCCTTTCCCGCGAGGCCGAGTGATTTCACCAGCTCAGGGTCCAGAGTGGACTTGGGCGATGATTGACCATTCAGCACTTTCTTGTCAGCTGAAATGTTTACTATATTTATTATTATCAGTACTGGGCCTTGCTATTTGTTTAATATAATTAAAAAGAAACACCTAGACCCTAAAGTTTACTACAACCCAAAGTGCTAAGCAGTTCAATAACAAGAGACTAGGTTATAACAATGAGTGTGCTAGCTGTTAATGGTCAAGTTGCTCTACCTTTGGTGGAGTCAGGGTCCGAGTAGTCCTCGTCTTCGCTGGAGAGTTCCTTCTTCACTTTCTTGGCTGCTGGCTCACCGTCCTCCGCGCCACACCACGCCTTCACTTGGTCCAAAGCGCGGACTTTGCTGGTGCGTTGAAGACGACTGTACATACAAAGCTTTTAGATATAGAGTATGCTTGCAATACAAAACAAATACTCTTTGTTTAAGATTTTGAGATTCCGATTCTGTCTTTAGCATCGGAGCTCATTTATACAGAGTGGTGCCGACAATACGACAATGAATGAAAATACTGGTTATAATAGTTCATAGGAATACTATGATACTCCAAATTACTTAGTACACTGGAAGGGATAAATTACAAATATCTTATTATTCTTACCCAGATGGTGTAATGGCAGGGCTCTCTGATTTCTTGACTACTTGCTTTACAACTTGAGGCAATGGCGTGCTTATCTGTTTCACCTAAAAAAAAGAAAATATAATTTAAGAAGGGGCATTTCATAAATTGTAAAGGAACTCTGTCTATGTGGTCCATTTCACGCCCTAACAGCAGAACAGATTTCGGAATTTGGCACACAGGTAGACAATGACCTGGGTTATGACATAGGATCTCAGTACGATGTTCATGTGGGTGAAGGCGCGGACAAAAGCTAGTTGTAATATAAACTGTATATCCTTAGGTCACATAATGCTTTAAAGGTTGATTATTATTATAACAATATTGACCTGTACTGGATGTTGTTGCTGCTGCTGTTGCGCCCGCAGAGCCTTCAGTTCCTTCTGCCGCGCCAGTTGCTTCTCAAATGCTTCCAACAGATGTTTGCATGTCTCCATATTTTCTACAGGCTCCCATGTGTTCTGTTCACTGCAATAATTTAAATAGTTTAATTATCTAGAATACTAGAATAGTTAAGCAAAATATTATGTTGCATAAAAAATAAGCAGCTGCTTAAAGCGAATAGTCCGACGAGAAGACATTTTTTTTTTCGCTTTTATTGCAAGGACATAGGGCTCTCTCTGACCGGCTCTAGCCGATTCTGCGTCGATAAGTGTGGTTGTTCCTTGAACTGACGTTAGCTTTGACTTGGGTGGGATTCCTGATTTAACAAGCAAATCATTGACAAATATGTATCCAGGGGAAAGTGTCTGATTTTACACAAGCCTACAAATGTGACCCTTTTGAGTTAAGTTCGATTTATGACAAAACCGTCTAGGTAAAATCGGCTCACTACTTACTGGGGGTATCCCTCCCACTTGAGCAAGTATTCATACTGCTTTTGGCGCGGGTTAAACCGCTTGGCTAAGATTTTCTCCACGACATACTCTCCAGCTTCAGTAGGGTCACCCTGTCTTTCCGTGCGTCGCGCGATTCTTTCTTCAGGTGGCACGCGCTCTTGAGCGTTGCGAACAGATTCGTTCAACTCCTAACAATAAAACAAACATGTGAAAATGTTATCCAAGTCTATTTGTAACATCACAAAGAGCCATGCAGACAAAGGGGAGCAGTAAGCCATATAATGTGTGTGCAAGTATGATTGTCAGAAAGCAGCATTTTATAATAATTTAAGCAACTAATTTTGAGTTGCAAAACCAATTGTTAAGGCTACACATATAAAAATAAATTATCCAAATTAATGAAAAAAAATGTAAGTACCTTAGATTTGTTAATATTTTGTGGTATTGGTACTTTATGGACATTCTTGAGTCCAGGGCTAGCCTTAACAATATCATCACTTTCCTCCCCAGAGGGCTGTGTTTCAGAGTCCTCCTGTAAGAGTGAGTTAGCAATGAATGTTAGGAAAAGTGAAATGAAAAGAGGGTTATCAGACTGTAGCAAAAACATACCGTCTTGGCCAACTTCCTCGGTCTGCCACGTTTCTTTACTTCTTGCTGAACTGGTGTTTGAACAGGTACCAGTTGGTCTTCAGTCTTTAGTTCCATCTGTATGTAAAAGTTTAATTTTATAAACATTTTTTCCCTGCATGCCCTAGGAACTGTATTAAATTTGTTCATAGAGATAATAGTAAAAATGAAATAAAAGCAAATAACTTACGACTTTAGCATGTGCAAATTTGGACAAGGCCTGGACATTTGATCCAGCAGTGATCCAGGCAGTTCGCTGTGCCTCTGCCATCCGACACCACTGCTGGTAAAGCTTCCAGCTATTGTCTGTGTTCACCGTAGACCCATCTCGAACTGATGAGCATTTCCACAGTAGGAAAGCCCAGACCTGGGCTTTACTTTCATTCTGTGTACGAATATAATAAACAATAAATACATGTGCGACAATAGCTTCTTGGTTGTGGATAGTAATAACTATGAAAAAAACAATCTTTTCTCAGAATTTTAATAAAAGAAAGTTTCATGGGCTTATTATGATGCATGTAAGGAACTAAATTCCTGCATTACACAAGCAGTCATCAGGCAGTAGCCCACTGGACACAACCACCATCTGGTTGGATGATCCTCCCTTTACAATTGGGGATGAATAACTTTATATCCTGTTCCTTATAGTCCTACAGAATACACATAACACCTATCTAATAATTTCATTGTTATCTTATTTCTTTCAACAATATTTGTGTGTGTTTTTATTTGTAACACACACACAGTGTTGAAAGAAATAACACAGAAAAGGTAATGCTAACTATTAAAGTTAAAAATATACTATAATATACTTTATTGTACCCCAAAATTGTTAATTTGTTACACAGCTCTTTTATAGTATTGTGATTTCTATGGGTATCATCGCAGTATTATTCCTGATAGCAATATTTATTACTTAACATAATTGTATACTCACACTATCTCTTACAGGAGATTTTCCTGTGCAGTTGTTTGCATCTTTATGTTCTTTAAACTCTTCAACAAAGTGGAATGCTGAGTGGCACAGGCCACACACTAATACATCCAGGGTTGCCATTTGTTCATGAGCCTCTAAATTACAAGAAATAAATGTTTTAGGATCTTGTTTACAGTTAGACAGACAAATCATCAACATTATATTAGCTAAAGAACATCCACAGCTGAACACAGGCCTCCTCCATGCCATGAGTACTGATTGACAAGACGGTAATACTTCCAATGGATTGCTGAAACCTTCACAGCAGAAGTTGTTAAATGGTACAGACTATAGTGTACTCAGAAAATTTTTAATTGATTTAAGCGTGACCATGAAGGTCTGTTAATGGACATGCAGATAATAAATAAATGGTTGTTATTTTCATGAATACAAAGTTGCACGTAGGTGTTGATGTGATTGATACTACACCAATAATGTTGTTAAAGCATCCCTCAGACTAGACAGTAAGGAGGTCTGCCAAAACATTATATCCAAATCTTTGAATTGGATGCAAGTACAACAATATTTTTAACTGTATTAACCCTTAAATGCATAAAGTTGTAAAACTGCAACATACCATTCAAACGACCATAAAATTATTAGTATGAGTTATTACATATGTAGTTATTGTCTAGTGAGTGCATGGTGTTGTAGTTCTGCAACATACGGTTTTTAATAAAAATAGCTATGAAAAAATATTTACGTTTTTTTTTATTATTTTTCCCTGAAAAATCTCTCGGTCTCTCTTTCTCGGTCTAACAATAAAATCATGCATTTAAGGGTTAAATAGGAAGACAAGCCATCTAGATATTATGGGATTTGCCTGTTGTTAGTAAAAAAAAGATTACCTTTCAAAGCTGTAGGGTTTTTGGTCAACTCTTCTGGATTTCCCGCCGGCACTTCCTCCGGTGGCGTCTCGCCTTCCTCTACTGAAGTCATTGTTGCTTTTCGGGTTAACCTACAAATAAAACGCGACTTACAATATCCAGCAACATTATAGAGGATCATACATTCACATCTAGAGTCCAAAATACATTCTCAGATAACCTTAACACCGGTAGATTCCCGCCAACTCACGTCATACAAATATTAAATGTAATAGGCATTACGTATTGTATTATTATAAAAGAAACATTATACACTAACACAAACTTCTTCGAAAATACACTATGAGCTTTTTATTACTTAAAAAATATATTATTTGTACTTCCCATGACACAAATCAACGCTCATTGAATTACACTGCCATCGTAGCGATAAAATTAGACGCTTCTGTCCTAATAACTATGTAAACATGCATTAATCTAAGATATGATCTTAATTCAATTCACATAGATTTTAAATAAATTACACGATCAAGACAATGTCACTTACTAAAAACAATATTTTTTTCTAAATTATTGAAACTTCAGAGAATGCAACGCAAAACGGAACAAATCACATCAACAATCGAATGTTTAATGAGGATAAAAAACGTTTCGCCGACACGCTTAAGCTGCCACCTAGTGATCGCCGACATTTTCTTGTTTTCACTTCATTATTTTAAAATACGAGCCAATCCCGACGCAGAACCACATGGTTTAAGCCAATTAGCGAATAACAACGGTTTTAACATGCTGTAACATACCTGCTGTTTCGTGAACGCCACTTTGTTTGGCCGACATTTATGTTTGACCATCATGTTTCACCGACACCCCTTTGATTCTGTGCAATAATACTGTAATTATTAATATCTTACAGTCCTATTACATACAACTCCCTCAATATTTTTATTACCATGTAATGCTTCTAATAAATACCTAGTAGAAGTAAACCTAGAGTCTTTGAATTTCGATAGGCTTGTTTCTTTTTTGCATCCTTGCGTTGGTTTTTGATTGAATTAGGATTGGACAAATTACCAAAATGTCTTTTTATCCAACTACGGTAAAGCAAAGACGAAGGGTAAGGTTAATCAATGCCTCCACTCGATTTGCCTTTCAAAGTTAAATTTTATGAAATTATAAATCCTTGCGAATTAAAATTTTACCAATTTTCATGCTAAAATATAATTATTAGGACATCAAAGCCTGTGCTCGCTTTTTTGTAGAACCTCAAACCTGGGTACGTACCTAAGCTAGGTATTACCTACATATTACACAGCTTATAAGTAAACCTTAGAGCATTGTACAAATTGTACCTTTCCAGCATTCAACCTTAGTTGCTTTAAGATATAGGTACCCAAACAACTGCACACTCACTGCACAGCACAGACAGGTAGGTACTCCTCAGATTAGATTTTTTTGCGCAAGACAAATTGTACCAACCTTTAAAGAGAGCAATTCTGATTGCTGACCTATTTTAACATAGTTCACGAAATCTTTAGATCTGGGACTTGCCCACAGAACTTTATCTTGACAGTGTACTAAGACATAAGTTTCCTGACCTTGTTGGTTGCAATTATTTCTGCTTCCAGGTAATATCTACATTGTGAGTGCATGACTTCGAAATCACAGCGATTCATGTAACGTAATAATCAATTTTCTCTGAAATGCGTTCTAACTAGAGGTCTAAGCTAAGGGCCTCTTATAATCTCTCAAAATCTCTATAAATGGTTAATTTATGGATCCTCAGAGGTTGTTCCAATTTTTAGTGGGCGCGTAAGGTAAATTTTGATTGAATTTTACTAGATAACAATCAGAAAAATATGATATTCAGACGTAGAGCTGACACCATTAACCAAGTACTTAATCCTTCACATCCGTCAGTCTGCTACTGGTCCTTCAGGAGATCCCTCAGCCAGCTGAGCTAGCACACATACATAACCTACTCAGGCTCACTGCCGCTTTATAAACTACATAGCTATACGGGGTGGAAGGCACACCGACGCTAAAACGGTAACCAGGTATTCAGTGCATCATTCTCCTCAGAATGGCCTCCCCAGACATAGAAAAAATTTCGTCGGTTATTTAAAAAAAACAGCTGTTGCCTACATTATGATTATGATCGTGTAGGTAATGCACTTTTGTAGGAAACAGCAGATTTTTAGCGTCGGTGTCCCGTTCTGATATATTTAATTTCAAAGCCTAGAAACTTTAACCCGTTATGTAGTAACTTTAAAAAATAACCGAGATGAGATTATCCTAAAAAAAATTTAATAAGGGTCATTAGTAGTGTCCGACCGAAGTCGATTTCTGACCGAACCGAAGCCGCCCATTCAGAATCAGCAGCCCATTTTAACCGATGCCGAAGGTTAAGCCGAAAGTGGTTTTGGCCGAAGGTGGCCGAAACCGAAGTCAAAGCCGAAGCTTCGGAATCGGTCGGACACTTTAGTAATTACTTAGCAAGGTAAAGTGGTACTCCGTTACCCTTGTAGGGAACAACCCTTGAACAAACAGCCATAGATAGTATACCTATGGCCCTTGAAGCAGTGGACACCATACTAGCTCTTCAACTCGAAAACTGCACAACATTATAAAATGAACAAACGTACAAAATATTTGAGTTGAGAAACTTCTTTTTCGAAGCTGTCAAAAGATTTGCTTGCATAAGCAGTTATAAAAGGATCGGAACAATGCAAAATGCAAAGATAAGATAATATTTGTACATGAAATGTGTTTTCGATTTGGCCAATTATATTGCATCCATGAAATTGTGCTCTCGGCCCTCGCCTATTCCTATAATAAAACTACACCTACCTCTATCGTGGTTCGTGTAAACATGAGACATGTAAGTAAATCATTCGTGGCCGCGTGTAGCTGAGTGAGCGTCATGGTCGGCCAGTTTGAGCCAGAACTCAACGTCAATGAATACGCTGGTCGTTTAAACTATACCTATGTTCGTATTGTTGTAGATTTTGCATCGGCAAAGAATCAATAAAACCCAGTGTTAAAGTATCAAAACCAATGGACATAATCATGCGATGCGCCCAAACAGGCCAAACACTCGATCACTCGCAAAAGATCAAAATTATTTCTTCGGCGTAGTTTTAGGGTAGTGCCAACTACAGCCACTTAGGATTTTTTGTCGATTTTAATTTGGTGATTAGTCGATTATTTATGAAAAACAATTTATATATTAATCGTTTATTTTGTTATATTGTATTTTCAATAAAATCAGTCGTAATTTGGGTTTTTCATTGAATTTCATTCATTCACCATATTATGAATCACACATTCATACAAAACACTTCAGAGTTTCGTTTCAAATTGCTATTAGTTACAAAATAGGGAAAAGTATGTAGTCGAATAGAATCATAATTTAGTAATAAATTGAAGTTTGGCGAGCATCATTTTGACCTCTATTTTTTAGTATTTTATTTCATCTGTGAATTAATCACTTCGTGGGACGCTTCGCGCCGTATAATTTATTTTTTCGTATGATTTCTTAGTATTTTTCACTGAAAGACAACGATATTTCGCGCCTGTGTTGAAGAATCCGAGGCAATCGCTTTCTGACTGTTCTTGTGTTTTAGTTTTTGGAAATGTCGGGAATAGCAAGTGCACGTTTAGCTGAAGAAAGAAAAGCCTGGCGCAAGGACCATCCCTTTGTAAGCGACATGATTTTAGTGGTGGATTGTCCATTTGTATGTTTAGTAATAAGTACGTGATCAAGAGCATTTTGTCTTTCAGGGCTTTGTTGCCAGGCCTATGAAAAATCCAGATGGATCTCTAAATCTCATGACATGGGAATGTGCAATTCCTGGTAAAAAGGGGGTTAGTATTTCTAGAACTTTTCAAATCGGTATTTTATCGTTACAACTAGTACTGGTACATTGTGTTCATAGCATTTTCTAATTATAATAGATATAAATGATGAAAGAAAGTTCCTTAAAAATTACTTTTACTCTTGCAGACACCATGGGAGGGAGGTCTTTATAAGCTGCGAATGATTTTCAAAGATGACTATCCTTCTAGTCCACCTAAGTGCAAATTTGAACCTCCACTTTTCCATCCTAATGTGTATCCGTCGGGCACTGTCTGCCTTTCACTACTAGATGAGGAAAAAGATTGGCGTCCGGCAATCACAATCAAACAGATCCTCCTTGGTATTCAGGATCTCCTCAATGAACCTAATGTTAAGGACCCGGCACAGGCTGAAGCCTACACAATCTACTGGTTAGTAAACACATTGAAATATATTGTTAACTTAGAATTATTCACTAGAAACTCATGTTGTTTTAATAAACATTGTTGTAACCTCAAGTATTTTATTTCTTTTACAGTCAAAATCGGTTAGAATATGACAAAAGAGTTCGAGCACAAGCACGTGCCATGGCAGCGACAGAGTGATGCCGATTACATCAAATATCAAAACACTCAAATGGGCTACTTACTACCACCTTGCTTTGATGCAGAAAGCTATTCATAAAATTAATAATAATCCTTTTTGCAGAAATTTGTACTAAAGTAGAAGTTGACTCAGAAAGCAATCAAAGAAATTTTTTGGTAAGGATATGTTCTGGATCATCTTTTTATGTAAGATAAGCATCAGCTTTCTGCCACAAAGCCAGGCAAGTAAGTTCATGTCGGTGATATTGTTGAAATGTTCAATGACTTCAAGTATTATGAATTATCTATGAATAATTCAACAGTACATCTGATTTTTATTAATATAGAGATTCCAATAAAACATAAGCCATTTGTTCTAATTGCTGTTCACATTCTAGAATTAATGATAACTCTTAAGGCTCATTTTATTTATTATTGTAAAGTATCTGCATTGATTACAACACTAAATATAATGGTTACTAGTAATGCTTAAGTGAGTGTCAGCCATCTTGTATGAAAATCTCATGACTTGATTTGCGCATAGAAGTTTTTGTGATGATCTACACTATTATTTTAAACTATTTTTGTATTTTTATGTTAGTGAAACCCAGTAATAAATTTCTCAAAAGTATCTGTAAATAAAAGACTTGTCAATTAACTACCATGTGAAATGTTATAAATCTTTGAAAGGGGTAGTTGACCATCATATCTTAAAATAAAATTTATAGATTTGTAAACATTACTTCCGTGCATTAATAATATTTATCATGGATATTCAGTCAATTTCAGTTGTTTGTCATGGATTTGTTCAATGGAATGCTTAGGCTCACTGCACACTGTACACTGTCACTTGCTGAATATAAGGCTGAGATTTATTTAGCCTTCATTATGCGTGAACCTACAGTAGCATGGTTCAAGAATGTCATGTTATAATGGGCCTTATCATAACTACATGACGCCCTGTGAAGCCGCCATTGCGCTTTGTGTCCACCGTGACGCCGCCATTGCGCTTTGTGTCCACAATGTGCTCCTAAAATGGTTTGGATTGCTAATTCGTCCCACAAATATTAATTTAATGTACTCTAGTGCCTGTACTACGATCAAGTATATCTATTACTTATGCAGCACGCAAAATTTGCAGAAGTTTTGAAAAAAGAGTTTCAAAGACTGGTAGCTGTATGTGGATTGTAGAAATAAAAGATTTCTTGAGGTGGTCAGATCCTTATTTTTCTTAGAAGAGATAACACTTGTGTTTGTTTAAGCTTTATAAGAATCTTATAACGCCCAAACAACGTTGACGGGGAAGGCACTGTTGGCATAATTTAAAATTATAAAATATTTTTGGTTTTTGGGCAGAAGTCCTTGTGATAACTCTTCGAAGATGTTTTTTAAGGGTTACAAGGTAATAGCAATTTAAATTACCAAAAACAATACTAAACTTAAACCATTTTCTTAAAAGGTTATTTTTCAACATAATTATTTTGTATCAAGGGGTGTAGACGCAAGTAGGGTGTAAATATGGGTCAAGTCGGTAACATTGTTACTCTTTATTTTTTTCACCGACCTTCGATACTAAGGTTATTTTGCACTTTTGCAAAAAAGACCGAAAAAACAGTTGATCGTGAACATTTTGACCGTGTAGGTATTGCGCTTTTGTAGGAAATACAATTTTTTTTTAAATAGCCGATGAAAAATTTTTGTGGGGGGTTTCAGAATGATGTACTGAGTATTTGGTATGTTAGGAATCTAGCAGTAGAGCGGTGAAAAATCTTCAATGTACAGACATCGACCTATTACAATTTGATTAATTTATAGATGGATCCGCAACGACTCTTGTTTATGGTACAGTACAAGATGGCGTCGTAGTTCCGACTATGGCCACGCGCTATAACATCCACGGAGTAGTATTTGTCGAAAAGACAATTTCTCCTTCTTCTGTTGATGTGCGGCACGCCGACGGTCCCTGGATGGCAGAGCCGGTACACCATCTACCCAAATAATTTAAATAAAAAACCTGTACTAATATGTACGGGTTACATACGTACGTAACCACGAAAAATCGTGTAAATATTTATGCAGCGGTCAAAACATAGTAAAACTTTACATGCAATACATATACGTACTTCAGGGGGGGTTACCATGAACTGCTAGTGCATTCTCTGAATAGTCCTAAAACATTCCTGCACTATCAGATCATGGTAACCCACCAGACAAGTCCTAAATAAATTAGTTAACAGTACTTTTATTTTTGGTTCAATTGCAATTCCGACAGCAAATAGCTGTCGGCAGGATTGATGGTGTACGTTTCGACTGCTCGGCCACATTGTCGTAGAAGAAAAACGACTTCGTCAATATTACGAAGGAATTTGTAAAACACCAACAATGAAAGTCGCAGATTCGTAGATCCAATATTCAGAATGTTATAAAGGTTTAACCATGGCTGCGCGGTCGAAACGTGGAGAACCGCGCGGCCACGCAGTACTCTTACACGGAGCTTAATAGAGGTACCATTCTTTTTGCTAACCACTGATACGATTTCGAAGAAAATGTAGACATTATGAATAAAGCCCTAATGTTTGGACTTCACGACCTACAGCACTTAAAACCTATAATGCAAGTTAGAAGTAGGGTGACCAAGATTTATGGTGCGTCAATCAGACATTTCCGAAAGCGTCGTTTTTATATCGCGAAGGTAAATAGTATATAATATCAGATGAGGGAATAAGTATGGTTAATTGGATGGACAAGTACTTATGCTAAAATTATAACACCGTATTCGTTAGTACTATTATTTACACTCATTTAATCAAACACTAATTTATATTTCTGTGAATTTACAATTATGCAACGTCATAAGATTTGTATACAATTATTTTGTTTTATTTAGTTACCTTCTTGATTCTTGAATATAGATAGATAAGAATTTTGCTGACACTACCCACCTTTTCCGATTTGACAGCTATGACGTCACACCATGGCGCGAGGTCAGTCCTATTCTCATATGAAACGCATTATAACTTACACCCGAATCGATTAACGATTACTTGAGTAAAAGTAACTACTTAAGGTGAAAGCGCCAGGGTAGGCCGTGAAATTCAATTTTTTCTTGAGTTTCTTGAAGTTTAGGGTTGTACGTTAATTAAAATATTCGCGGACGTAACAAATGTGGGTTTACTGAGTTATAATCATTAAAATTATCAGTAAAACCCTCGAAGTTCATTTAATCCCATCCAATCAATTTTTTATAAATTTCATGGAAAAGTCAAAAAACATAAGAAAATTTGTGTTTAGTAGAGTAGTCTCGCCACCTCTTTATGGGCCGGCTGCGACGGCGCGGCGCACTCCGTTTTCCGGCGCCCATTATGTGGAGACTTTTGCCCAGTGGTCATCATGCATGCGGCTGACTACTAAGGTACATACTTATACAAATAAAAAAACACACAAAAGCAATGATTTAATTGTTTATTTCGTGTTAGAGTGCATCGCATTTTTTGTCACATAATTGTGTCGTTGGCGTGCAGGGCAGGCGCTTGCTTGTCACGTATATGTGACGATGGCGTTCAAAAGGTTAATGTTGTCAACTGACAGATAGTTTTGGTCTTGCCTGACAGATTTATCTCCCCACTAGTCCCCGTTGTTTACCGTCGAGTGTCTATTTTTTTGTTCTTTTATATTGAAGCTAGTGTTAGTACTAAGCAATTATTGTGAGAACTTGGCGGGGGCATCTTGAATTCTGTTCCAAAAGGTTATGCAGCTAAAAAGTCTTAACAAACCTCACTAGATGGGGCAGGTATCGGTACCTTTGGAAAGAACTGATAAAATAAATTAAAAATGAAAAGTTAATGGTTCAGTTAAATGATAATTATTAAAGCATAAATTCTCTAGTTATCTAAAGTTATAATTTTTGTGATTTCTTCTATTATTAGGCTCTTTTTACTTATTTTTCAGGAAAATGAATTCAGTGATTCGATAGTCTCGGCGTTTTACTTTGCAACAAAATCATTTGCACATCTCTAAGTCTCTTAGATCAAAAGATATATCTATTGTAACCTTGTGTGTGAGTGTGTAGACCCTGCAGGCTACATCCAATGAAAGGAATCATACAAGAGCAAAAATAGATATTTGTTCTCCTATTAAAAAAATATGTATGTGTAACAATAAAAGAATTTCGGGCGCCGCCGTGGAGATGCACACTGCATTTAAAAAAATACTTGCCAGATAGAACGTTTCGAAGAGTCAGACCTTTAATCTGCCGGGGGTGACTAAACTAGGATAATAGAAACAATGGAAATACCTTTGTTAATACCTTGTTTATTTTGTCAGTAGCTTCCTTATTTTACTTTAATATGAAATTTAATTTCATATTAATGTTTTATTATTTATTAGAGATTATTATTGCATCTTTTTGTAAAGAAAGTCAATTAAGTTCTGGCCAGATGTCTGGCCTTTATAAAAAAAAAGTTAAATAAAACCTCAAGATTTCGGCGTCGAAGGTGAGAGAATCCAGATGAAATCAAAAATTATAATCCTACGAAAAAAACGCCACAACACTCAACAGAGCTGTAACAAAATTTTAAAGGGTGAATACACAAGTCTCTTGGAATTTCAACACGTGGGGAGCATGGCGTCCTAAGAAGAAACTTACCATTTTTCCTGTTAATAAATGACTTTTCCCGGGTGCACCGATAAATCCAAAGTGGGTGAAAATCACACTAGGGAATAATTGTCCAATATTGAAATTCTGAAACATCAATTTGACCTAAAACACGAATCGAATGATGACTACATTTTGGTCTGGTAGAAACAAATCTTACCGAAGAAATTAAAGATCCCTCCTTCAGAACACCTCGTCGTGGGTGTTTAAGGCAGCAATTATGGCATCATTTGGCCTAAAATATCCGAGATCATACCGGATTTGTAAAATTAAATTGGTAAACAAACACACTGTATAGGGACCCTGTAGTGCGTAGTGTTGTTGTACATATTAATAGATGTCGCCACTATTCAATTTGAGCTATCAAATTTTCTGCGAGTCGGCCCTCTGTTGCTATAGGTATGTATACGTATTCTTAGTGCTACTTTCAGTATAGTTTATTGCACGGTGCTATAACTTAGAACAAAAGTAAGAGAATCATAACCCACCAGTTAAGGTAGACTTCTGCTTTTGGAGATACACTACTCAGTTCAATAGATTTTTAATTTAGTCGTATAGTAATATGAAAAGTTTAACTTACTTATTGATAGATGGCGCAGTTCTCAACATGTTCAAGGTTTAAACAGAACATACGCTCCATTTTACTTAGATTTTCTTAAAATAACAACTATTTTTTATTCTAAATACAAATATTTATGGAGTTGACACAGCTTTTAAATTTATTGTGTTAACATACAACGTTTGTTTAGATAGATAAAATCATCCAGTAATTAAAGGCTAATTATTTAAACTATTTTTTAAACGGGGAAAAGGAACGTAGTTCGCGTAAATGCCAAAATAATGTGAAGGCCATAGAGTAAAGTAATATAACGGGTATAGAGAGCCCCCTCGCAGATTTTTTTGAAGACCGCTAATGTCAATTGATCGGATAAATAGCGCCATCTATTATCGCCATCCACAAACTTGTGATATATATAGCTATAACTAGCTAGCAGTTACTATATCTATGCATAGGTGCCTATACTTTAGGCTTCCTTACTATTTTACTTGTTTTCAAGTAGATAAACTTTTACTTAATTTTGTTTTCTCTTTATTAACAAAATCATAGTAAAACTTTATCAAATTAAAAACTAGCAAATTAGTAAGGAAGCATCAATTTTAACAGGTACACAGGGGATTCATTAAAAAAAAACAACTTTTCTTTTACAAAATTACTTATTTATTTATTTGTGTTTATTATTATAAGCCTGCGCTGCTGTTTTAGTTGCATCCTCACCATGGTATATGTGATTTTGTCAAACAAAATCCGGTAAATTGAACGATCGGCGGATTAATTTCACGAAGAAAGGCACAAACATGGGACGAAAATTACAAACAAGCGCAAGCGCAAGGAGTAATCGCCATATTTGTGACAATTTGACAATCATTGCCAGATCAATAATTCACTGTTGTTATTGTAATTATTACGCTGCTTGTTATGTACACAAATATTTGAAAATAGTTATAATACTTGTTAAATAGAATGATTAGGTAATTCAATTATATTTTATTTATTAATTTTGTAGTTACAAATTATATTTGTATCGGTGGTTTCGCCACCTGTAGTGACTTAAAGTAACTAATTGTTTAGGATGGGGATAACAGATGTCGCATTTTGAAAAAAACCCAAATCTGTCAATGTATGGAACTGTCCTACCCCTGGTGAAGGCCCAGAAGCCATGCCAAAAATATTACTTTAAAAAAATCAAAATAAGTTGTTATCAAACTTTCAAAATAATAATAATCCGTTTTTCTCTTTTCGAGTGAATGGATGCGCTTCGATTATTTTGTGGATTTTTCTTGACGACTTGGCTTACTATTTGGACATTGACGATTCTGCTTCTAAACATTGACCTGGAAAAGTACTTATAGGATACGATCGCTCTATTTGATTGACCCTTGCACGAAAATTTGGACTGTTTGTAAGATGAACGCAAGCAAGTGTTGTGTGTTGAACTGCAAAAAAACTCGTAAGTACAAAATAATTACACTCTTAATTAATGTGTGTGTGTACGGAGGGCTTCATCAATTGCCTACCCCAGTTGTAAGATAATTTAATACAACTGAGGTACCCAATTGATGAAGACATCCGTACAAGAAATAACTTGCAAGTTAATCATATTTTAGTTTTTAAATCTATGTGCCTTGAGGGAATATAATTTTTGGTCTATTTCCAGGTCCAGATACTATTTTGCATAAGTTCCCCGATCCAGAAAAGGAGTTGGATAGATTCAATAGGTGGATCACGTAAAGATTATGATGTGGAAGACAAAATTCAGGAGTTAGCCTTCAATTACTGTAAAAAAAGATTGAAATAAAATATTTGACAGTGTATCTGATGTTTTAGTTTTTCTTAATATAAAAAACTACCTAAAATAAAGGAAATAATAAAATAATACAGGGCCTACTGCCTACTGCAGATTTGCGTGATGGAATGTTGTTGTTACTTGTTGCTAGAGGGCGCTATAAAATGTTAGAGTGACGTCTCTATCTCAGTATATAAAAATATGTGGTTAACTGGTTTGAACTGGTTATACTCTGTCGTTTGTACTCTGTGAATTCTACTCCTCGGTGCGAAGGCTATGTTTGAAAACATATTATTATGAATTATTGAGTTGGGTTTCTTAGTGATTTGTTGTTGTAACGTGCAGATATTGAATTAGGTTTCATTTCAATCAAAATGGCTGATGACGATCAAGATTCTAAAGAGTACCGGTGGGAGACAGGTTATGAGAAGACTTGGTGAGTTTGAGTCATTTTCGAGTGATACTTTAATAATTTTTATGATTTATGTCTTTACCTATTATATCTTGAGCACTGAAAAGACATTGAAACATTTAAATCAATATTGCCAACTTTATGTTTGTAAACATGTCATTACTTGTTCAGGGAGGCCATCAAAGAGGATGAGGATGGTTTGGTGGAAGGCTTGGTGGCAGAGTTCGCGCAGAAAGCGGCTCGAAAGGCCGTCGTGGCCCGCCGTGGACCCGTGAGGCTCGGCATGATGAGGCATGTCCTTGTGGCAGTAGACTGTTCTGAAGCTATGAACTCACAGGATCTGAAGCCATCTAGATTTCTTTGTACACTTAAGGTGGGTTAATATTCTTTCTTTTTTGTAATAGAGCTGCCCTTTTCTTGTCTACTGATTGTTTATTGCAACCAACATCAATCATTGGACAAGAAAAAGGTTGTCTGCTTGGTGGACAGTTATGCTAAATGAATGTGAATAAAATACAACAGCAAAGCTTTATTCATACATACATAATAAGTTATTCATTGTGGCAATCTTGTAATGATAGAAATTCACATATTTCAGCTACTTGAAAAGTTTATAGAGGAGTACTTTGACCAGAATCCTTTAAGTCAACTTGGCTTAGTTTTGATGAAAAATAAAAGAGCAGAAAGGCTTACAGAGCTCTCTGGGAATGTCAGAAAACACATCAAGTCTTTACAGGGGTATGTAAACATCAGATCAAGTTACAAAGATTTATAAAAAAAATAAACAGCATAATCATGAATAACAATATTATGGTATCATCCCCAACTTACAAATCCTTGATAGGACTACACTGTAATCCCATGAATGAAAAATTGTAATCATAACAGCCGTGGGCTGTTATGATTACAGAAAGTTGGCAGAATGGCCTCTATTCTATAAGAGATGTAGGCTCTAATCCATTGTGAGAACATAAAGGCTGAAAAGGTTAATAAGTAATAAAATCTTCTTGAAAATTTTGCTTATCCATCTTTGTTTGTTTCCACAGCTTAACAGACATGGTTTTAACTGGAGAGCCGTCATTGCAAAACACCCTGGAGTTTGCTGGACGGGTCCTTAAACCTCTTCCTGCACATGCCTCTAGAGAACTCCTGGTGTTGTTTGCATCACTCACTACTTGTGATCCAGGTGATATTAATACTACCATTCAGGTGAGGAATAACTGTTATGTATTAGTTTTGCTGCCGTTGTATTAAATGTAGTTTTTTTTTTTAAATACCTTTGTAAATGTTCAAAAAAAGGTTTCTTTTTGTAGGCACTAAAAACGGAAGGAATAAGATGTTCAGTTATCGGTTTGGCAGCAGAAGTGAGAATCTGCAAAAAGCTATGTCAAGATACAGGTGGAGAATATGGTGTAAGTAACAGATAACCTCCGCTAGATTCCGCATAGGCAACTTACTCACCGCACATTTGGGGCTTAGCAATAATACTTAGTTATCCAGGACCTAGAGTTATAAAAAAAGATGGGATAATATTCAACTGTTAAGTAAAATTAACCATTTTAGAAAGAGCTCAACTTATAGTGACTGAGGTAGTGACTCTCTTTGATGTCTTACCCTTTCACTCTTTAGATACTATTGTCTTTTTCCCACAAAACTAATAGCATCATGAGTAATACATTCTTGCTTATCAATGAATAAAATATCGATACTATCAATATTTTGTTGTTTATTTGGACAAAATAGTTCAATTAAAATATAAATACATACAATTTACGGTTCATTCTAAAAAAAATAATCAGGTTTTGTGCGAATTCAACCGTCAATTAGACCAATGGCATATAAAAATGTTAAAGTTAAAACTTTGTTCATTAGGAATATTCGGTAATCTATTACATATTGTAATGAAGTAGGATCTTTACAACATAAAAATGGGAACATTAACATATTATTCTGTTTAAAAAAATATCGACGTCTGAATCTACATTTAATGTCTTTGTCCCATCACTACGGCCGGTGACGTCACCTTGAAATAGCCAATCGGATTGCACTTGTCACTCCCCGCGCACCGCGTGCCTACCGCTACATTTGGTGAACTCTAATACAAATAAAATGTTTATGATACGGGATCTAGAGGAGGTTATCTGTGGGTGTGCAGAGTATTGACTTGGTTGTAGATAATTGCACAGCACCCAGCCGTTCCAATGGCACAGAAAGAAATCTTGCTCAATAGAGTATTAAAAAAAAAAAGTGATATGTTTTATACCACGTGACCGCGCCCTATGTCTGCGTACTGTTCCTACTCCTAAATCTACTTAATAAAAATGTTAAAATTATTCATTCACTGACATCAAATGCACAACCTAAACAGATGGGTCTAGGCGCATGAAATTTTGCACAAGAGATAACAAAAGTGAGCAAAAAGAAGATTTTTCAAAACAGTTTGTTGTTATTGCTTATGGAAAACTCCACCAGGCATACTGCTTGTCTACAAATAAGAATAATCTATTTACAGGTCGTTCTAGACGATGTCCACTACCGCACCTTACTACTCGACTCGACCAGCCCACCACCTCGTGCGCGGGCGCTCGACGCTGGCCTCGTGAAGATGGGCTTCCCGCACTCGGCGCCGCAGACCAACCAGACGGATCAGGGCACTAATGCTGATCCACCCATCACTGTTTGCATGTGGTTTGTAGACTCGATTATTTAATCAGTAACGTGTTGTTATCTTATAATTTGCAATTGGCCGTACCCCGCGTTTTACCGTTTCTCGTTTTGGTCCGATCCTAACGGGTCGTAGCCTATCAACAAGCAAAGTCTCTAGAACTATAAAAAAATTGAAGATTTTTAGGGTTCCGTACCTCAAAAGGAAAAAAACGGAACCCTTATAAGATCACTTTGTTGTCCGTCCGTCCGTCCGTCCGTCCGTCCGTCCGTCCGTCCGTCCGTCCGTCCGTCCGTCTGTCAAGACCGTTTTTCTCAGGAACGCGTGGAGGTATCAAACTGAAATTTCTATATGATACTTAGTTCTACTGTCCCTGGAAGCTGTAGAAAAATCAACCTTCTAAGTCAACGCAATCAAAAGATACAGCCACTTAGGCCGCAAATTTCCGCAAATTTTCGAAACTCGCACGGGAATCAAAACCTACAGGGCACTTCCCGTGAACTTAGAATCTTGAAATTTTGTACGAAGTCACGTCTTATAGTACAGATATAGGAAAAATTACGAAAACCGTAAATTTTTAGTTTCGTCATATAAAAAAAAGTTATATACCCACAGGTTTGTACGGAACCCTCGGTGCGCGAGTCCAACTCGCACTTGACCGGTTTTTTTTATAGGTCTACAGATTAGCGCGTTCAAACAAACTCTAGCTTTATTATACTAGTATAGATAAGCTAGGATTAATATCCATCATAAAAGAATATTAAGCGGCTCGCGGTTAGATATTAACAGCCGCACGGGTCGATCTTCTCCGAGGTCTGTCTGTGGACGGGTGACCATCCATTACATACCGAGACTCTTCCCTGATTCGGAAAGCATTCATACAGGGTGTAAACGGAGTGTTCACCAAGCGTGAATAGGTTTAATCGTTTTTGCGTCGGCGTCCCTTACACCTTGTATTTGACTATTTTGACTTTCATTTCGGTTCAGAAGCCTGAAAACCTGATAACTAGTCTTATTAAGAGCGTTGTTCCAAATCTACGCGCTCGGGTTTTAGGTTTTTATCGCTCGACGCCGCTTAGTGTGCGTTTTTCCTCATGTACGGCACACAGTTGCGACGCTGCGACGACTAAACGGTCTTGATCTGTAGCTATGGCGTACCTATATTTTATTGAAGTAAAAAGCTAGAGGTTTTCGAAGAAAATAAAAAGACTGTCCACAATAGATTATTAGTGTATTTTAATTAAATTTATACAAATATGGATGAAGAAAATAACATTATGTAGCTACTTATAATAACCTACATAAGTATGTATAAGTACCTACTTAATTGAAGTTTTTAAAACTATTTGTATAATGGGCATAGCTCGACTTTTCCTTGGATCTATAATTTCTGGGAGAACACAATCAAAATAAAATGTTGTTAATCGTGGAGCCATCTTTTGTTCCCAGAAATTATCATCTCTGAAAACTTTGACGACTTTTATGTTAAATTTACAGCCAGTCCACACAGCAAACAAACACACTGAAATATCTGTACTGAAATCACTGAAATAATAATAACAATTTTCTACCAACGATGTTTGATTATATTGAAGTTATTGGTACTAGGTGTTTTTCTGGGTAAATCAAAAGTCACGTTTGGGTTTCGTCCTTCAATTAAACGAAGGTCCATGTTTTCAGTCCTACATATAAAATTGCTGATATTAAAGAAAACAAAACAAAAAATCATCTACTAGAATAAAAACAAACTAGTTTCAAATTACGATATTTGATCATTAACATAACTGATATCAGGTTCTTCTATTATATCCGTAGATGAGTCAAAAGTTGGGAGCGAGTCGGAAGCTACATTTTTGAATGAGCCAGAAGTTAAATTTACTGGTGATACAGTAGGAAGGGAGACAGCAGTTACAGTTGACGATGCATTGGGGATTATATTATTTACCAAAGATGCTCTTAATTTTGATCTGAAAGAAAAACATAGAAGATTATTAAGTTAGTTATTAATAAGTAATTTAATTTAAATATTAGTAAGTAATTTAATCAGTAATAGTCATGCATTTAAAATATTTTGTAAAGTTTAAAAAAATAAAAAAAAACTTTTTTGCAAAAAAAAACCGACTTAGTTATAGTATCACACACAAATCCTTGCCAAGTATCAATTTCACGAACCGATTTTGATGAAATTTCTATGGGACCAACCGGGAAGTAGATCCATTCAGATAAAAGAAGAATTTTTCAAATCGGTTCATAAATGACGGAGATATGAGGTAACAAACACAAAAAAAAAAACATACAACCGAATTGAGAACCTCCTCCTTTTTTTGAAGTCGGTTAAAAACACACTTTAATTTTTATTTTTCGTGTTCTTCTTAGCAAAACCTTTCATTTGATACCCATATCATGGGAATGCATACAAAATAACTAGTTTGCCATCTTTGGGAGTCCGCCAAATTGGATTCAGAATTACTTCACATAGCTTACTATACATTTTCATCCAAACTAAACATGTAAGTACGCAACATTTCAACTTAATAGAAAACCGAGAAGTGGGTCAAATTTTACTTCTAAGATTTGCTTTCATAGTTAGTTAGAAGTGAAGGTTATACATATACATAAGTGTGTTCAAAAGAAACGGTTACGGTTGATGGGTCACCGCTAGTGGATTTGCCATTTACCTGACTACGAATGTTGTGTTGGTTGAAAAACAATAATTTACACAAATGTATTGACCCCCTGTTAAAAAATTAAATAGGTACTTACGCAGCTTCTCTTGCCTTCTACAAATTATTAATCATTTTACTTTTTCGTGACTTAATAGATTTCTTTGATCCAAAATAATATGTTTTGTTCATTCTACCCATGTTCTGTAAGTAAAATAATAACAAGTTTGTAGAGAAAATAGTTTTAAGTACATAGTTCCACTTTACCTACTTATTAAAATATTACTTAAATGAACAACCTCATTCAGATTCACAAATAAAATAAATAATACTTACGGATCAAAAATATTTGGTCGCACTATAATTTACGTATATATCACGCGTGGCGCTTGCGCAGCGGCGGGAGGTAAAGCGGCATAGGTCCTACGTCGACGAGCGCCAGAGCGCGACTGATTTAGGCCGTAAGATACAACCGATTTTATACTTACTTCGAAAAATTATTTTCATAAATGATTGAAGACATATATTTTTTCTTTTTTACACATTTATGGTGCAATCTTTCTTCTTACGTATAAAATTATTTATGTTGCCAAATGACTTTTAGATTATGAGATATGACGTGTTTTTTTGTAGTCGATTTCTCGATTTTTAATTTTTTTTGACGTGATAAAACTACAAGTTCATGAATTAAAAATCGATTTTTTCTCAATGCACTTTAAATTTCAGGGTATGCCTCTTCGAATGAATACCTTTTACCTTCTTACTTAGTAATAATATTTGGTGTAAGATTACTTCAAAGTTGTGCCCTCACGCGTCATCTGGAAATCGCACCTTCGAAATCCGCTATTTTCATAGTCAATAATCCAATTTGAACGAGATTTTGTTAATAGATTTTAAACAAAAATCTATGATAATTACGATGTTTGAAGTCAAAAGAAGCTAAAACAATAAATTATATGACCAAAATCACTTCAAAATCTCCCAAGATCTCGATTTACGGTTGAAAAATGCTAACACGCTCTTAAGGGGTATTTCGTTACCCAGTAACTGAGTTGTACAGAATGTACTGGTCAGACAGGCAGGTTATAGTCAAAATGGTTAATAAAAGGCCTGGCAGGTGATGATAAAGTATATTTATCGAGAACAGGCTATCGATTGATTGATCTACCGAAAAATATAATACAAACAAAATTTACTTTTTCCAGCCATCTAGAGGACGGTGAAGGTGTCGGTGGAGAGGGACACTTATGTCCGCAGTGTCGAAGCAAGTACTGTTCGCTGCCCGCTCAATGTCGCACCTGTGGACTGACACTCGCTTCAGCACCACATCTAGCCAGGTACTACTTACTTAGTATAGAAAGATAAATACTATTCAAAATGTAGTGTTCACTAGAAACACTAGTTAGGGTTTAGAATAAAACCACCAATTTATCAGTAAGTAGATGAATTACTTTAAGAGGCGTATTACAAAAAAACGCGAAATTGCAAGGTTTCCTCGTTGAAATTGTATGTTATCCGTTCGTTGTTTGAAATAACAATTACTTGTGAAAAATAGTTCGTTTCCTCTACTACAATAATAATAAAGCGAATTTTAGATAAATTATTAATTTATTCAGTAATAATCATTCTCCCGATGCATGTTTAGACAAAAACTCACGGAGACGTGATTTGGGAGCTCTAATTTGTCGATTCTATTGAATATAGACCATCAAAATATGTTTTTTCATCTTACAAATATCCCCAACTTCAATAATGATTGAATACTTTTTAATTTTTTTGTAATACGCCTCTTAAGGGTATGTGCACTCGCTGTCCGGGATAAGTGAGGACTAGTCGACACGGAACCTTAATGCTCACGCTTAGAAGTGAAAGCGCTCATTATAGCGCCTGCAGTTACGGTGCGCATGTGTTTTGTGTTACCCAGTAAATGGGTTGTGGCGGTCAGATGGCAGTTGGTCTATCTAAAGTAAAGGTGTTCAGCTGCATTCTATTAGTCTAGCCGACCCTGACATACGTAGCTGAACAAAGACTAGGCAGAGACTAGTTTCGGGGGGTATGATACGCCCATTTTCGCTTCTAACCTAACCTAACCCACTAAGACAGGGTGCTCTATGATTGCTCTTTTGTGTACAATTTGTTTTATTAGGTGGTCATAACTATAAGCATAACTAGATCACGGAGTGTTTTCTGTAACTTATAAAATAATGTTTAATTCGAATTTATAATAAATTTGTATTCCATGTCTAATGGGTATTTTATGGAGGGAGATGCAATGCGTCACCGCACATAAAAGTATCCTTATTTCTTCTATAATATACTGTCGTTTCTTTTTCTAGGTCATACCATCATCTGTTTCCTGTTGAAGCATACGAAGAATTGGCGAATGAAGGACAAGCACAATACTGTTATGCATGCCTGAGGAACTTCACAGATTTAGATAAACAGGTAAGTGGATTAGATTAGTTACAATGTTCAGAATTGTAATTAAAAAGGTCTTACAGTAGAATGTGAAGTTAAAAGTTCAAAATTATACGTCTTAAGTTGCTTTCTCATCAGGTACCCAGTTGTCCTCTTTACGTAGTCTGGTCATAAGTTTTGTCACATATGGAAAGTTAAATAAACGACACAATGAGTTACGCACTACAACCATTTATATATCATATGAAAGGGTATAAAATACAGATTTAAACCGCATTAAAATTATTCGAAATGTCCTCCTCTTGCTTCGATACAACCCTTCAATATCGGCGACTGCTTTCATCAGGGATGCTTTAAGTGACTCCAAGTTGCGATGGGGTTTAGCGCAGACCTTCTCCTCTAAGTGCTGCCATATTTTGTAATCCAAGGGATTCAAGTCTGGACTGGATGAGGGCCAATCCTCATGCCTGATAAAATCGATTCCACGGGTCGTGAGCCAGTTTTGGGTACTTTGCGCCTTATGAGCCGGCGCAGAATCCTGCTGGAATACCCAGTGCCTGTTTTCGAACATTGTTTGTGAAAGAGGTTCCACAATGTTTGTTAGGACTGTGTTTTGATATACGAGGGCACTGGTTTTCACTCCTTTTTCACAAAAAAAACACCTCCGTTGGACCCAAATAGGACACTCCAAGCCAAACCATGAATGCTGAAGGGTGATGACCACGCTGAACACGTGGCACACGTCTGTTCGTTTCTTCACTAGAGTGTGCATACACTTTATCATTTTGTTTGTTGAAACTCTCCTCAACATTAAAAATTTTTTCGTCCGAAAAAAGTATTTCGCGGTATTTTTTTCCCGCGTACCGCCTTAACAAAACCCGGCTTCTTTCGAGTCTGATTTTCTTCAGCCGTGCGTTAAGAAGATGTGCTGTTTTTTTCTATAAGCACGAAGTCCTAGGTCTTAATTTAACACCCTTTTATCAGTAATTCTGCTTAGTCCCATCTGCAGAGCCAACATTTTTTGCTTGCGGACAGGATTTCGTTGGATTCGCGCCTTCACTGCTTTGATGACCGCTGGAGTCCGAACGGTACGAGGTCGACCGCTCCTTAGTTTATCTTCTAATCTTGAATCTTTCCTGAATCGTTTGATAGTACGATAAATAAATCTCAGTGAAATTTTCAAATTTTTCAGCAGTTTGAAAATCTCAGTTGGCGCGTGACCGCAACGATGCAATGCAATTACTGCGACTCTGTCTTCTTTGCGCGTCCACTCCATTTTAGAAAATGATCAAAATTCCAGAAACCCTTTGTTTTTATTTTCTTTTAATATTCACGAATGCCCATAACATTTTCCTTGGCTTGCATTCTAAATTCGAAATTTTACCTATGTGACAGAACTTATGGCCCGACTACGTATAAATCTGCCGTCCTATCACTGGAAAGCCGTTAAGCCCAAAAAGTTGTTTTCGAGATAATGGCAAAAATGCGCGAATCGTTGTTTCTTAAAAACCAGATAACGTATTTGTAGTTAAATAAAAGACCAGAAAATAATCGACACATCAGGCAGTAAAGGTATTTATACGTATATTTAGCGAAGAGGTGTGGGGTAGACGCTTTAAAGTGATAGAATCATCATAATTTATGGTACATAACAGCCTGCAAAGTTTTTTTTTTATCTCGGGGGACTATTCATAGTGAAAAAATGTTTCTTAGACAGAAAGATAGAGAATTTTGAACTCTATCAAGTTGTATCAAAAAGTAAAAAAATACCATTTGAGGGCAGAAATTATAGCCTGTCAATATTTATTTGACATAAGTGAAGTTATTGTCCCACTAACCCAAGATCGCATGACTGGTTCGTTGGTCACAATTTCTTGTGCTGAGCATGAGGTCCTTCCTGGTTTCGATTCTCAGGTCTGGCAAAGTATTATTGCGTATTTCTATCAAGGATTTCTCAGTAGTAGGGGCAGTCCGGATTTATGTCCTATGAATGGCAATAATTATGTTTTTTTTACTTACACATAACCGGCCAAATGTGGCAATACTAAACCTCTGAATAAATCTTCGGGGATATATGTACATGCGTGATATATTTCCAGGTATATCGCTGCACACGATGCCACGAGTTCTACTGCTGGGAGTGCGAGAGCGTGGTGTCCACGACCCTGCACGTGTGCCCCGGCTGTTCCTCCCGACCACATCTCTACCAACGACTGCCCGACTCGTCGTGACCTATCAAACATGAAGGGTGACTACCTAAAATACCTGGCTGTAAAGGTACACTGAGGTTGAAGAAAAAACCGGTTGTTTAGAGATTTGTCTATGATACTTTGTAAAATACTTTTTGTTAAAACTCGGATGTGTATCTGAAGTCGTTTCAGTTATGTCTGATTTTACGTCACGGCGATCTTTTTTCTCATTGCCATTGGATTGCTGTCAGTCAGAGGTAAAATAACTAGAAGAACTGTAACGGCCGGTCACTACCATACATGTCTATTCTCATATGGATATTTTGAATGTATATAGTGTGAACTGTGATTAATTAAAATACTGTTATGGTTAAAAACTTTGGTTTCATTTGAAATCATCGTCATCATTCTCTTGACCTCATCCCAATTCATTTGGTGTCGGCGAACCATGTCTTCTTCCATAATTCTCTTTTACTTGTCCGTCTCAGACACCGCCTTTCTAGTCATATCATTTGTTTTCATTTGAAATATCGTGTTCAAATCCAGCTCGATTATTGGTAAAATGTACAAATAAAAAACGATGTTAATTTAAATTGTTTATTCATATCACAATTTGGAATTTTCTATGTGGTTATAGAAAAATAACTGCTCTTACACTAACGACTTACATGGTTTTTATTCTATCACGTTATATTTTGCTGATGTATATGCTATGTTTACATTTGCAAGTAAAAGTAAATAATAAAGTTACATAATGTAAACGTTAGCAATATTACATACATGTTGGATAACATTACAGGTACAGCTTGGCAAAAAAAATATAGATAAATAAGGCGCTCTTTATGAAGCGGTATCTTCTGTGAAGCCTGTCTTTCCAAATCAACATTTTTAATCCCTGTAATTAATATGTTTTAGGTTTAGGTATCTAAAAATGTATGTCGGAGAAAGCGATAACTTTTAAACATCAAGTTGCTGATTTCACCATTGTAGTAGGGGTAAACGCCGTGACGTCAGATGTTGTTTTAATGGCGGCACGTGGACAGAGTCGTTTTGTAGAGTGGGGATTGTGCCGAGATCACTTTTGCTCGGAACTCCAACCAAGTCACTCCTTCAGAACGAAACTGTCGGTTTGCCCATTTTGTGGAGATTATTTGTTAGTGTTATTTAATGTAAATTTGTGTTAAATAATAAACTGTGATTTTTGTGTACCGAAACCGAAACTATTATTTTAACATTTCATCATGAACCCGGTACCACCGAACCCTAATGACAACGGCGCTATCGCTCAGCCATCGCTTACGCCGTCATCAGAAGTGGGATCTGGACTCGATTCCCACTGGCGTGCTATGTTCGAGATGCAGCAGAAGAACATGATGCAGCTGATCGAAGCCATCAAAACACCAACAGTGGCACCTCAGATCATGCTGCCAGAAATTAATCCGGAGCTACCAGATACCGATCCACGTGCTTGGTGCGATACTATCGATATTTGCCTCGACGAACGTCCACTGGAGGGTGCATCGCTTATTATAGCTCTGAGCAAAGCCCTGAAAGGTAATGCGTCATCGTCGGCGGGCAGCGCTGCCAACGCAACGGCGGAGCGACGCGTCGATAGCTGCGAAATAGCAGGTGTTTGCGGGCAATTGGAACAATCCGGTGAGTCGTTTTCATTTTGTTTTGATTCCGGCGCCGAGTATTCTCTCGTTAAACAAAATGTAGCTTATAAATTCTCGGGCAAACGTTCACTTTCAACCGTGCAAGTAATTGGTATCGGTAATAATTCGAATGTTTTTAGCACTGAACAAATTCTTAGTGATGTTGTGGTCGACAATAACGAACTGTCAATTTTATTTTACGTACTACCCGACGATTGTATGAAATACGATGTTATGATCGGACGCGATATTTTGACACTTGGCTATACGGTACATTTAACAGAATCTACCCTACGTATTTCGAAAGTCACAAATGTAGGTTGTTGCGATTTACCTCCCGTAATTGATCTTTACAATGTTGATTCTGATATTTCAAACGAAAACAAGGACCAGTTGACGTCCCTTTTGAATGAGTATTCGAATGCTTTTATCAATGGTTTACCGTTAACTCGAGTGACTACGGGTGAATTAAACATTGGATTAGTGGATCCAGCACGTACGGTACAACGTCGCCCACATAGGCTTAGTCACCATGAGCAGCCAGCACTATTAAAGCTTTGAAGTCCAGCGTTGCTTTATTTGGCTCTCCTAGTCGTATAATCGCCGACCAAGGTCGTTCCTTTGCCAACAAAGTGTTGAAGAAGCTTTGCGATTCACACAACATTTCCTTGCATTTAATTGCTACGTGATCTAGTCGCGCGAATGTTCAAGTCGAAAGGGAGATGGGTTTGTTAAAGGGTATGCTAACCGCGGTAGAGACGTCGGAAAGGTCGTGGCAGGATGCTTTGGACGATGTACAGTTGGCTATCAACTGCACAATGAACCGTGTTATGAAATCAAGCCCCTTAGAGCTTTTGATAGGAAAAGTTGCTAGGCCTCTGACGCTAATCGCTTATAATGACGATGATGAAACCGGAATTGACCTAACAAAAGCGAGAGAACACGCGGTGGACGGTATTAAGAAGAGTGCGGCTTATGAAAAAGCCCGTTTTGACAAAAATAAGGCCAAGTAGTTAATTTTAGTGTTGGTGATTTGGTATTAATCAAAAATGAAAAAAAAAGAAACCAAACTAAACCCAAATTTAAAGGTCCTTTCAAAATTTTTGAGTTGCTTGAAAACGATCGCTATGTTTTAAAGTCACTGACAGGAAATAGAGCCTACAAGTACGCTCACGATCGTATACGAAAGATGCCTCTAAGTAGTGTTCCTAATGAGTTAAACGTAGAGGACGGTGATGAAAGTACCTCCACCGAGTAGTAGACACATACCATGGCTATTTGGTCGCACCGTACGCACTAGTCTGTAGTCGTAACTGCAGCTCACTTGTGAGCTGTTCAGGGGGCGATGGGCAGCTGGTGGTACGGCGGGGACCTGGGTCTCAATGGAGACTACTGTTGTTTTGGTCTTGTACTGACCTGGGAGTCGCAGACTCTATGTGATGTGTGTGGTCGTATCACATGAGGTGATGACGATATGGGTGGCATAAGTGTCACTAGCTGCTGCGGCAGCTGGGCCATGAGCGTTGTATGTGATCGAAGTTGATTTAGTTGCTGAGTAAATATGATTGAGACTTAGAGGAACCTTTTGTTTGATAACTGTTATTTTCAAGTTATGCTATTCCATAAAGATGTGGTCAGGTTGACCGAGCCTGTACTGTTGCTCCAAATTTGACTGTTTGGTTACAGGTACTCACGAGGACGTGTAACTTGTCAGGCTGGCCGTGTCGGAGAAAGCGATAACTTTTAAACATCAAGTTGCTGATTTGACCATTGTAGTAGGGGTAAACGCCGTGACGTCAGATGTTGTTTTAATGGCGGCACGTGGACAGAGTCGTTTTGTAGAGTGGGGATTGTGCCGAGATCACTTTTGCTCGGAACTCCAACCAAGTCACTCCTTCAGAACGAAACTGTCGGTTTGCCCATTTTGTGGAGATTATTTGTTAGTGTTATTTAATGTAAATTTGTGTTAAATAATAAACTGTGATTTTTGTGTACCGAAACCAAAACTATTATTTTAACATTTCATCATGAACCCGGTACCACCGAACCCTAATGACAACGCACAGTGTATAATTTCGCCTCAAAAGCGGACATGCTCATTTTATATGCTATTTAGAAAGGTATTAATCGAACAAATCTACTAGTAAAACTCCGGTGTCGTTATCTATCATAGTAGTCGAGAAATTTTGAAAATCGAGAAAAGTCCATAGAAACCATAGAAACATTTTATTTCCGTATGTAATCGTTTTTTCCATTGGGTGTTTTTGGTTATGATTTAAACATATTTTAGGCACCTATTAATATTAAAAAAGTTAAAAAATCTCGTCTGGTTTGGGCGAAAATATTTTTTTTCTGTTATTTAGTTCATATTTTTTTTCTGACATGTCCTGCATTATTAGCATTTTTTTAAATGCCAAATTATTATTTGATGTAACTATTACTTCGACAAAAAAAACTAGATGTTTTAAACATAGGACTTCGGAGATATTAAATTTTAAAATTTTAAGTTAGGGTTGTCAACTCAAGTCTATGGTTTATTTCAGTGATGGTCGTTATTTTTTTTTAAGGTTTTGTAGATGATAGAAGTCAAAGAAAAGATCTCTTAAAACTCCTAAAATATTATGTCTATATCTTTATCTTATTTTTATAATATAAAAACTTATCATGAGGTTATTTACCTATTTCTTGGATATAAGGGGGTAGATAATGGATAGAAGTGATTCGGTGAGTCCTTTGCATCTGTGTCCAGGAACCTCCTGATGGTTTCCTTTTATTTGTTTCCGATTTTTTTTCAGGTTCAATATTAAAAACGTGTTTAGAAAATTTATTACTTAGTAGATATTGTGATTTTTCAATAACATACATTTTTCCATGACGTTTACTTATTTATAGTAAACTCATGCTTGACAACCCTATTTCCATAGAAATTGATGAAAAACTTAGAAACGTTATAACTCTGAAGTCCTGTACGTAAAATGTTCCATTTTTTTACTATAAGAAGCTACATAACTAGAGTGTATTTCTTTGGTAAAAAAAAATGCTAATGTCATATAGAAAATTTTATATAATTTATTTTCTAATATTTCAAAATAAATTTTTAACTCGCGTTCCAGGGAAAGTAAAGACTTGTAATTCATACACGACATTATATATACAATTTTCAATTCATGGTTAATTTTAAATAAGGTGAGCGTTTGTTATTTTGGGAAATATCTACAAAAAAGATTTTGACAAAGTTCATTGACCTTTCAAAAAAACTATTGTAACTTTAAAATTAAGTAATATATTTAAATTGGTATTTCATATTATACTGTATAACAGTTATATCCATCGGAATCCGCTATAAAAAAAGGATGTCCGCTTTTGAGGCGAAATTACACACTGTGCAACGGCGCTGTCGCTCAGCCATCGCTTACGCCGTCATGTAGATATATTTCTAGACATTTTGGCCAAGCTGTAAAAAAAACATGCATGTGTGACGTCATACTTCATTTCAAGGGCTCTATAGAAATTATAACAATTCTAATAATCGTCACAAACAACTGGTTTTAAATAGTTTTCTTACGTTAATCATTGTACATTGATAACACGATAAATATTAAATACCTTGTTATACATTGATAAGTACATAAATATTTTATTTATAATAATAACCCTAAATAAACGTCTGCGAGTACATCTCATAAGCGGTCATTTACATAAATCACAGATAAAAATCTCTCATTGCTACATTACAATGGTATTTGATACCAACAGCTGTTGTTTTTGGTTTTAGTTTATATTTATAAAAATATTATAAAAGGCATTCGTCTTGTATACGGAATAACCGTGTTTAGTGAGATTTACTTATAAATAGTGATTTTATTATTGTATTTATTTATTTGAGATAAGTTAGTTCGTACCTCTCAGGCACGGTTCAGTTTCTTACTTTAGATACGTTTAAATATCACTTGACGCGTTGTTCTACTTGTAACAGTAGGATATAACAGTAATTTTAAATATGATAAAAATATAGTTTAAAAACTTTCCCGTTCATCCAGTTTCTCATGAATTTTGATTGAATTATAGCAAATAAATGATTATCGGTTAATCAAGGCAACTGGCCTCATACTGATCAATAAAGGCACCTGTTTGTGTTTAACGAATGCTAAGGAAATTAAATATTTTTTTATCACAGATTACAATATGCCAGCTCCATCGAGTTCGTGCGACAGCAAATTGTTTTTAAATGTCCTTTTGTTTTGAGGTATCGGTCTAGATTTTGTCATTTTGTCTACTACACTATTGTAAGTTTAGTATAGTTGCATACAGTTGTGTCCCACACTTGCTTAAGTACAACATCATTTTAACTAGTTCCTTCAGACCTTTTGAATTTCCGTCGTAGTTTTGTTGCGCCCTATCCATAATATATTAGGTTTTTGGTAATACTGCTCTATTTGAAGAAGAGACTTGCCTTTCGTCTCTGGTAGTAGGAGGAATAGAACTACGGTAGCGAGCAGGGAAGAGGCACCAAAGAGTCCGAATACTCCAGCGATGCCGATAGCGTTTTTCATGACGGGGTAAAGTTTGGTGAATCCGAATAGGACGGAGTTAAAGAGGCAGAAGATGTATCCCCCACAGAGGCCTCGTACCTTGGTGGGGAGAAGTTCCCCGATCATGAGTCCGGGTAGGAGGAAGAAGCCGAGAGTGTTGAAAGCGACGTAACTCAGGATGAGGACGGGGGGTGTTATTCCGGAGCCGGGGCCTTGGGAGAGGAGGGCGGCGAGCGCGAGCGTGCACACGGCCGTGCCGATGCCCGACACCAGCACGAGCGCGCGCCGCGTGATGCGCAGGAGCAGGATGCACGCCAGCACTGTCACTGCAAGTCGCACTAGAGCACTTGCGTTAGCTGCCATCTGTCAACAATATGGTTTCGTGTTTAGAAAAGTTGTCTTTATTATTGAAAGTCTGCTAACATTTTGG
The DNA here is from genome assembly GCA_964057025.1 of Standfussiana lucernea. Lineage (NCBI taxonomy): Eukaryota > Metazoa > Arthropoda > Insecta > Lepidoptera > Noctuidae > Standfussiana > Standfussiana lucernea. The sequence continues at coordinate 9,798,166 of OZ059795.1, forward strand.
TCCGTAATTTGACTCTGTATTCAATAATACTATAGGTATAGGTAGGACGGTCGGTAGGTACTGAATCAGGTGCAACTCGTGACAAAAGATAAAATCAGCCTGTTTAGTCCTGACAAAGTGACGACAGCTGTTATGATACCACGCAAATGAAAATAATTCATACTCACAGTAGGCTGAAGAGAGCCACCGGAGTCCTTGACAATGTCCACAGCGTAGAAGATGACCACATAACTGCCGGACAATATCTGCAGTATGTTGAATGCGTTGATGAGTAGCAATGGCTTGAGCACGGGCGCTCGTGTCACGGTCTCTAGGAAGTTGATCTTCTCTTCACCTCTTGCCTTCTCTTTCTCCCGGGCTGATATCAGCTCGTGTAGCTCACGTTGGGCCTGTGGACATACGGCTTTAATTACTTACTTAGTTACCATAATGTTGAAAATGGAGAACAAGTCGTCACACTCCGTATAAATATGCGGACAGCGACAATAATAATAGTTAATTAATTACTGAATCGAGATAAAGATTCCTGCTAATTCCTAGTGTTTAAATAACTTCGGTTTCTGCTAGGCAAGCGTGCTCCACCCTAGGCCGCACCATCGCTTCACATCAGGCGAGTTGCGGCAAAACGCAAGCCTATTTAGTGTAAAAAAACTTACTAGGTTAGGGCATTGTGAACGGGTCTGCACGATCTATATTTTGTAGGGTGAAAGATAAGAACCTAATAGGTAGGTATGCCCCAATCAGCAAACTTGTCGTTAAACTTCCACAAAATAACATCGAATAGCTGGTATCATCTTTTCATAATGTTGGAACGTTATTATACTAAGAAATAGGATCGTAAATCCTATTTAAGTGATTTGTTTATCCAACCCCACCATTCTAAATTAGAAACACAAAACCTATCAACAATTAATAGCTTTTTGCAAGCGTCGCTCGTTCATTGCGTGAATTTGTTTGTGTCGGCACATGTTCGAGAAAATGATATATCAATTTGTCGTGTGCCTCCTTCCTTGTTGAGCTCATTAAGAGGCCATTTTACAGGCAATCACATGGCGGCCGCCTTTCGACTCTACAATAACAATATAGCGAGATATAAACAAACATGCATACATAGCAGGCTTCCAAACAGCTGTAGTCATTAATTTAGATGAGTCTGCCTGACAACCGCGATTGTTCGAGAACTGAGATGTCTTAGCAACAAATTAAATGACTAACTTGTTCAGTGTACAGTCACGAGCATTGATGCATGACAAAATCTAAAAAATACATCTGGAATAACTTGAGATCAACACCAGTTTCACAACAGTATGGGTTCCAAAATATACAGCGTGTACCAGAAAGGTGTGGTCATATTTCAGGGTGTGATTAGGATCATTAAATTGGACATCTTACTCCATGGAACCACCACCGAAATCACTAAAATAAAAATCAGCTGTCGCATACATTTGGGTCGTGTAAGGTATTGCAGTTATGTCAAACAACTTTTAAAAGTTAATTAGGTAGTGCATTCATATTAGTGTCCGTGACTGTACATACCTGTTGTGATAATTTTATATGTATGACTGAATTACCTAGTAGGTAGTATACATCATTGTATACGGGGTGGAAGGGACACCGTCGCGAAAACGGAAACCCTAACATAGAAATTTTTCGTCGGTTATTAAAAAAAAAAGCTGTTTCCTACTAAAGTGCAATACCTACACGGTCAAAATATATGGAACAGCTGATTGTTTTTTTAATAACCAACAAAAAATTTCTATGTGGCCCGGATCAGAATGATGTACTGAGTATGTGGTTTACTCGCAGAAATGAAATAAAATGTTGCCTAGGTTGCTCGCTGTAAAGTATATATATATGTATGTATATACTATCAACAGTACCTATGTAGTGACGACGTGAATAACGTTGCTAGCTAATTTAAAATGCAAATTATAAGACGTAGAACTGGTGTTTTGTCGCGTTGCTGTCAGATCCAGTTAGTTGCTGTGGTAGTTGTAAATCAACATTTTAACGTTAGTTTGTCGTAGCGTGATCGTTATTAACACCGTGACGTAGTGTCACGGTGTTAAGAACACGTGCTTACATAAATCTTCTACTTTTTATGAATATCTTACAATATTATTTTAACTTGTGTTGGCTAACTAGAAAAAAAATACTGCAAAAAAAAAAACGCGGTCGTAGGTCGTAGCACTCGTGGCAGTGTAAACTCCCTACGCCCCGTAGCTAAGGGACTTTTTGTGTAGACTTTACCTTTTGCTACGAAACTATCCAAATACTAGGGATAGTAGGGTTTTATCGCAGATTAACTGTATTTTTCAGGATTATTTGGCAAGAATGTTATTTTACAATCATTCACGGTACCCAAGCAAGGATTCAGTGAGCTTGTCGAAACCAATTTACAGATTATGTTCAATTGTTCTACATAGGATGTTTACGTGTGTAACGGTCCTTAAACCAACAACAGCTTTTTTAGTAGCTCAATAAAAACCGATGTCAATTGTAGTAGGACAATATTTCAATCTAAAATCAATACTTAGAATTTTTAGGTACATAAGTATTTTCATATAGGGAGCCTGTCCAAACCAGTCTTTAAAAAAATACATTTCTAATATCATTTGGATTCTAAACGTTTCGCAACTTTCTTTCAACTTATCCTTAGGCCTTGCAATAGTTTGCCATAATATAGCTAAGTAGATAAACACGAAAATGTCAGCAAGACCTTGTTTCCTTTTTTGTATGTCCTCGCTACGCTATCCTCATGAAGATATCGACCTCCACATTGTTGCTAAAATAATAATAAAAAAAAATCTTTTCTATTCGTATTATTTGGTTTGAAAAGCCGAATTTGTTATAAATATTTAAATTGAATGTACTCGTAACGATAACAGTTATTATTCGTGCAGGTTTTCAAGATTATCTAAGGTATTTATATTTTTATTTGTTTTGCTTTGACTTTGTACTAAGTTCCAGTAGTGCGCGTAGCAAAAGACAAAGGAAGAGAGTAGACAGATTCGTCTGCAGCTAACAATTTTTAACTATCTACCCGCATTCTCCAGTCATCCCGCGAGCATGGAGCTTGCAACAGCGTCGAAATATCGGGAGCCCACAATAAATAACAATCACGGAAGATATCCCGTAAGTGACAGTGTATGTGTAGTGTATATAGTCGCATAGCCTATATTGTGTGAGTACTATGCACTAGAAAGCTATCATTCACTGGAAATCTACTTCTTTTCTCGACTTGAATGCGCCCTGGCGGTTGAGAGTATGTCATGCTCACCCAAATGTCTCACTGATGGTGGCGTGTGTGTCGGGTCATTTAGTTCTCTTCAAAATGTTTGAGTTGAATGATGGCTGATCCATGCGTCATGTGAAAGTATTTATATTCCTATTCGAAATAATCGTTTTTCAAATAACTATGTATGACATTAATTATACAGGGCGGAAGGAACATCGACGCACAAACGATTACAGAACCCCACGTAGAAATTTTTCATCATGAATTAAAAAAAAATCTGCTGTTTCCTAAAAAAGTGCAATAGCTACATGGTCAAAATGTGATTATTGGAACAGCTGTTTTTTTTTAATTACCGATGATTTACCAGTTCCGTACTGAATACGTGGTAATCGTTTATGCGTCGATGTCCCTACCAGCCTGTATTATCAGACAAAAAATATTATGTTAGGTTAGGACGGGATGTAAAAATCCATCGCAAAGCATCTGTAACGGCCTAACGAGTCGTCGATTAGCTGGCCGTAATTTATTTATTTTATGATAGGTAGCTTCAAAGCTGACAGTACATAAACATAAAATTATTATTCTAAACATTACGGCAATTACGAAGTACACAGAAAAATAATAATGCATTAGGTGCATTATTATTTTTTATTATTTTGTTGCATGTATTTACAATCCAAAACAAGTAAATAAACAAGTTTCTGTTTACTATGCATTTATACATATGTGCAAGTGTTATGACGAATTGACGACAATCGATAATCTCATACATTTGTATGACTTGCAGTATTCATGTGCAATAAACACATTTTATAAACTGTATGTTTAACTTTAAAAAGCTAATCGCTAGGTCCATCTCTAATCCTTAGCTTTCCCTAATATCTAAAATAATAAATTATGGATTTTTAGGACTTTGACTTTTTTTTAGGATTTTTAGGATTTGTGGAGGTTAATCAGAAGTTTCTTTGCCCTCAGTCACATGTAAATAAAGGCATTCTTGTGCCTTCTGACTTATATAAAATAATGCTCCCCTTAAAACATTATTCTGTGGTTATAAAAGATGTGCAAGATTAGGCAATGGTAATTCAAATGCATTATTTACCACCGCTTTCTTCCAGCGAAGAAAGCGAGTCGGGCACGTGACGTGACCGTCACGTGCCCGAATCGATTGAAACCGTCTGAGTTTTGATAATGACCTCGCTTTTGTTCATTAATAAGTAAGTGGATACTCACGGTGTCGGGGTCTCCGCGCAGGCGTGACATGGCAGCCATGGCGTCGTGGAAGCGCCCTCGTCGCGCCAGCCACGTGGGGCTCTCTGGCGACAGGCACAGGGCGATGAAGGCAAGAGCTGGCAGAACTGTGGACAGATGGGCCACCGACCGCCACGGCAGAGCACCCCCTAATGCGTACACGTACAACACTCCTAGTGAGTACGCCACAAATGGAGTGCCTATCATCAATCCTCTCAGTCTTGGCTCTGAAATTTCTCCTAAGTACACCTGTAAAAATATAAATGACCATAGATTTCAACGAACTTCCTTATAACCCAGGTAGGTATGTACAAGTAAACGTGTCTTTAAACATGGTTAAGTACTACTCTGTCAAGAAAGTACCAGGAAACGATCAATAATACACAAAATTATTTTATCGCCCTCAAAATATGCTCCATCAAAAACGATACACTTACGCCAACGAATAATCCAATCATCAAAATATTTTTAAACACTTTTTCCGGAATTGAATTCAGTTCTCGCCGCGAATTTTCCTTTTTGTCTACTACCAAATTAAAACGGGTGCCACGAAGTGGTAATTTGAGTTTAGGAAAAAGAAAGAAGTCGACTGGAGCTGTATCTGGTGAGTAAAGTGGTTGCTCGATGGTGTTTGTTGAGTTTTTGGGTGAAAAATTCGTTCACTATGATGGCCTTGTACGAAGGCGCATTATCGTGATGCAAAATCTAAGAATTTTCTTTCCACCAATCTGGCCGTTTTCGACGAATTTGCTTTCTTAAATGCCGCATAACGCTCAAATAATATTCTGTTTGACCTTCCGGCAAGAATTCCGAGTGCAAAACACCGTGATAGTCAAAGAAAACGGTCAACATGACTTTGACTTTTGATCGACTTTGGCGTGGTTTTTTCGGTTTCGGTTCAGTTGGAAGGCGCCACTCCGAAGCTTGTTGACTAGTTTGCATGTCAAACTCGTAAACCCACGTCTCGTCACCAGTAACCATGCGTTTAATTAATGTTGGGTCGGAATTGACTCGTTGTAGCATATCCTCAGCCACTCATAAGCGATTGAGTTTTTGGAGAAAATTCCGGTCTTTTGGGACTAGCCGAGCGGCAACATCATACCCAAGTGGTTGTTTAAAATGGTACGGATTGACTTCTGAGACACAGAAAGTTCAGCGGCTACCTCTCTCAAACTTGAATGAGGATTTTCAGTCACTATTTCCTTCACTTTTGCGATGTTAACTTCAGTTAAAGACGTTGATGGCCTACCAGAGTGAGGCAAATCTTCCATCACATCTCAACCGCTTTTGAACGCTTTGTACCACTCATAAGTACGTGTTTTTGATAAAGTAGATTCACCGTAAGCCTTTTGTCACATTTTCAGGGGCTCCGAACACGAATTTCCGTTGGCGATGCAAAATTTAAGACAAACTCTTTGTTCGATGTGTTTGTCCGTTATGAAATTCGCAAAACACACTAGATATGATCTAACTAAAAACAGCACTGTATTTAATTTAAATAACAGATGCAACTCAAACTACGCGCCAAAACGGAAAACAGTTGTGCCAATCTAACAACAAAAAATTGAATTTGGAACCATAAACAAATCATCCATTCCCGATACTTTTTTGACTGAATGTATGTCTAGAAAGGCAAGAGTAGATGTAATCTAAAAGTAGTTGTAAAAAAACGATATCTTCTCTAAATGGATTTCTTGTCCAGAAGTCATTATAAATACAAAACGTGAGTGAGACCTATTTCAAAACCAACGGACGGTACATAATTTAAATTACCTGTGAAGGTGCTGCCATGATGCCGACGGCGAATCCGCATACGACTCTGCCGAGGAGAAGCAGGGCGTGATGGGAGGCCGTGCCTATAATGATCCAGCCGATGATGAGAGGCAGCGTGCATGTCTGTAGCGTCCGCTTCCGGCCAATAGCCTCCATGATTGGACCCGACAGCATTGACCCGAGAGGCGTCGCAGCTGAGTGGATACTTGCTGTGGGCAAAAGAGGTTTATGGTTAGAAGAGCTGTCTGTAAAAAACTGAAAAAAGCTGTGTGTGTGTAAAAATAAGCGCTTTTGACGTGGAATTGCGGAAATCAGCCCGATATACAATATAATGAATACTTCGAGTTCTCTACCTATTACTATATCGGCTATCTCTGTTTTCTTATCGGGTTTTTGTATCCATTTATTATAATCATTAATAATTAAGCAGCATCATTAGACGGTGTATGGTCAGGTCAGGTAGTCAACTGTGTCCATGTTAGGACGTCTGATTTGTAACACAGATTGATTAAGTTATTATGATGACCACCAGTATTTTTTTTGGCAAACCCGCATTTTGTTAGATATACTTTTTGTGGGTGCATGATTAAAATTTATCCTCAATCAGGTATCTACCACAAAAAAAAAACTACAAACATGCTCAGGTACGGTGGTACCAGTCGTTGGAGCATGTTATATTGAACTTTGACCTTTATTTACTTGTAAGATCGATTGGTAACATAAGGCTTCGCAATTCGCGGGCGGATACTGACCATAATATGAGCTTTAAAGGTGTGTAATTATGGATGTATGGACTTTGGGACTTACATGACACGTTACATAATCGTGTCGTACAAGGTTACTTAAGTACTTAGTAAAACAAATTTTAATTACAGCTGATCCTCTTGAGGTCAACCTGACTGACCCTTGTAGGTTACCTAGTCTGTGCATTGCATTACCTGATCCCTCTTACAAAGAAGAAGAATAAGGGGAATTGAGATGTGAAATGGTTACGAAATTACGAAGATAATTTTTAAAGAGCTAAAATACGTTCAGCTGTCGAAATGAAAAGAAAGGATTAGAGAGCGCAACATTCACAGACAGGGCAATGGACTGCAATGTCTCGTCTGATAGCGGAGGAACGTGAATCTTCTACCCGTGCATAAAAGTCACGCCTTTATCCCATGGAGGTAGGCAGAAGCCAAAGGACGCCACGCTACAATCCGTACTTATTGGGTCGTGAATCTTTTGTGTTAAGAAGTAATCATTTTCCAAGTTCTTCTAACATCCTTTTACGAGATGATTATAGTTTCTGAAGTCTGTCTGATTGTAGGGGAAAAAAATAAATGTTGGTGACAGCTGGTGTAAGGGTTTTTATAAGATACAATTTCAGGTTGTGACACCACAGACTTGTGTTCTCGTCATGGTAATGGCATTTAACGCCATTTGCAATTCCCAAAGTCCTATTATGATTATAATTGGCTAGTTTCACACTTATTTTCTATGTAATACAATTAGCAACAAGGAGGTGCCTTATGAGTTGACGAGTAATAGAGAAGTATGGAAGAAGAAGACATGCTGCGCCGACCCCAAATAAATTTAGATAAGGGCAGGACAACGCTGATGGTGACAATAAATTAGCAACATGAAGCGGTTACATTTCATGTAACAGTTCCATCACACGGCGATTCATGTATGGATTACAGAACATTTTGTCAATATTTTTAGTACCGCATGCTTCATTATTGAGTGTCATTGCTTGATTTCAAAATACTCGTAATTTATCAACAAATGTAATCGAAAGTTTAATGTTTTCTTGCTTTGTCGCGTGGATTGTGTATGAAACAAGACAAGGATTATGTACCTACGTATCTACCGCGCCTTTTCGGTGACTGTATTAAAGGTAAAAACAAGAGCATACCAAGGAAATTAAACGTCCTAGTTGATATACCGTTTATTTGCAGTGATCGATTGTCGTTTTAATTTGAGAATTTTATCGCTATAGCTATCAGAACAAGCCAATGATGGAAATAGCTAATGAAATTTTATGGCTGTGTTGCAATAAAGATTTCATTCACTTTTAAGGTTTTTTACTGACATTGTTGAATCTGCTTATTAACATCTCGTCATCCTTGAGTATAAACACTTGCAAAAATATATTTCTATTTAGTATGCTGCAAAACTCATAGGACCAACGAGTTTACAATCCAATTCGGGGTCACTATGATTGATTGCAATATCGCTAAGTTCTTGCTGCTAAAATTATAGTCTATGGCGTTCGACCGCAATCTTGGGACTAATGATCGAACTGCCGACATAGGTCTTTATATGTTGTAAACATCTAACAGCTGTTAAAAGTTCAGGCGGTGAGAGTTATCATAGGAATAAAGGTCAAAGATATCAGAGATTCTCTAGGTGTCACCTCACACATCGCGACGCATTTTACTCAGGTGACCTCTACAACGTGATGATGATAAAGCGATATAGCTGTATTAGATAAGTCCTTACACGGGCTAGCCAAGATGTCTACTCAAGTCAAGTAGGTACCTAGGTACTGACCAGTTAGTCTAAGATGTTTATCGATCTTCATAAATCTTGGCAACCTTTAGCGCGTGCGAATAATGAGATTATGGTAACTACTTGTAGATCTATTGTTTATTATATAGCAGTCACGTTATAATTTCATTAGATTTATAATATCAAATGGGTAGATAAGGAAACATGACTAAGAACAAACATGTATGTAAAAGCATTAAATAATTCGGTATTCCAAGTTTTTCACAATGCAAAAGGCACCAGTTGTTTTAAGTTAATGTTAAAAGTTGGAATTTATGATTCCAACTTTTAACATTAACTTATTTGATAGGTAGGATTCTTAACGAATTATTAAAATTAATTTGGGTACATGAATAAATAACATAACATGATCGTGATGATCGTGTATAAAACGTTACCATATATTGTTGCATAGGTAGAGAATGAATGGACTATGAATACCTAGTTATAGTTCTTAAAGCGGACACGTTTTTTTTTCCAACTTCAGTGCAGATCTTAGTTGATTGTTATTAATTACCGTTAATTGTGTCTTGTCCACGCCAATTTAAATAAAATTAATTTTAATCAAAATGAACATATTATATGAACCTATTGTGTTCGTATAAAAACTTCCACTCTTCATTAGTGGCTTTTGTGGTAGATGTGGAAACCACAACTTTGCCAATATAACATAGGTCATGTGGGTCGATAGTATACCATTAAAAGTGTTGCTTTTGACACAATCATGGATTTAAAATCTTTGTTTGACAACATCCAATATTAAAAAAAATAACAATACCACAAGTGACACAAGAAGTTTGAATAAATTAACTAATAAATTTGTATGTAGGAGCGTATCTAAACAGATATATTGATTTATTTATTCAGACTTCTTGGAGTCACCGTAAGTCAAGTATAGCATGACGTATCTGGTCGTTAAAATACATTATATCGAAAACAATAATTTAAAAATTGTTTTTAGTGTGGCATTTTCTCGCTAAAAACTTTTTTTTGTTCTGTTCTCAGAAATCTTATTTTTGTCTTGATTTACCTTGGAAAAATTCAGACCCGTCCTATCATCGACCTTCCCTCATAGAGTTAGGCATTGTCGAAGTTGTGGAGTTTGACTTGTTTTTTAGCATAGGTATATATTGTTATTTTCTTTGCCAGTAGTAGTCAATCCTCACAATGAGTAGGTACCGCTACCTACCGGAAGTCGTGGAGTGACCTATCCAACCTTATAAATTTGAATGAGGCAAATGACAGCTATCCAGGTCGCAACATATCGGTGGGACAAAATTTGAGTCATGGATTCGAAAAGAAAAGAATAATTTGGTACAATACCTGACCTATGAGCGGTGTGGACTTTGGTACTACGGGCCTATGAGCCTGAGGTGTGACGTACTGGCAGTGGCCGGTACGTCACACCTCAGGCTCACACTTTGTGTCCACACAACACGTACCGCGTGTGGGGACACGCGTGCACGCGACTCGCGACTGTTTGCTAATTCTTTCAGTCTATCAGTAGTAGTATTCATTTGTCATCTTCATACCTAGGCATAAGGAATCTGGTGGTTTCGGTAAATGAGAAGAAATTAATGTCATGCCCATGCAGTTGTTTTATGGCTGACACCAGAAGATTATAGAAACCGTGTGTTTTTCCTTGCTATGAGTGTCCAGAGGATAGTGAAAATGGAAAGTGAAGTATAAGACATAACAATATCACGCAAATTAAATACTTACGTCATAACTGCCACCCCTCGTGGGGAATAATGTAATTATCATTAAGTATTATGTTACTATGCCGAAAATAAAATAATGCCATGTAATGTTTGTAGGTAGTTAACGTAACCGTATCGACAGGAAGTTGATATGGTGCGTAAAATTTAGCCAAGTTACAGTCGCACCTTGGCAAATAAGTTTTTTTGGTCTCAATCATGGCCATCGTACCTTGGTTTTAATTAAACCATTCATCCGGACATGACCAATTGTAAAATATGACCAATTAATTATACATGGTGTTTAAAATTAAGTGTTCTTCATGGTGATTGGTGACCAATTATCTTACTTCGCTAAATAGAGATAAATTATCCCTGTGCAGGACAGGTTGTTATGATTTTTATTACTTTGTCGTTGAAATAAACACGAGTAATGTTATGATTGTGTTGTCTGTTTTATCGTAATCGATGAGTTTGCAGTATCAGTATTAATTGTTTTGAGTGCCTACTTATTCACATCTCTATAATGATAGGTACTTATTGATGTATTCATAATGTTTCTTGAAGAACATGTTCACGATTTAGAGAAATTTGATTAAAGAAAACGGCATCAGTTTGTTTTTTCAGCGATGTGAACTACTTGTTGAAATACGTGTTTATCTTTCAGTGCTTTTGCTTTCACTTAACGGCACTGTGAGAAGAATTTTATTCTAGATCCATATTATTATTTACCCTCATTAACGGTAAAAAGATTTCACGGGTGTACCTAATCCTGAAGAGACTTTTGAGTCTTTAGGTACAGGTACCTTCTTTTGGTATTGGAAAATGTCTTCTTCAATCTTTCACAAAGTGTAATGTGAATGACAAAGAAAACTCCGGTGTAAACACCAGTGTTTTCTTTACCTACCTTAGTAACCCCAAAGCCAAACAATCCATTTAACCTGATATACTTTCTTCAATTTTAATCTATCATAGAAAATAAATGACTTACTTAATTCTCAATGCTCAAGAGTCGTAGCTTTTTTCAAGGAAGTACTAATTAATTACTTAATCTTGCGCGTAAGAATAAAGAAAATTATCTCAGAACTTTTTGGTAGTAAGAATATATTGTAGTTACTGATACGTTAACATATTTGGTTGTGAAACGTTTGCAAATTCAATAAAGAAGTCTTAAAAGCCTAATTAAATCATTATCTCTCAGCAAACGAGTTGATACTCCTACTTTAATTTGGATTATGTGGCTATTGTGTATTTTGCGCAATCAATATTTGCGTTTTCTTAAGAGTTAGTAAGTTAGTATTGCGCAATGACTAGGAGTAAACGGAGATGGGTACGACTTACGAGACGTACGATGAATACATGAGAATCTGAATGTCCATTTCGTACATTTCTTAGTTTTTAAGAAAATTCGGAGTCTATACTGATTCACTTTACATTGGTGCAGTGAATTATAGCAATTAGCTGACCCACCTTTGCATAAATGGTTGAGATTTTTTAGAATACGAATAGATATAATTTATAATTCTTTCATATTTTATTTACTTTGCTCAAATAAATAAAATATAAAAGAATTCTCTGTACATTAAGTATCAGGGTTAGAGTTGACTACGATACTTGACTCAGGGGACTTTTACTGAAGGCCTACCACCATCTTTTAAAATGAAAGCGCCAGGGTAGCCCGTGAAAGTTAAATTATCACAGAATATATCAACATACAACCCGACACTGACCTGCAAATTTCAAAAAACCTAAAATAATTTGAATTTCGCGCTACCCTGCCGCTTCCCCCTTAAAGCTGTACTATTCGGGGTTAAAGTATGAAATTGCCTATTTATATTGCAAAATTAAAACTCGTTTTTTTACCCTCATTATCTATACATTGCTGCTATCTAATCGGAAGTTCATTTATGCCTTTTTCGATAGAACTCTGGGGATCTAGATTCGAGAAACTGTGTGAAAGCATTTTGTACTGACTCCTGGGAAAAAAAAATACCACGTAGAAAATTGTCCAAATCACGAAAAAAATGTTAGTCAGTTGGAGCAATGTCTGGCGAGTACGGAGGATCACGTATGATTTTTAACTGCAGCTCTTGTAGAGTTACAACGGTGTCCTGTGCTGTGTGAGGTCTTGCGTTTTTATGGAGAAATAATGGTGAAGATCGATTCACGAGTCGGGGCTGTTTCACTACCAGTTTCGCCATCATTGTTCGAAGTTCGGTACAATAAACATCTACTGATATTGCTTGACCAGAGCTGAGAAAGCTATAGTGAATACAATAACACCATCAAGAGACCACCAAACAGTTACCATTACCTGTTTATTAGTAAGCTTTGCTTTAGGGCACTGTTGCGGCGTTTGACCTGGGGTCAACCGTTGCATTTTTTGCTTACGGTTATCGTAAAGAAACCACTTTTCGTCACATCTCACAATTCGATCCAATATTCCTTCATTTCTGTACCGATTCAACAAGGCAGCGCAAGTTTCAACACGCGTTTCTTTCTGCAGATCAGTCAAATTATGAGGCACCCATTTATTTTGCAAATGAGTCAATATCGAGGTAAGGTAACGTTAAACCATGCTGTTAATTCCTGGGTAGTTTGACTCGTATCGGCTTCCATCATCTCCTTCAATTCAGCGTTATTCACCTATGTGGGCGGTCTTCCACGTAGTTCGTTTTTCAAGTCAAAGTTTCCATTACGAAAGCGTTTAAACCAAAAACGCAAGGTGCGTTCATTAGCAGTTTCCTCTCCAAACGCAGCATTGATATTGCGAACCGTTTCTGCCGCGTTAGATCCGCGTCGGATCTCGTATTAAAATTTTTCTCGGATTTTTGAAGTATCCATCTTTTCCGTCTAAGCTGAATAAAAAAACATTTGAATTTCGAAAATCGAATGTTGCACATTTTTTAGAAGAAAAATCTCGTAGGTAGTGTAAAAAAAGTTTCCCTCGAATATGTCACACCATAAAGGTTTAATATCAATTCATAGTATCTATTACTATAAAACGACAATTTCATACTTTAACCCCCATTATTTTATCTTACTTCAGTTTGGGAAAGAGACCGAACTATGCACTTTGTATAGCTCTATCTTTTTCCCCATCTATGACAGGCAAGTTTAGGCATTACTTTCCTACAGTCCTTCCAGTTATTTTACTTCTGGCTTTGCATCCCTGTCAAAATAACAGTGACCTTTATTGTGGTAACTTTAAGATTGCTAATGGATTGTTACTGTCACATGTAAATTCACTGTGAAAGGACTGCACATATTCTTGACACTTTCCAACTTCGGTATGCGGTATGACAGCATAATTATCAAGTCCTTAACAGGAAGTAACAATGATGTGTGAATTTGTGAAAACCTCTTTCAAATCATCTCCTGGAGCCTTTGTATTCAAACAGATTAATGTTTGTCTACATTTTGTGGGTAAATATTAAAATTTTGCGCAGTAATTAAGTAATTTTATATTGCAAACAATGGGTACCTAGGTATTTTACACACCGAAAATAACTTTTCTTAGAGCTAAGTATAATCATATCCGAATGAATTAAGTTTTATGAAGTGAAACTTTTTTTATGTACATGAACAACACACATATTAAGGTACGTGTATTAAATAATCTAATTTTTTGAGTTACAGTCAACAAAGCAAAGTCGCTTAACATTTCGATTTTAGTAACTAAAAACTAAACGCATATTCTCGAAATGTTGTTTGGATACTAACTTTAAATTGAACCATTACATGAAAAGTTGTCAAGCGGAAGAATCTACATCGAGTCATCATGACTGTGCTAATTTAAATGTTTTACTTACTGTAAGTACCTTACTTATTAAACGACAAATTTGAAATTTGATGGCTCATTATCGGTAATAACACTAATGACAAAGTATATAGTCTTATATTCTCTCGATAATCGCAAATAAATGGAAAATACCCTCTTCTCATTTCCATAACGTGTCGGTAAGTTATAATTCGGTATGTTATAATTCGAAATACCCCAAGTACTTATTTATAATATGTATAAGAGTTCAATTCCCTGTTTCTTCATGTATGATTTACTTAAGTCTATAGATAACCAAATCTACCTTTTATGAGATTCAAGATTTGTTCTCTACTTTATTACGGTTTGTAAGCATTGATTGACCTAAGGCCATGAAGCTCTTTTGCACCTGTTTGCACCCGTTGACAGTAAAATACACGCCTGATGAGTAACAGACAGATCATTAACATATACTTAGGCAAAAGTACAAGTACCTTATAATTCTTCAATGGTCATTCACGACCGATTGCGTTCCTTTTGCGACAACATACGAGTTATGTAGTAGCTATTGCATAATATTGCGCAAGAGTGATTTGCAATTTGTTTAGACTAGGGTTGGTCGAAGAATGAGAAAAAAAACGTGTGGTATTTATTATCTTATCACACATGAATCTGCAACTATTCATTTATAATTACAGGAAGCGAGTGTGCTCTGCGGGAGCCGTTAGCAAGTGGGATTATAATTATTTTACACTTTTACTGACCTACTTGCATTGATTTTAATTGAATTAGGTATACATACTAATAGGGGTTTTGTTAGGTTTTTTGTTTTAGAGTTTATTGTGGTTTAACTATATTGTCCTTGATGTAAATCGTAGTGAGTCGTCGAAGTAGTTTTGTTGTGCAACAATACAGGACTGACCGTAAAAGTGTTATTTTTTTCCATACCTACTACTCCTTGCATTCTTAATTTTTTTTTTCTTGCTATTAAAATCTTAAGGGCAATAGGTTACTATAACCTATTGTCTTTTTAGCTGTGCGTCCACCCTATACATCTTGTTTTCGTCTAGGAATTCTGAAATATATTAAAAAAGTGCAAGGGAACTCACCAATCCAGGATCCCATGTCATCATCTATCCTCATGGAGCTGTTCTCGATCCTGAGCTGTGGCAGTGCGACGGCGGAGAAGCCGATGGGGTGGCCCGCCCCCGCCGCCAGGATAAGGACGGCACATGTTATCAGGCACTGAAACAAAGAGTGGACTCAGTATTTTAAAACAACTAAGGAAAAGAGGTTTTATTTGGATTTGGGCAGGGTTTAATACTTTTTCCAACATCGTGAGGAAACCAGCATGCCTGAGAGAGATTTCGGCATAAAAACTCTGACACCAGGTCCTAACCTGGTGTGTGTAGTGCCTACACTAACCACACGAAAAGTCAGTTTTCGTGCTAGACCTAAGTGTCGTGCAGTAAAATAAAGGTGCTAGGGTTAGACTGAAAGCCGATCCTAGCATAGTTGAGTGCTGGGTAGCTCGTATTCTTTTTATCGACGTATAAGTTTAATGAGTTTTTGTGACCTAAAGTCCATATTCATGAGCAAGGCCCACCTGCTGAAGGCTTACGGGAATCTGTTGGATGCGAGAAACACACCACGGGTCGACCTGGCGACACTTGGGGGTGGCCTATGTTCAGCAGAGAACGTCTTTCGGCTGATATGATGATGATGAAGTTGGCTAGCACAATATTCTTAGCATACGAGGTTGGCAAGCTGCTTTTTAACTTCTTTTTTTTGGAAAGAGCAACAATTATGTTGGTACTTTTCTCAATTATCTTTGACTAAATCTCTGTTTATAATCTTGATTGTATGTTTGCCAAATTTTATTGATAAGCAACAGAAAAACCAACAGCAATGCTATTTTTATGAGCTAAATGGTCGTTATGCCTACAGATCAGATGCCCAAAACGGTCCAATCCGCGGTTCACAAATAGCATTATTACGGACTAGCAGTTGTCCGCGTCACCGTTCGCGTGGACGAAGTTTCATACAAACTTTCAACCTCTATTTTAAGTTCTTAGGGGATGAATTTCCAAAAATCCCTTCTTAGTGCACACTTACGTCATTTAAGGAACATTTGAGACCCAGCGGTTTTAACTGTGGGTTGATCGATCAGTCAGTGAATCAGTCAGCCAGTCAGTTTCTTACTTTACATATTATAGATAGATTTAGATTGTAATCAATATTACACAATGGTTTCGCCATAAATATAATTAAAAACAGAAATATCTAGTTGGAACTAGATAGTATGCGTCTTAACCGGTCAAGATTACGTTATGGTCGTTTAATAAAATTACTAACCAACTAAATTATTCCCTGATAAACGTTACATTACATGGGATGACTCATATAGTGTTTGGTCCAGTAATAATATCACATTTAGGGAAATTTAAATCTGTGCTATACTTATCTATTTCACAATGTTTTAATTCTGATTTATGCATCATTTTATAAATAAAGTGGGATTATCACGTTATGTTCTGACGGCTATGGAATTTTATCTGCATCGCTTTAAATATTCCAAATTCAGATCAAATCAAAGTAAGCACGTGTGAGGAATGTGTAATCCTCCACGGAACTACACATGACTTGCATTTAATTTTGTTATTGATTCCGTCACGATCTAGAATGTAGTTTTCAACAGATTAAAATTAAAATATATTCCAGCTAAATGTATTGTCTCTTATCATTTATTTTATTTTATTTTAAATTCATTATGCTGTTGCAATGTAAATATGTTATCAGGTTGGTTTTCCATTATGAGACAGTTAGTTGCTTGGAATTACTTACATATTGGACAAACATCTGTGAAAATAAAAACTTTCAGTCGAACACTGCACGATATACGAGTATAATTACGCTGCTGCAGGGAATTCCAGTTTTTACATCAAACAGACATGTTAGCAAATATTCAAATGATTCATTTTCATAACTGAACTACTTACTCATATTTTATTTAAAATAATATTTTGTCTACACACCTCATATCACAACGCTTACACATTAATTTCAATGTAAACAATGAAACACTTCAATTGCTATTGTAAATTCTTGTTTTTACATCCTTACGACTTGTTTTATACATATAAAGCTTAATTTAAGGTGAGGCGGATCTAAGAGGTCGGGTTTCTTATCTAATTTATTAGGATGAGTTTGTTTAGACGTCCGTTTCAGGAAGTGAAGAGATAACGTATCAAGAGTGTATCTGATTGTATGTAGGTTACTGGGTCTGGGTTCAGGCGTCGGATTGAAACGTGGCAGATTGCAAAGCGAAGAGAAAGAATATAATTACTGAGTAGAATATTCGTCCACGTTTCCTGAATAGTCTGTAGCTCTAATCGTGTCATGTTTTCAGTCTCGCAGTTTAGTAGTCTTTTACTAAAGACTTACTAAGCTGTTTAGGTTTAAACGTGGCCATCCTAAAGCAGCTGTCGGTAATGATAATGACCCATAATACTCATTCTGCTCGACAATTACCTCTACAATGGCAGACATTTAAACTTCATTCCACTATATACCCGTACTACGTAGGTATGAGCAGGCCTGCCTGCCATACTCAACTCTTGTCAGTTCCTATAACAAGCAATTTATTTAATTGGAATAAATGGCGTTTGCCAACATTGGCTCATCCTTGTCAAGATGATATGGAATCGATAGCAAACTTGAAGAAGGTTCTCTAATTAACTAATGCTTCGGAGAATGTAGGTGACCTGTCAAGTTGTCCCATTTCTAACATGTGGACATCCGATTAGGTTTTTACCCTGAAAAGTAGGTATGTATGCCTACTTATATACATTATGTACGAACTTAGCGCAATTGAGTAAAAATTCAAGGCTTAACACTAAACAACTTTATCAGATATGTATGCGTAGTGTTAACAAGCGTGTTTTAAACGCTTTACCTGGTTATAATCCTTGTCGTTTACGTATATTTGGTGAGGTTAATTGAGCTAAAATAGCTGAGGTTCTTACAGATGTGTTCGTTGAAAGTCGACCGCAAAATATGGCGCTCGGCTTATCCGCATAGCAGCAGACCATGGTCGCCGGTCTGATATTACAGCAAACATGCGGGCTTCCTCATTATGTCTTACTTCATTGTTTTAACCCGACGATATATTTTGTCATTACGTATTACTAGCTGACCAGCGCTACTTCGTCAGCGTTACATTTTTTATTAATGCTCCTCTCCTATTGGTCGCAGCGTGATGTTTATAGCCTATAGCCTTTCTCGATAAATAGGATATAAAACACTAAAAGATTTTTTCAATTCGAACCAGTAGTTCCTGAGATTAGCGCGTTCAACCAAACAAACTCTTTAGCTTTATAATATTAGTATAGATTATTATTATTTTAAGTCTGTCATCGTTTGTAAATATAATTTAATAATTTATTTGCATGTCGATTACATGCTATACAGCATGGTGGATGACTACATGCTGTATATCTAGGTATTAAGTAATAAAATGGAAGTTAGTCAAATATGTCTGTCTACTTATAAATAACGTTTGGTTATCCGTTATAGTCCAATAACAATTGCAAACTTTGCTCCATAAAATTCTACTTCGATGTAACCTACTACCTTTATCTCGGCTAAGAGAGAGTGGAGAGAGTGTGAGAGAAAAGATGACAGAATGCCTCCTTGGTACAAATATCCGACACATTTCTTTCTTCCTGCTGGTTCCTTTTAATCCGAATATAGTAAAAATTTGGTAAAGGATACACAAAGGAAGGCAGCTAAGTATTAAAAGGACCTTTAAAGCAAAGTAAGACTTTAAATATGTTTGTCTAAATCCAATACCACAGCTCAACGTTTTTAAAAGAGGATATCATAACAACAAATAGGAATAACAAAAACTAAACACGTGAACCTTTTTGCTGCAAGACATAGAATAACCTCTCATCATTAAAACCTCGTGAGCATCTAGTGATGAATAGGTAAGTATTTACAAAGCATAACAAAAACAGCTTGGGATGTAAAAAGTCCAGTGCAATAAAAATATTTATGTAAAGAGCACTTATTTTTAGCCAGTTAAAAAGAAATAGCTCTCTTTGCCAAAAGGTAGGTACATATTATAGTGAAATGGTGGTGAAATGTTAGCGTTGGACTAATTACGTCAATTCGCACTTGTAGCTGTACAATGATCTTTTGGCGAGTGGCCAAAATTAGAACTAAAGCCGACATATTGTTGTTTTAAAACATTTCACAAAACAATTACACAAATGTTTACCAACAGCACCTCCCTGTCAACTGTAAACCAATTGCAGGTAGTAGGCCCATTCATCTCAGTGTTTTTCAGATAGGTATGTGTTAAAATAATATTGACTTTATTAACACAATAGCAATTGCTCGTGGTTTCACTCTACACGTGCCCGGATAAAACATGTCCCACATTATCTTTTACTCGCGGCTTCGCTCGCGTGGAGGTCGGAAATGGTCCCATGTTATAAGTTCCTAACCCAGGTCCTCTTTCACATTTATAATATTTTAGCTTGGATTAGTTAGGATGTTAAAATTGTAGTGCCAGGATTCAACATTTGTGAAAGTACTTATCCGTGGAAAAGGTATAAAAACAAAATGGCGGTGTTAATTTCGAATATGACCACGCAAACGATCCATGTACAGACGCCAGCACATAAAGCTACCCAAAACTGACAAATTTTCTCAATCAACCTTGAACTTAATATTTTAACATTAGAGTTGAAAATCTATTAATGGATTGTTGTAGCTCGATGTGCTGGCGTCTGTACATGTATAACTATACCATGTAGTTTAGAATGTCATTGTCAAATCTCTGTTTCGTACGTGTTGCAATTTCGGATTACATATACCTACTCCGTTCTTTACATAATTATGCTTATGAAGAAACTTTGAGGTCAATATCATCCGCTGATCTATAATAGTAAGGATTTGCATAGCGATTGTGAGGCAACGTTGTGTTAGCTGTGACTTTGGACAGTCCGGATACGGCATCTAGTGTTGGTATATTTTTTTTTGTATGCAGTAGGTACAAGCTTTTGTCCGAGTTCAGAATTTATCCCATGGTCACATGGCCATGGTCATGGTATGGCAAGATATGGCCATGGTCATGTCGGTACAAAAAGATCCTATATACAAACCTGGTATGCCACTGAACCTGTATGCTAAATTTCGTCGAAATTCGTTCAGTCGAAACAAATCAATTTTCACATTTTATAATAGTAAGTAGTTTATACTATAAAGTATTAGTCGTTGGGATGAAAGTTACGTTTACCTGCCGAACATTAGTGCAACGTCCAGAATTTTGGAAACATCTCAGATTCTCAGATTTGGGGGTTTTTCGCGATGATGTTACACGAAAATGGGGAAATAAGCCATTCTAATAATTATGTCAGGCGTGTGTATAACTTAGATACATAACAACTAAGCATTGAGATCGTTGCATGTGCGAAAATGATGATGATGGATGACATTTTAGTTGTAAAGGTCAACATTAACAACAATACAAACAGTAGCAAGTATGAGTTTCTTTGGCTAGTTAGTATGTATGTATCTAGCCTTTGGATAAGGGTTCGTAAATATCAAGATAATCAGTATGATAATATCCATGCGGATTCATTACTTGATCTCTCTTGATCTTGCTTTTTTTTGTATTAACGCACTTGAATTCAGTACAAACAGGCCGTCTTAATTTTACGTCATTTTCATAACTATCACTTTAGTCCTAAATAGTGAAATAGTAACAGAAATATATACAGAAAGTTCTCTTCGTTCTCTATGTACGTGAAGTAACATTGAAAATGATTTTTGTTATTATCAAATTTATCAATGATAATTATCACTTCGAACCCTGCTTTGGATTACGCTTTTACCTATGTAAGTTAGAATTTTCTCAAGTAATACAACATTCTAATTATACCTACCTATCTACTTAAATTAGACAACAAAATGGTGTAAGTAAATATCTTTTCAGTTAAAAAAAAAAACACGGAACCTCAATGACGTATAACTACTTTAAATACAGCTTCTGAAAGGTTTTCCTCCATCGCGGTATAGGGTAAACCCCTGAGCGATTCGCTCGGCGGCGGCGCTACTCGTTTGCATAATTTATATGATTCACATTCAGGTCAATTCCTTTCCTATACCCCCGGGCTGCGATGCAGCTATGAGACGGTGTTAGGTTATACTCAGTAGCCACATACCTTCAGCCGATCCTATGGAAATCTTAACCAAATTAGAACCTTTGGCCTAATAAAGATAGAGCGTCAACAAGTCAACATGGAAAATCAACGAGTTTAATAAGACAAAGAGCAAAAGTTACTAACGTTTTCGGAAGCTAATAAGTAGCAAAACTTCAGCTTCAGAATTCATGAAAAAGGTTCAGCCTTATTCATCCAGTCGACGCTTATGATTAGATTGTTATTGCGTGGGTGTAATGGGAAAATTGACAGCTTAGGCCGGTTAAAGGAAAGATTCATTGACAAGGTTTGATAATACGAGTATCACTTAGTGCTTATATTACCATAAATCTACTGCGGTGCTTCGATTTAAATAAAAGAGTTGGTTATAGCACAGTTATAGTTTCCTTCGAGGTTTAAGGACCCGCCCCGACTTAGCCCGGAACTAGCTTTATGACTTCCTTGGCATTAACCTTAAAGGAACAGCCATTAGACCACACACTATCATGTTTTAATTATACACATAAACCTTCTACGATAGCAGAGATTATAGAATTATATCTATTTTGCTGAAACTTGAATTAAATCTTTTCAGCGTTAAGATTCGCGCTTTTAAACAGACCGCCGTCTTCACTTTGATGGTAAATGGAAAGCACTGAATCATGTCTGTCTTGGAATAAAAAAATGCTCTTAAATTCGTTTTTGGCATTGGTCTTTATAACCGACTTCAAAAAAAGGAGGAGGTTCTCAATTCGGTTGTATTTTTTTTGTGCTTGTTACCTCATGTCTTCGTCATTCCGATTAGAACAATAATATTAATTTATTAATTAATTATTCTTAGAACCGATTTGAAAAATTCTTCTTTTATACGAAAGGATACTTCCCTATTGGTCCCATCGACATTTCATCAAAATCAGTTCACTAGTTTGGTTTTTAAAACAAAATAGCTGGAAAAAATATGTCATCCAAGTAAAAGAAATTGCGAAATTGATACTTGAAAAAGATTTATGTGTTTATCTAAAAAAGGGTAAAATAAAAACTTTTTTTCCAAAAAAAAAAATAACCGATTTCCGAAAGCAAAGTTACTTTCCACAATTTTTTCTGTTTTTTTTGGAAGGCGGTTATTTTTTTTTTGTAAAAATGTTTCTTGAACTAATTACCTACTATTCAATAAGAAATCTAAACTTGTCTGTTTGTTTCTTTCTCCTAAAATGTTATCTATTCTATATCTAATCTATTTGACCAGATACACTTATCTATGTATGTATGGCAGTTGTTTTTTTTTTTAATTTTATTTACCTGGTTAAAAACTCCTTTCGCCGAGGAGTAAGTTTCTCCCTTCACGTAAGGCGGTAGTGTGGCTGTGGAGCTGATGCTTCTAAGGAAACTCTGCAGAGCCTCGTACTCATCAGCCTTCTTCGTCTCCTTGCTGACGATCTGCGGCACCTGGCCCTCGCCAAGCATAGCCTCGTGGGCTCCATCACTGGGAAAAAGAAAATGGGGATAAGCTACATATGTATATAATACAATACGATGTTATTTTCCGCATTTATTTATATCAACAGATGAAACACATATGACTTTCCTTGTCGAACTAGCCACACGAATACCCCCGTGGGAATTCCATATTGTAGTTTCGTCTATAAAAGGTTGAATTCACGACATAAATACTGATCATAAGTCATGGATTTATGCAAGCTGTCGGACTATTTACTATTGTTTAGTATATGCATAGTCGATATATAGCTGATGCATTTTGTTCAACAATTGTATTTTCTTTTCCGCCCACCTTGTTATTGTGATATCTCCGTGATCGACTTATACTCGTAGAAGAAGTTTGTTTTGCATTTAACGCTAGGAACCTATCTATTTGTTCGACATGCATGTAAATGAGAGAAGGGTGACCTATGAAATTATACAATTTGAGACTGAAATACCTGCAGGTGAGTCAATATATGCATAATGTTCTCTCCTTTTGGATCGAGCAGCCAACAAAGAAACTATTTCATGATAAGTTTACAGACTACGACGAAAACAGCTGACGCTTTATTTTTATATGCAAATGGCGTAATGTCAGTGCCAAGCGTAAAGAAAAGGTTATTGAAGTTCAACCTAGAGTCACGATTTTAATAAAAATATGTAGGTACCTACCAGTTATTTCATGAGATCAATTTTATTTTTGGAACATTATTGAGTGTAGATTTAACAACATCTTCGTTTGCAGATTATGAATTAATATTACGTTGCTTTCGTTCTTGACAATCGAGACGTAGACGGACAGTAGGTCTCGGTATTTACAATGAGAGCCAAAACAGTGAAGTGCTTTAATAAATTGTGAAAATATTATGAACAGGTAACGTAATTGCATTCATTTTGTCTAACGTAAAATTAATTAATTCGTTAGTTCCACCTACCTAATCCAAACGAATTGTATCGTTCGGTAGACGAAGCGAACCTGATTGATTACTATGGTTTGCTACGACCGACTACTGTACTGTGCAGGATTTTAATTAAGTACATATTTTTCATGGTAATTTATAAGCAGCACAATTATTTCGTGAAGCAAAACCAACTTAGTACAAAATAGACATGGACGAAGAAAGGAACGACCCAATTCAGAAGCTCAAGAAAACAGCGATACAAGATCAGACAATGATTTCTTTATGTGATTCAATTATTTATGGCAAATGATTGGTTAAAATGAATACATCAGAGCCAATGACTCGTAATAACATTATTATGCCAACATCACAAGAATCACAACTGTGCATGACAAACATGTATTATGTGGCACAGTTGAGACTTTCAATCAATGACTGTGTACAAAAGAAGTCTTTCTTACTAACAATTAAATCGGACGACTGAACCATGTTAGCAACTTGTATCAAAGCTCCTATGTATTAGCTGCCTAGGCAACAAGAATCAAGGAAACATCTCATAAAATAATGCATTAAGTACTGCCGCAGTTTTTACTGAACACAAATCGAGAACTCTGTTCTATGTACCAAAGCTCTGTCTTCTTGGTTTAGATAAGGAATGTGTCTACTTACCTCTGTACTCTAACGACCCTGAACTTCCGTTTGAAATGTATAGCAAAACCGAATATAGTGCAGACCATTTTACTGACACAAACACAGGTCAGGGCCCTTGGTCCTGACGTCTTGTTCCCGTAGCCAAGTGTTGCGACTGGCGTAGTATAAATAAAAATAACGTTATCAAATTAACCCTTAACCCTTTCGGTACGTTGCAAGTGTATCTTCATTTTATATGTATAGGAACAAGTAGATGCACCTCTCTTGCATAATGTGTGTAAAGTGTCGGGTACTATCTACATAAAATCTCAAGTTGTTAGGTCTGTACCTACCATTCATTAGTCATCATTGTATGTTTGGCCAAACGCTACGTATGGCTTGATTTTTAATTGGGTTCAATATGCTGTTAATTATTTTACGATAATTGTGGTTCAGTCGCCAAATAGGACTAGCATTAATTTGGCGGTAACTCCGGGCTTACGAGCAAAAAAAAAAACCTATAGCTGTATTTATTCAGTCGATTTTGTATGGCTTTGTTTTTCAAATAGACCGATTTTGAAGTAAATAAAATTGGCTTTATTTTAGATTAACGAGAGTCAAGAGAACCAAAGACTGACTAAAATTAATGCCAAAATTAATCAAGTATTGGGTATTTGATCACAAAAGGTAGTAAATAAAAATAAATCAATAAAGTAAGCAGTCTAAATGGGATTTATGATATCTAGTTAAAACCACCTTAGTGCCTTCATCGGTCACTCAGTTCCAGCCAGAACATAAATCTCCTGAATAGTACTGTGTGCCTGAAGTATAGGAACTAGACAAGATAAACCTTTTTAGCCAGCGCCAATTTGAAACATCATTGTGTTGATAAGAGCAAGGTCTTGCGTGATGACTCGATGAGGCTTGTCGAGATATTCGAAGTAAAAGCAATCGACAAAGAACCGACAGTTTTTCTCTTCCGAAAAGAAGTAATTCTACTAAGATATTATAATAATAACGTCCCTGACATTTATCGTACTCGAGAGCTGACATTTTACCATCCTGGCCATTGTTGCGGAATACACAGAATGCTCGAAAATATTCATATGTACATAATATGTATATATATCATGCCAACTCTACATTATGCATATGGATCAGATATATTTTGTGGATATTATTTTAACGAACTGTCGAATTTCTGTAAGTTTATTTATTTATGTACATACAAAATACACATACAGGAAATAACACACAGTGAGAAGAGCACAAAGGTACCGCTTATTTCATCCAACTTGTAGTGATATGATGATGGCGATGACGTAGGAGAAAATCTCGATTCTTGAGTTTAAAAATGACAGATGTAAAATACCCACTTGATTTGAATGACAGTGTCTCACATTGTGTTAATGCTAAGATAACGGCCAATTTGAAGCACTTACATTATTTATTATCATTGGCAGGTAGGTATCAGATTATTTGTCAAATGAAATGATTCATTGAATTTTAACTGCATGCAAGTTTTATGAAACCTAACTTGAGGACATATATGGACATGAAATTGACAAATTCTTCAGGCGTACGTCATTGGTTGGTACTCTTATTTGTGTTAAAAAAGAAATAATCTAGTATGGAGTGGTTGTAGAGAGCAGTTTGCTACATTATTTATTTCATAACTAGGTACTGAAGTGGAAAACGTGATGAACTCGTGAACGTGAACGAACAGGCAGCGTTCGCTATAAAATTTTCTCATTAAGTTTGTATGAGTTGTTTGCTAACATAAATGTGTTTAGGTTTTGCAACTGTTCATTGTTGAATTCTCGTTTCATTTGAATACGTTTAAACCAATCGGTCGGTCAACGGGCTGGTTACGTAATACGATACGTTTACAATAACAGTTAGTGGTGTGGTGCCGTCATTGGTGACTATGATCTATTATGTCGATAATGAGATACATTCTTTACTAGCTTATGCCCGTCGCTTTGCCCGCGTGGAGTTCGGTTATTGTCCCGCGGGATCGTACTACAGGGATAAGAAGTATCCTATATGTTAATCCAGGTTATAAACTACCTGTGTACCAAATTTCATTCAAATCAGTTGAGTAGTTTTTGCGTGAAAGAGTATCAAACATCCATACATACAAACTTTCGCGTTTATAATATTATATAGTATATCTATGTGTTTTCGATTTGTGATTTATCCTTATCTAACTCGTGTTGGGTTAGATAACCCGGAAGTTGTAATAAACGTTAATATTCGATAGCTACCTAACTACCCACTATAGTACAAAATATTTTTCAGTTAGTTCACTAAGTACTTCATTAAAATTCACATGTGTAGTTTGTGTCTGCTAATCTGTTATATTAACTTGTAATGACGTCATTTTATCGAGTATTGCAACACGTATTACCTAGGTATCATACGTATTTACCATTTTTGGTAACATGACAAGTCAAAAATATTTTTCTGTTATTCTTATCATTTTGCGATTTTTTCCTGAAGCACCTTCATACTTCACATAAGTATTTGCCGTTATTTATACATCTAATTGCGTCACATGTGGACCAAATAAGGTTTTTTTGGTCTTCTAATTATTAATATGCTAAAGAAAAATGTAGATTAGAATTGTCTTTGTTATAAAACCTTGAAATAAAACAGCTTTGTTTGACTGTGGGTAATATAAATAGGTCCTTGACTGTTTCTAACTAGGTAACATGGTCATCACTCATCGATGTTTTTTAGAGATTAAAACCTAGTTAAAATACAGCTTTGGGTATGCCCTATTTTAGGCGATAGACGTCAGTTTTTAATCAGCTCCATAATCACATGTGTCTACATTGTTGCACTTATGGCAAGTACCTGTTGGACATGTTTTGGTTGTTTTGTTTATGGTTTGTTTGGGTTAGTCACCAACTCGACACGAAAGACTGGACACACGAGTGTCCAGTTAGTGAAACTCAAAATTAGTATGCCTTATTATTTCGTCATCTGGACACGCAAAAATTTTTACGCGTGTCCACATAGGTAGTGAAACTTAAATTGACCTTCGGGCGGGTCCAACTGGCGAGTCTTTCGGACCTAATTAAAGGAGCAGCAGCTCCGGGCTTGACCAATCGCGAAAAAGAAATCAGATGCTCCATACATTTATGATCGCACACGATAATTGATTTATTTTAGCGTCATACAGTGTTTATAATGATTTATGCTCTTTCTGAGGTATTTGTTATATCAATAACACCTCGTACCTGTAATAACTGCGCGTATTTCTGCTTTCCTTTATAAATGCATGAGATTCATGAAAGATTTGCTCTAATTATGAAAATCGAATCCTTAATGCGTAATATGGAGATTTGTGACAAATGGTTGTTTTATGGTCCTATTAATTATTAATTTTCCTGTCACAAATGTTTGTTTAATGCTTTCGGTATACGACGTAGGACGAGGACGAAAACTAGGCAAGCCATAAGATTTTAGGTCAATGCGGCGCCAACATTTACGATGTCTATTTTTCCAAACTGAGGTCGTCGTGGGGGATTTTCTGGTATTAGGTCATTCATCCACAATTTCATCTAGGTATTCCTGATGTAGAGACTGCCAGTCCGAAAAGCGGCGAAGTGAAAAACTAACTTATTTAGGTTTCTTTTTTACTTTTCCAACAATTCGAGTTCTACAATGAATCGATTCATTGTAACATTCAAGGTTGACATTTTTGAATACTTATGAATAATATTATCATGAATTTATGCCATATCGGGAAACTTTGTTTTCGATCTTGTATTTATTTTTGTGAATTGCCGAAATCGGACCTTTCGGAGTCAAAAATATTCTCTTGTGCTCTGCTCAACCTAAAGTCTTAGAAGTACTTCCAAGTCATC
The DNA here is from genome assembly GCA_964057025.1 of Standfussiana lucernea. Lineage (NCBI taxonomy): Eukaryota > Metazoa > Arthropoda > Insecta > Lepidoptera > Noctuidae > Standfussiana > Standfussiana lucernea. Next base: position 9,826,514 of record OZ059795.1, read on the forward strand.
CATAGCAAAAGTTTAGCTGACAACGACGTTGGAGAGGTACCCAGCAGCTGATTTAAGATCAAAGTTAGGTCCATTCATTCTAAAAGATCAAGTCACTGTCTATTATGTCTAGATAGATTTATTTATTACGAAGGCTTCCTGTTTCTTTTACTCGTCTTTAAAAGACACGTTATAAACCGGTTTAGTATTAAACCCCCTCTGTGAGATGCGATTGGCCAGTTCGTCGCTACTTTTATCTTCGACTGATTCTCTGACACAATACAATACAGTATGTTTTCTTATTTTTTCGGAAAAAGAATTCATCAGAAGGTTACGCAGTAACCTGCTTAGTTTAGGCCTTGGTAAATTATCTTTCCCTTATTATTAACACGTTAGTCTTTACTTATTTTGTTTTATTTAATCGAGATAAAATGTATGTATGTATACAAGAGGTGGCGAAACTGGGAATTTCTACCTGTTTGACCGTCTTTGAAGAAAGGTGACTTCTTTGAATAAAACGGCCCGATTACCAGAAACTTGAAACTCTATTGGTATTTTGGGGCTCCAATATCAAGGTGCTTATATTTTTAACCGACTTCAAAAAAAGGAGGAGGTTCTCAATTCGGTTGTACGTTTTTTTTTTTTGTTACCTCATATCTTCGTCGTTTATGAACCGATTTGAAAAATTCTTCTTTTATTCGAAAGGATACACTTCCCGATTGGTCCCATAGACATTTCATCAAAATCAGTTCAGCAGTTTGGTTTTGAAATCAAAATAGCTGGAAAAAATATGTCATCCAAGTAAAAGAAATTGCGAAATTGATACTTGACAAGGATTTGTGTGTGATACGATAACTAAAAAGAGTAAAATAAAAACTTTTTTGCAAAAAAAAAAATCAACTTCCAAAAAAAAAACACTAAAAAAGTGGAAAATAACTTTACTTTCGGAAGTCGGTGGCAAAAAAGTCAATGAAACAAACAATAGTCACCGACTTCCGAAAGTAAAGTTATTTTCCACTTTTTTAGTGTTTTTTTTTGGAAGTCGGTTTTTTTTTGCAAAAAAGTTTTTACAAGGGACAATTTAGAATCATCGGCTACCCAAGATTGGTGGCGGTACTTTCACACAAGCGCACAAATTTGGCTTGCCCTTAAAACCTGCTACTCTTCATGATGTTAGGGTTTCTGAACAGTCTGCTTGCCTTATGGGCTTGCCGTATTGTTGGTCCCTAGGCACGCCACTGCCCAAGATGAAAAACCATGCTACAGAAACTCAGAACAAAATCAGAGCATGCTATGAATGCCGCTAATAGTTCCTTTTGAAACTAGGCCCTACTCTTACTAAGCAACAAACAAGTCTAGAATAAACGAACCATTAAAAACTAAGGACAAATAATAAGGCCAAGTTTCGATCACTGATGCGTTTATGAAGTCAACGAGGAGTCAACTAACTATTGTTTGCGATAGTCATTGAAGACCTGAAACGTTTGTACTGCCCGGATACAGACTACATAATATTACTTAGTTACCATCATACATTTTTAATACGAAAAGAAAGTTTTTGCATGTTTACAGGCGTAAAAACTAGAATGACTCGGCAAACTTTGCGCAATCTCCACGATTTCTAAGGTTTTTGCTGCTCTAGCATTTTATGGTTGAGAAGAAGCATAAATGTGTCGTGCTGCTCATGCATGTTATTACTGGCACCCATTATTATAAATTTTTGGCCAATAGGTACTTAAGTACCCTCATCAAGCAACTACTGGCAATCTTCCTATTATTATAAATGCGAGTTTGTGAGGATGGTAGATGGGTGGATGTCTGTTACCCATTTTTTTACGCAAAAATGAATGAACGGATTTGAATGAAATTTTGCACAGTTAGTTTATAACTTGGAGTAGTAGGTACATAGAATGCTTATTATCTCAGTAGGTAGTAAGATCCAGTGGGTCAATTATCGAACTCTACGCGGGCGAAGCCAGGAGCATAAGCTAGTGGTATTGTGATTGTGCCCTATTATTACAGTTGTAACCACCTTCCTTCTGACATTCACACTGGAGAATGTCAGATGTCAATTCTCTATGCCTCAATTTTTTAATCAAATTGAAGGTCTGAATCTTAAGCGATCCTGATCACGAAAGTTAAAACGTTTGTTTTAACATTTACATAATTAAATTTCCTATTATCCTGTTGGATGGCGAAACTTTTGCTTAGGTAGGGATACTAAGAGGTGCCTAAGTACACATAAATACATACCTACTAACTTTTTATTTATCCATCCGAGTAAGGATGTAGAAGCCTATTCAATTAATGAATCAAATCGACGCGTTGATTACATTTGCATTTCAAATAAGAAAGAGCCAAACAACGACATCAGTGATAGGTGTGATAGCTGTGAAAGTGTTTCAAACGTACGCGGTTATACGACCATTTCAATCTCTTTCAAAGTTGGATAAAACAATGAAAACTTTGGTCATATATAGAAAATTCATGAATAAAACTCTGCCTGTTTGGTAGTAAATAACACATTTCGGCCTACATTTAGACATTAAAACACGCAGTACCTAGTATTTGGGAAAGAAATAAGTTTCATATTGTGAAATAATGTTGTGAACTGAAAAGTAGATGTTGAACTTACCTTTTCTTCTTATCCTTCATGTTGGATTTATATTCACTTACAACAAAAACTCTTATAAAATAATACTGTTCAAAAAATGTTCTTCAGGTGTTCACTTAGTATTTAAAAGGGCTAGTACTTAATAAAATAGTTAGTGTCTCGTTAAAAACATGTTGGATTTACGTTTACAGTATAGCACCAAAAAGGCCGGTTTGTTTTGTGGTCTCGTGAGAAAACTTCAAAACATTGTGAATGAAGCGATCGATAGTGCGTGGGTAGATCGAGGAGCGGAGACGGAGTGGCCGCGACGACCGACGACTAACAGCGGGCGAAGCGCCGACCGACTGAAGCGAGCGGCCTCACTATTCTGCGATGTGCTTCGTGGTCGCTCCGGAGTGCTCGGTGGCTCGGGTGCCGAGCGCACCACGAGCCGGCTCACCGCCACTTACGTCAACATCAATCAATGAACTTCAGGAACCTTGAACACATGCCGCATGGACAACGTGCTCGTAAGCTCAAATGTTGCGCGTATGGGAACCGAACGCCGAACGTCCGATAATCTGGGGTAAACACACATTCGCAGCAGATAACACAGATAACGAGCACGCTATGTGAGTTTCGCCTGTTTATTTAGATCATCCAATAGCAGTAGTAGATAGGCAGGCACTCAGCATTGATCACAGAGCTTTGATTACCCCACTATTTGAACGCAATTATTTATCTAGCGGTCATTAGATAAGTATAGGCTAATTGTTGTGCGTAAGTAGTAGGTAGCGCAGTAAATGGTTACATCGAAAAAGTTTTGTGGATAATTAGCAAATAGCTTATTGTACTTATTTGTAGATTTCATGTTTTAGCTGCTGACACGACACAAACTACAGAGGGAATCTGCAACCTGCAACAAAATTAAACACAGTGATATTATGCAGTGAAAGTGTACCTAGACTATAACTCCTTTACATAAGTTTTCAAATCAATAACTAATACCAGATCATAATTAAATAGATACTTAGTACTTATGTACAAGCTGGATTTCGAAAAGTAACAATTCCAGGACTGCCTACAGATTCCCGCCGTGTTTCAGAATAATGTTGTTAGCGCCATCTTGAAAGGCTGAAGCGGAAGTTTCAGTGCACGTCTGTCTGTGCGTGAATACGTGACACAGATATACTAAATAGCCTCTTTTAAGTTCCGCATCGTTCCGGCAGATGTCATGATCACATGACTGAGCATAATTTAACATCACGCCTGTAATCTCTGGAGGGTTGGGCAGAGGTTGAACTTATAATACATAACTACACCTGCATTGGCCAGTTATGTTTAAGTCCCATGTTGTGTATGGGGATCAAGCGCATTTGCTATCAACCGAATGCAGATCCTAGAGTCTGGGCTCTGACTACTGAGAATGTGAATGACTGTGAGGAATTTGTTTTGTCTGCTATTATAAAATATTTACTTTGACTGGTGGTGGTGGTGGAATAGGATGGAAATTTATAAAACTCAAGTCTTGTCTCTGCCTAAAGCTGAAGTGCTATGATGGATGGATGTCGATTTTTTCAGGGATCGTTTGTGGTGCCCGCATTCAGCTGCCAAATTAAAATTTTTGAGGAAGTTACCTCAGTCTCACTTGGTGTTTTTGCCTATATTCGTTCACTGGAACGCATCCAGTCTAGCCGTACCTAGGTAGCAAACCTACTAGCACTGCATTGTGGCAGAGTTTATTTTTTTATGCCAATAGGAAGCTTGCCTAATGCAATACTATTTATAGACTCGACGATAACTGACAATAACCTTTTGGATGCGGAAATATTTTTTTTTCAATTATTTTGTCTCGACATTTAACAAGGAAACTTTTGTTCTAGCATTAGATAAACGAGTAATGTTACCTACATTTTTAGTTCCGCATAGCCGTAAGACTACCTGCCGAGTTCTGCGACTTATGTAGATACTTTGCAAGCGTATCAAATCAGTTTTTGTTATACATACAGCCACTCATGAATTTTTTAACGCTCAGTCACGTTGTTTTTAATTTTTTCAGCCATCGTTACAATTCAGTTTTGAATGAATTAAGGCTAGGCTCCGTGGAGCGTCGCCAACTTGACGTCATCTCTGTCAGTTGTTCACTATATGCGTGTCATACCCGTGTGTCACAAACTGTACTAACTTGCTGGGGAGTTTGTTCCGCCCACGGAGTAAATACAAAGGTTCCGCCATTTCTTCCGAGCTAAAACACTAGGAAGTGGCGAAGGGCGGGCGTTTTGAAGGACTGTCTCTTGTAAAGTTTGGCCTTCAAAAAGTGCTATATCAGTCTAACTCAATTAAATTACTTTTGATTTTGGAAAATGACTGTGTCGATATTAAAGCAGTTTGAAAGTAGACCGACGGGAGCCTAAAACTACTAAAAGAAAAAATAAGTATACTAAATTACTGTCCCACTGCCTGCAGGTTTCAGGCCTTTTCTCATATAGAGAAAACACGAACATCAATCACCACGTTTGCTCAAGGTAGATTGGCGATTGAAAGATATCGTTTAAATCACAATCCTTCGCATGATTGAGTTCAACGATCAGCATTGTAGAACAAGGGGAAGGACAATTAAGTACGTGAATAATCAATGCCCAAAAAAATCCACAACCGCAGTATTCTTCGTTGAAGTGACTAATTAATGAGAATAGCAGGTAGGTTCCTATTTGGGCGATACGGTTGTACCCTAGTCGTTTTTGCATCAATATAATCCTTAGTTCTTTTTAGTACCTGCCTATGACGCCTTGTGACCGAATCTAAAGCACGTGTGTAGGCTTCGATTGAATCGTGCAAGCAAAACAAGACGCTGCAACTCTCACGTGGCCCGAGTGTGGATGTGTGGACATGGAATAAAAACAATATATAAGTAGGTATAGGTACATAGAATTATGTATGACTAGAGAACCTACACTGATCAAATTAAATGAATTTCATAACTTTCAGGTCTCTTTAATTAAAATGTCTGTCGTATGAAGGCTACGTCTGGCGTCTGGCTAGACCAGACCCAGCTATCTAGATACTATTTTAAAAAACTGTTTGTTGTTTTTATTACACCTTACACCCAGCAAGGTAAGCCTTATCACAAGGTTCAAGAGCAGTTCCATACTACATGTTTGATATGGTATCTCTCTGGATCTATGATTGTACAATTCTGATGCAACATTCTTTATCAGAGATGATGATCTCTTACTCTACATTCGAATATTTTGTGATATACACTGATTATTTTTGATTTGGCTGACATTTTACGCATCAGTAATGAATCATCTACATATGTATACATCTATACACATAAATAAAATTGAAGTGTCTGTTTGTAATGTAAATAAGATTTTTACTGAATGCATACCTAAATGAAAATATAAGGTAGGTAGTTATCACAAAAAATATGTATAAGTATTTTTTTTTGTCCGTTTGTCTGTTCCGGCTTATCTACGAAACGGCTGGTCCGATTTTGATGGGAGATTCACTGGCAGATAGCTGATGTTATAAGGATCAAATTAGGCTTTTATTTTAGAAAAATGGCGAGGGTTCCGTGCAAAAAAAACAAAACTCAAAAATTAACCATTTCTTTTTTTGGTAATATTTTCATATTCATTTCACGCAGACGAAGTTCGCGGGGAACAGCTAGTCTTGCTTGCCATAAAAAAAGTGTCATGTAACATGTCGATGTCGTCAATGAACTTGTGGAGAGATAAGATAAAGCTTGTCTCGTGTTTATTTCGAATATGGACAAACATAATATCATGCAAAAAACAAATTCATTTGATGAGTAGAAAATACAACGCGGGAATAATTACATCATCTAAATACACAGATATAATAAATACAGGAGATATGGCAAGGAGGCGTGGCGCTTGCGAACGCATCTAGCCGCAAAGAGGCTTGTTGCCAGTTTCGGCCATTAGTCGAATGTCAACTTGCGACGTCTTCATTGCTTGTGATTTTTTACAAAATGCCGCGTTGTACAGTGGCTGTTTGCAAAAATAACACCTCTATTGGGAATTATACGAAAGATGGCATCTCATTTCACACTTAAGTACTAAAATATTATTGTTTTTCTTATTAAATTCATTAAAACATTACCACGTGATACTAGAAACACGATAAAGTACCAAAAGCAATTATTTTCATTAGGAACAACAACCATTGCTTGCTTAATACACATCGATCAATGAATCGGCTGGTCTAATAGTGCAATGGATAAGTGTATAACTGATACTCTCACTCACACGATAGTTTCGTGAAGCGGGTGTGTTTTAGGTAGATAATTAGAGATGTGATGTTACTTTTGTGGTTGTCGATATTTTATACGATCCTACTTAGTACGAATGATTACACAAGGGTAAAAAATTAGACTTTTTTTGTTACATGGAACTTTATAGCTGTTGTTTACTAATGTGAGGTACTTAATGATAAAAATTATATAATTAATTACTGAAAAATACAATTCATTACTATTTCTTGATTACTCGACTTATCTTTTATTGAATCAAGTATGGGTTTTAATTTATTGCGGTACTCTTACACATGTATCATTGATATCATCATCACAATTCACACCTTGGTTTTATTTTAATATTTTAGCTATCCGAAGTATCCAAAAATAAAAGAAAAGTAGATAAATGTGACAGGAAAAGGGCCAGACTGGTTTCCCACAAAAAATAACACGATATGTTCGTTTCACTTTGAGCCTAAGTGCTTTCAACCATTGAATAAAAATTCATACCAACACCTCGAATTCAGGTGCAAAAATAGTACTGTATTTTTATAATATATAAAAAGAGCAGATTAAAGGTAACTGAATTTCATCGATACTATTTTTTCTACGATTACCTCTTCACATCACTAGTTGCGATGTGTGTTTATTCCGAGTCCGTAGCTACAGGTAGAAGCCCCGCCCCATGTATGCCTGTGTTCTATTAGTGAGTTTATTAGTGTTGCTGTAAGTTTCTTTGTGTGCAGGAGAAATATGAGCTCGTGTGCCGTTCTTATAGTTTTTGCTTTTGTGTTAGTGAATTAAGTGGGGGGAACACGGCGACATCTGAACACGAATACATTTTTTTACAAATCATATCTCCTGTATTTATTATATCTGTGTCTAAATACGTCCTTACGTCACAATGGCAGCCGAGGTTTGAAATAACTTTGCATTTTAAGGCTTTATTAAGTACTAGCTGTCCCGGCGAACTTCTTACCGCCTAACAGTCAATGAATCCTACCCCGCCTACCCTACCTGCCCCACCTACCCACCCTACCTACCTATCCTACTCTCGTAGTACCTACCTACCTATCCTACTCTCCTAGTACCTACTTACCTATCCTACCCTCCTAGTACCTATCTACATATCCTTTTCTCCTAGTACCTACCTACATATCCTATTCTCCTAGTACCTGCCTACCTATCCTACTCTCCTAATACCTACCTACCTATCCTACCCTCCTAGTACCTATCTACATATCCTATTCTCCTAGTACCTGCCTACCTATCCTACTCTCCTAGTACCTACCTACCTATCCTACCCTCCTAGTACCTACCTACCTATCCTACTCTCCTAGTACCTACCTACCTATCCTACTCTGGTCATCAGTGCGGTTAGCACGTGAGGTAGCTCTTGGCACATTTGATTGACTGCGACGACCTAAGTCAGGTCGTCTTCTCCTCGGCATCGTAAATTGTAATCAAATTGAGAAAATTTCTCGCTCATTTAGCAGTAAAGTGTCACTGTCACAAAATATCAACAAAAAAAGAGCACATTACTTGGAATGTCATTATCACAAAGGATCACCAAAGTAAAGAAAGTTTTCGCGCACGTAGCCACAAAGATAGAAGGATGCACTCATACTCGTAGATATCGTAACACAATATCGTAATACTTTTTTTTATTTTTTTTTTTCGCGACATTAGATCCTCCAACGCGCACGCGAATTTGAACTTTATGCAGCGGTTATAAATTACAAATTGACATTCCATTTTATTTAGAAAACGTTTGTATGGGAAATAGAAAAGTGCTGTTTTGAGGGTTTTCCCGGCAATTATTCGAATTTTTCTCAACTTTTAAACCTTCCCTAGACCTCCACAAACATTTCAAAACCAAGATAAGATAAATCCGTTCAGCCGTTCTCGAGTTTTAGCGAGACTAACGAACAGCAATTCATTTTTATATATATAGATTTATATTTTCCTGTTGTTGGTTTTCCTGGATTCTGGAGTGAGATTATGAATGGTCATGGTTGATGGTACTATATTTAGACATTTACACAACTTTTTCAAAGATGTAGTTACCTAAAGCAATTAGTTTGAAGTATATTTATTGCGAAGTGTTGAGTAAACCGTTTTATTGTGATTATGTTAAAATTTCAAGAACTCCATGTTTGTTTAGGTTCAGTACTTGATGGGTGTTTTATAGTTATTTATACAGCAGCATCATGATGACCTCGTGACTCAGACACCTTGACAATGACTGATATGTAAACCAACGCGTGATCGAATTCATAGTGCGTTCGATTTAATTTAATTAGTGATCATACATGCACGATTTATGTAGTACCTACATATTATCATTATGGTTGGGGCTAATTATGCGACCATAGGTGGTACATCTTCTAGGCCCTTCTCGTAGTCGAGTATATGTCAACTACGAATCTCGTAGCAGACATACTGGCAAACTGGAATACTACAGCTAATTAAATCATTTTGTTTCCAACTTTGGTAGCAACTAACACTAACCTAAGTCAGTTTTCTCAGCCTAAGGTCGCTGTGTAATCAATCCATCAATATTCTAATGCAGACTCAAACTAAACAATTGGCGGTTTCTTAAGTTGCGTCATAATTAATACCATTATAGGGCCATAGGTGCCATAGGGTGATCCTAGAAATGTGAAGTAAACTGACATAATTCTAATTAAATGACACTTTAGAGACAATAGGCATTTTAATTATGTAGGTGGATAGATACCCAGGTGCAACTACCAAGTAAATATTTATTTGTTGTACCTGCATCTAATGGCACTGTTTACGCAGGCCTATGTAACTACGGATTAAAACACGTTTGTTTTCAATTTATTTATTTGTTTGTTTATTAAGAACCAGTAGCCGCTCCTGCTAAAATGACGTCAAGAATTGTATTGACTTCTTGTGTACTATCCATATTTAGTAAATAATTATCGTTACTATAAGAGGTATTTACATTGTAGGTATTAATACTGAACGTAAGTAGGTAGGTTTTTATATTGTTTAAGGTGTTGACTGTACTTCAATTATTATTATTATTAATAATACAATGTTATATTTATACCCAACTGTAATCGATACAGTGACTCGAAATTGTGTCAAACGATTGTTATGGATATTTTGGAAACATGACACAGTATTTTAAATTTGTTTGAACTCAATAGAGGTATTTAAATAAACACACTATTACGTCAATACAAGGGAAAAGTGGTTGAATCAGTGATTCTTCAGTATCCGTTACAACAATGTAGGTCTTACGGTCGTGCACCACCGGCCTATGAATGTGAGTCGAGGACGTGTTAATTGGAAGCGACCGTATGACCCGTTACATTTCCTCAAATTCAACCATAGGGTAAACAGATGCACCAGATGTGTGTCATCTGTCGGTAATTATCGTCCCTATAAAACATGAGCATTCTCTCGAAAACGGATACAAAGGGATTAGCCACCGTTGCTTCAGCTTCAACATTTCACACAATTTCAAATACTATCATGTTCAGTTTCAAGTTACTGTGTTTAACATTATTCGCACTCTTCATGTTCGTTAACTCGAAACCTCTTGAGGAATCGAAGAGTGTAACGTCTAAAGTAGATGACGGCGAGATGATGGAAGGGGCAGAGTCCCAGAATCCATTCCTACCACGCTTTGCAATGAGAAAGCTTCGAGAGCGCAGTGAGAAAGCAAATGCGCAGAGGAGGAATTATCAGGGTCGAAGAATGAATCCACCATCGCGAATTCCATGCCCGCATAGATATTATTAAGTGAGTAGATTTCTAATATAACTTTTACAATGCTTCTTAGCAAATTGGTGTGGGCGCTGCGGTTTTGCAGATTTTGGGTATGCCTCTACGACGAAAATCTATTTTAACCAAGAATTGTGGGCAAGTGGGCTATCCATCAGGTGGACCCCAACTAAAGAAAATCCCTTTCCAAAACTTTAACGCTATTGTTTTCATATGTTTAGATGTTTTTTTGGAATTTCCGGTATTTGAGCAATTTATTTACAAATGAAATTTGTGTTGCCACACACCTTTCTTTGACCTCAATCTTCTATAATATAAGACTAGCTTACTAGAAAAATTTCACATTGAAGCTTGTGTTCGTCGCGTTAACGAGTACCTACATAAAAACTTTGAACTGTTCTTTCAGAAAAAAAATGAAGGCGCATATAATATTATTATTAGTGGGGATTGTAAGTGCGCTTGCAAATCCTGTTTCAAAACCAGAAAACTTGAGTAATGATACGGAACCACCATCGTCAGATCCAACTGAGTTAGAAGTGAAGCTAGAAGTAGAAGACGCAACATTAAACAAAAGTGATCCGGATCCAATCAAGGTGGAAGTAATAAGTGAAGAATTTTTGCCAGAACCTGATAATATTGGAGACACCACGAAATATGGCGGCGGAGAAGTTGATATAGTGATTGAAGAAAGTGCGACTCCTTTAGAAGAAGTAATCTCCGACGAACAGAATGAAATCAAAATCGACGACGACGACTATCTTTATCCGGGTGATCAACTAGTTAATAACATACTAGCGGAAAGGATTAAAGATGAAATAATGGAGACTGCTGCAGGGTTTGCACCACCTCCGTTTTTGAGAAAGAGGCACCGACAACCGCCGCGACGTCGCTTTGCCATCCGCCGAAAGTTCCAGAGTTATCCTTATGCACCGTACAGGAGACTTCCGTTCTATAATCCCTACTATAGATTTTATCGTCCTAGCTCTCTAAGATTTTATTAATTTATTTAATATTAATATTTAATTTATTAAACTTATTCTAATTTAATTTAAATGTTGTGTTTAGTCATGTGTATCCGAAATAAAACAAAATGCGTGTAAATAGTAATTGATTTTCATTTATTTCTACAAAATCTATAAGCACATTGGCCTTACCAACAAAATTATTTCAATTTCATTATATTAATTTATCTATTTACATTGATTGTTAATTGTCTCATTCTTTAACTGGATCACTTAAATTAGGAAAATCATTGTACACTAAATTGTATATTACTCATGGCAGTTGCGTTAAGTGGATCCTCCGTTAACAACAATACACTTATGAATCGTCTTTTCACATTATACATGTAAAGTATGACACAAATATGATATTCGATTACTAAAATATACTTGAATCACATAATATTTTCTTATACATACATTAAAAAATATACGCCGTGATTAAGACTCAGTAACTAGTTTACATAGAGAGAAAATTACGAATAAATTACTTGATAAATAAATATCCATCGATAAAATTACACAAGGAATCATAAATGAGTAAGTTATATTTCAAACAAATATGAGAAAAGTTCAAGATTTCGTTTGTACGCGATCTCGCTGTGGGGTGCGTGCGCGGGCGGGCCGGTACGCTGGCACTCATTTGCCCGGGCCTACGAGCGCCTCGTCCATGAGCTCGTCGTCGGTGATGCAGGGCGAGTTAGAGTGCGGTGAGGGCGCCACCAGCGGCGACGGCGCGGGGCTCTTGGCCAGCTGCAGCGCCAGCGCCGGCGACGAGGGGTACACGGGGCGCACGGCCACCATGCCCGACACCTTGCTGCCCGACGACGACGAGAAGTCCAGCAGCATCTCCGCGGCCTCCTGCGGCGTCGTGGCCCCGCTGCGTGCCACGGCGCCGCTCGCCGGGGGCTTCATGCAGGAGTCGGCGCCTTTCCTGTCTTCCGAACTGCCCTTAGGAGCGGCAAACCCCTTCGCCATTTCAGTTTTGAAATCCAGGGGCAGGATAGGAAATGACGGCGGATAGCCGTCTTTCGAGTCGTCTTTATTTCTCAATGGGCTTCCCCCCTTTGGTATACTGTCAGCCATAGCTTTAGAAAATTCTAGGGGCCGGTCAGGCTGGTCATTTTTGCCGGGTGGTATTGTCTTAGGGCTCATGCTGCCCATATTGAGTAGTGGTTTTGGTACGTTCAGAGGATACGCTGACTTTTGAAGGGTATCGGCCGTTCTGGCACCCTGATTGTCGAAGTGCGGAAACTGATATTTGCTTTGTTCCAGTGAGCGAGCGAAATCGTTAACTAAAGATCGCTGATCATACTGCGCAGCAGGATTGTTTTTATCTGGAGTGTTTTGATTTTTCAATTTTGGTATTTGAAACTTACTAGTATCGAGAGGCTTGATCAAGCCTTCTACGAGAAAATTCGATTCCTTGGAACTTTTAAACCTATCTCCGTCTATTTCGTCTCTCGAGCCGCTTGGGCTAGAATGGCGTTCAGATTTAGATGAAAAAATAGATTTCTCTGAATTCGTCATAAGTTTAGTTCTGGCTTTCTCTCGTTCCCTGTCTCTGATTATTTTAGCGAGGTCAGTGCTGCTACTTTTAGGGGAACCAGAACTGGATTTAGAACCAGACTTTGATAAGTTTATACCTGCACTATTTGTGCTCGACGATTTTGAATAAGGCACTTTGGGCATGTTGGGGTTGGCAGATCCGGAGGAATCCGAAGGGCTCATGTTAGCTTTTGGTGGTGTTGATCCTGAAGTGACGCTACCAGATTTAGAAGATTGCATTGCTTGAGTTTTTTTAGAAGCGGGCCCGCTTATGACACCTGGCTTTAAACCTGTGTGAGTTTTGGGAGAGCCCTGACTTGGAGGAGTGAGTTGGGGCGATGATGATTTCGAACTACTACTGTAGTTTAATTTTGAGCTACTGCTCGAAGAATCTTTCGTTCTAGTTTTATTGATTGTTATCTTCATACCGTCGGAGCTCGGCTTCACCATATACTCTTGATTTTTGCTATCATTAATTTTTCCACTACTGCCTGGCATACTTGTTTTGGGATCTGAAAACTTGGCACTACTGGAAGAGCTACTGGATTTTGCACTTATTTCGGAATCTGTACCACAGTGCTGGGCAGACTTGAGCTTATCTATGACAGCACTGAGGGAACCTTTCCTATTTCGAGCCTGGCTCGGAGCATTTGATTTATTTACTTCAATGTTAGGGGGAGATATTAATGGTTCCGTTACGGGACTATCACAGGACACGGGGGTTATTTCTAACTGTTTCAATTTGATTGGGTTTTTTAATTTAGGGCTACTCCTATCGGAACTAGAAAAAGATAAACCGGAATGTTTCTTTTCTTTATCCCTCGATGTCACCGAGCTAGAGCCGTAACTGTCTTTGGATATCTTTTTTGTGAGGTCATACCCTGTTGTACCAGACTTCCCTGAGGGCGACCCACTGGTCGCAGATTTGAGTGCTGACATGCTTGGCTTTCCCGACCCCGAAGAGCTGTGCTTAGGGGACGAGATGCTGTGGTTTTTTGGACTCGAGTAACCAGTTAAATGTTTAGGGCTATTTGGAACTGGAGAATGTCTCGGGCTGTTGTGGTGACTAGATGTCCCCGACGGCTTTCCCAAACCCTTCACAGTGCTAGGGCTCGGCGATTTAGTTATCGAAACGGATCTGCCATGCGTTGGGCTTGGACTAAATTTTCGAATAAGAGAGTTTGGGGAAGTCGCACGTAAAGGGGAACCGTCGGTGGGCTTGATGCTAACCGACACGGGTTTAGTGAGAGGGTCCTGTTTTGGCGGCACTTTCTCCGGCGGGCCCATGGAGTCGTCTCTCCTGCGCTTCTTCTTCTTTTCCTTGCTGCGCTCTTCCCCCGACCTGCTCGACTTCTTCTCGGATCTGATACGATCGTCAAGCGTTTTCATTTGTGATGATGTTATCGGTGTGATTGTTATGGAGCTGGGCAGAGCGGCGGGTGCGGCCGCAGTGATGGGGATTATCTCAATGCCGGGCCGCCTGTCCAGGCACAACATGGACGTTATACTGGAGCCGGAGCCTGCGTTGGGTGTGTTCGGAGCGCTACCTATAGGAGTTATGCTTACCGAAGACGGCATATAAGACTTCCCTTCGGTTAAGTCCAACAGTAGGGAGGACGCGCTCCTACTTGTGCGTAATTCGGAATCTTTGCTTTTAAGTTTTTGCCTTTTGTGATCAGACTTGTGAAAAGAATTCCTGTAAAGAATAAATTAATGTGTAACATTAATCCGTTGAGAGATTTGTTGTAAGGTGAAAGAGTAGTAGGTACGCACCGGATAATGTCGTCAACGTCTCCATCGTTAGAGTTGTCCATGTCGGAGGAGGTTCTGTTGTCCGGCACGCCGAGCGCGTCCGTGGCGTCCATGGCCGACAGCTCCATGTCTGACGTGAACTCATTCTGCGACACTGACGACTCCCGCCCCTCCATGTCATCATTCGTCGAGTTACTATTGACAGTATTCTCATCTTCGTTGACATATTCATCTGAATTGTCACTCTCGCTATCAGAGTCCATCATTTCGGCGATGCCTGATGGTTTGCCTTTTTTCTGAGTGGCCCAGACATCGTCGGATTTTCTTTTTTTGGATTTTCGTTCTTCGATTTGAGGTTTGGTGTCACTTGTGGAGTCCTGGCACATTACGGACAGGTGATGTTGCTGATCTGAGAGGTAGGCCCCTGTGGACAAATATAAGCAACTATCATTTTTTTTTTAAATATAGAATGCGGGAATCCATCCGCATTCTCGAAGCTGGAAGCGTCAACCGGAGCTTGGTCACAACTAGTTTTGTATAATTGTGTGTCATTCCACGAGTAAGCGTCAGTCATTGTAATAACTAAATTGAAACTATTGAGTATCAATTTAGGCCTTACATTGACTTAAAAGTCACATCACAATTCACGCACTCGTTATTTACAGTGACTTTAGTACTCACCGCCCTGATGTGGATGGTTGACGCTGGAGGGGTAGAGGGCGCGCGAGTGCATGGAGCCCGGCTCATGCTTCACGTGGTCGCCACCCGGGTCGAGGCCTCCCAGTCCGCAGCTAAAATTTGGCTCCAGAGCCGAGTACCCGCCATTTAACTGCTTACTGGCTGCTTCCCGCTCCCAAATCTTTATGAGGGATCTACGGAGAATAGATATATTTATACTACATAGCATAATAATTATGTAGCCTATAATGCTCCCGCTCAAATTCAAATATTTTATTATCTCATTCAAAAACTATGACATAAGGTTTTTTTAACATATTGTATAAAGTTTAAATTTACGATAATTTTTTTATTCCCGAGCAGGGTTTCCTCAATTTTTTTTCTTCAAAAAGAATTGGACATCGGACTTAGTGCTACTCGCGGCCCGGTTCGCTAAGCTCAGGTCCACGGTGTGACACGACTAATCATCTCACCTGAGTGTAATAGGTATGGAGTGCGTCTTCTGCAGCACCCTAGTGATGTACTCGTCGATGTGCTCGGCGGGCGCACTGTGCAGCGTGTAGAGCGAGGCGCGAGGCGCGGCCGGGTCGCTGAGCTCGAGCTCCACGGTGGCCATGCTGTCGTCGCCCGGGTGCTCCAGCGAGATCGAGATGTGCTGCCACGACAGCGCGCTCACCTCGAACATTAACACGTTCTCCAATTCTATGACTGTGGAACAAACAATGAAATATTGAAAAAATCATATAATACATGTCTAGGAGTTAAGACAATTCGAGTTTTAGAAACAGTTTGTCACACAGGTATCATTGTCAAAGACGACAGTTCAAATATCACGTCCCCATTATTGGCGCCTCTAGGCTATACGCGACGTTGCCAGCTCGCCGACACGCCGTCAGTAGGTATTGTTTCGTTGTTTTGTACCGGCTATTCCTGCGGCGGTGGCTTAGCACCGTCTACACGAGTCCAAAACTTTGATGCGACATATTTCACGCTGGTTGGTGTTAAAGTGTTGTATGGTTCTTTTGGCGCTGTCACAGTAGGTACTAACGCCGCTGCCACCTTGTTTTTCAATACAATTTCGCAAACAGCGCCCTCCTGTCAATGTCAATCAAGGGCTAACTGAGTGTTGGTCCAGTATAGATACGTACATTGTTTGCACTGCGTGCGCACACAGCTGGTGATGAGCGCGTTGAAGAGCGCCTGCTGGCGCAGGCACGCCAGCAGCGGCGGCGCGTGCGACGGGTGCGTGAATGGCACGCTCGACACCATGCAGCCCTCCAGCCCGCGCGTCTCGCACAGGAAGTAGCACTGCGTCTGTTCCGGGAGGTTCTAGAACATGCCACGATACGTAAATGGTTAGAGGAACTGACGGGGAACAAGTGGAAGAAGGGGAGTAGGGAACCCTTTACCAGCAGTGGGGGGCTACAGTACGGATATGTTAGATTGTAGACAAAATCAGAAAACGATGTGTGCGGCATTTGCCATGCCGCACACATCGTTACATTGCAATGGAATGAATCCCCAGATCATCTTTCTTTCCACATAATTCAATACACAGTATTTTTTAACAAACGTACCCTAGTTAGTGGTGTAGCGGCACTTCAAAAAATACTACAGTAACATAGTACAAAAAGTACTTCAGCGCCATCTATGACACAAATGAAGAACTAACATCAAAATTCTAAATATGTAGCGCTGTTAACGTTATCCGCGACTTAAGACTATAGAAAAACCCGACAACAACTGCCCACCAGACATAACACACGTCTGGTCGGAGGATCCTCCCCATTCTATAGGGGGTGAAGAACTTTACACCCTGTTCTTCATACCCCGAAAGTGGTATTTTATCATTACAATATGGCACGATCTGCTGCAAACCATCTGCTGGAAATGACGCATATATTAAAAGTATAACGTAATAAAAAAAGATTCTGCAGGTAAGTACAAACCACAAACAGCCCTTTGCTGAGATTCAACTCGATAACTTTCCCTGGGGTCAGCTTGTTGTACGCTTGCTGGGCAACTAGCCCCAACATGGGCTTTGAATTGCCCCAGTCGCCGGCCACTTCCACCTGTAAATATATTTGAAGTTAAAATAATCGATGCAACTTAAAAACTAAACATTGAAATGACTTCATAAGTCAATAAATATTTTCAAACGTTTGTATGTCATCATCATCATTTGCCTAGCTTTTCCCAACTATTTTCGGGTTGAGTTTCAGTCGAATACCAGTATTTTATATGGAGCGACTGTCCTACCAATCTGACCTTCACAACTCAGGTACTGGGTGACACCCCTTTTAAAGACTGGTTGTCAGACTACAACCAACAAGAAAGTAACGGAAGTAAAATAAAGTTTAGTTGGCATGAATGAGGTTTAATTGCACAAGCATGAGCATATCCAAATTACACTAATATATCCCTAAGATAGAACTCTGATCTTCTTTTTGACTAGTGCTCGTTTACTTACGTTTTGGTGACGTAATTTAAGTAAACGAGCACTAGTCTGCACTGCTCTTTTATTTTGGAATTTAATTAAGTGTTTCTAATTGAACACTCTTTTGGATTTCAACGTTCGGTTTGGCGCTGAGAGGTGAAATTCTAACAGTGAAAAAATAATTTAGGTGTCGTTTGGGTTAGCGAAAACGAGCATAAGTTTGTCTATTGTACTGTGCCCAACAGCCTTATTTGTACTGTTCGCTTTTTATGAACCCGTCTGAAAAGTTCTTAGTCCACTTACCTCTGTAGTGGCATGTATAAGTTTGGCTAGCCCGGCGCACAGCGGAGTCGGCTGTGACAGCTTGAGGGTGAAGCACGCAGGCAACATCGCACTGTTCTGAGGCACCAGTTGAGCGTAGATTGGCCCATTCCTACGTACAGACGGTCAAAAAAATTTCATGAATTCATAAGCCCCATTTCCTCCAAAGCCGAGTTGAGCAGAGCGGAGAGACATTCAAGATTCGAATAATCACAGGAGAGACGAGCTTAGAGTTACAATACGCTGGCTAAGTGAAATGAGATTAATAAATAATGATAAGACTATGATAAAACAAATTAATCTGATCAAAATAAAACCTCCAGAATAAAAAATTAAATTCAAACTAACGGGATGTAATGTAAAACTCTTACCCCTTCCCAGGCCTCTGACCCCCTGATATGATAGGTGACAACTGCAGTTTATTAGGCGTAGAACCTTCTAGAAGTACAGTTGCGGAGTGGCCAATGGGCGTGTGAGAAGGAACGACCAGGGAAGCAAGACCGCTGGTTGCGGCAGGCTTGCCTAGTGTTAGGAGCTCAACCGTCAGTGGACTGAGTCCCTTGTCTTTGTCTAACAGCTCGTATGGAGACACGAAGTAAGTGAGACGCATTGCGTGACCTAAAATAAATAAGTTTTTTGTTAATGGTAATTTGTATAATAGTAAAAAAAAAACAAATTTGTACACCTCACCAGGTAAACACATATACGGAGCCTACTTTACCTACCCTACTTTACTAAGATCTTGCATGCTCAATTTGTGTGTAAACGCATGTTTTTAACAAATAAAATATCTTTATCCATGTAGTCAGACCGTCAAACAGAAGTAGGCTGATCAAAGGTAGTGAAAAAGTAAAATATTTATTTTGAACTATTAAGTAATCCAATGATGCCTGTATAATTTATTTATCAATATTTACATAAAGCTCACATACCTCCTCTTCGTTTTTGTAAGAATCCAATAGGACTCTTGTGGACTTGCGCGCTTGGATCTTTGATAAAACTCTGGAGTTGCCTCATTGTACATAAGTCTTCTTCTAAGCTCTGTAGAGCACTAAATGCTTTACATTTTACCTGTTAAATAAAACATGCAAAAACAAGTTATAAGAATGTGAATTAAGGATATGAAAATAAAAAAAAATAAGGAAAATAAAAATAAAAAATTCAAAAGCACCGACCGTAGGTTTCGTCGAATCAGCACAGCCAAGGCGGTGTTGACTTAGCACAGAGTCTCTGGGCAGAATTAGAATGAAACGAATCAGTGGTAACATGAGCAGACACTGCCTGTGCGGTGTTGGTCTTGCACAGAGACTCTGCATCATTTAAAATTCAACAGAACAAGCAGTCGACACTGCCCTGGCAGTGCTGACTCTACACACCCTGCGGACTTCCCCCGTAACAGGAATGGAGGCGTAAGTTACTTTTTTTTCAGCGCCTAGTTGATAAACTGCGGTTAAGCCTTCCAGCTGTGCTGTGAAATCAGCGAAATCCCCGCGAGATATACACGAAACCAGTTCTTCACAGCTTTGTTGTTCGATCTGTTGGGATGTAAAATATATTGATTAAAAACATGTATAAAATCACATAAATTTATTAAATAAATAGATACTTAATAAATATTGATAGTAAAAAAAAGAAAAATACAGTTTTTGTGTTGTTGATTTTTATCCACCCAAAAGATGAATAGTCGCCAGGACATTGTCAAACTTACTTTTCCTTCATGATGAATTTTAACATCTTTTACTGACCCCGATGATGAGTCAACTAATATTTCCAAATAAAACATATCAGATGATATAAATAGATTCACTCCTGATGTTCCCACTACGAACTTGAGCCTGAAACAAATATTGAAGTACATTTCAAAACAAGATACTATAAAAACAAAGAACCGATTTATTTTACTTCATAGTGATAAAAAACTGTTTATTGTTTAAATATCATAAAGATTGTTTAAATACTTTGAATTTATTTTTAATTTTCTTGTAATGTCCCTCGCCACCAAGTCATACCTGCAACTTCAAGCAGGGTACTTCTGACCAAGAAGGTTGAAATAGTGACAAAAGTTTACAAACCCTAGCTGCCTAGATAAGCACTCTAGGCGCTCAATGAGGCTCTGCAAGGAGCTAACTTTGATGCAATGCTGCAAACTGTCAAGGCACTTCTTTAGTATCATGCGATCTGCACTGTCGATCGCCCATCTTTTGTCCTGAAAACATAAAAAAAAAAACAAAGTAAAATATATTCAATGTACTAAAATAAATATCACTCTTTAGTCAGGTTTTTGTTTTTCATTGATGACGGCTTTTAGCTTTTTCTTTACCTTGTTGAAAGAGGTTGGAAGATTTTTGCATGAAGGCTGTCTAGCCTAACATCAGTCATTTTATTTTATTTTCAAAATAGGGCCATGCATAAAATCCATATTAATCAGACATAGTCATACACATACATAAAATAAAATTGCGGAAGGCAGTAGTAAATAGAGAATTGTATGGATTAGCTGCCAGCATAATGTGTTAAGAGTTAGTAGTAAGGCATTAACTTGTAAACCAGTATCAAATGGAGTTGGTTTATAATTTGCAAAGAAATTGTACCAATGTAGCAGGTTGTACGGTTATGTTAGGCCTCAGTTGTTTGTTAACAACAAGCCAGACAAAAATTTTGTATTTCTAAAAGTTTGTTTAAAAGAAATTTGGATCTAAAAGTCCATGTCACATTATTGCTTAGAAAATCATCTATGACTATATTCTGTAATTATGATTAATGACAATGCTCTTTTAGTACCACAGTGGTTTCTGGGCATAAAGTACCACCTCAGCGACAGTTTTGTGAGAGCAACTAAGGGTTTATACAAGAGGGTGGGCAGTTATATTTGCAATAACCTAGATCCATCTGTTAACCATGCTTGTTAAGATCTTGGCAAAAACCCAATGGAATCATTTTATGGGTCACAGTGAAGCTTAGGTTTTAAAAGCTTTCAAAAGTACTTAAGTATGCTATTGTATAAGTTTATTGATTGCCTTAGAGAATAATTTTAGTAGAGAGAATAATTGAGCAGTCAGTCCTAGGTAAGTAGCCATGTGATTATTGTGCTGAATATGTGTAATTTGTTGAAATTATCATGTATGATTTAAGGTTATTAAAAAGACAGTATTGAACCAGGAAGAACTTAAAATGCATTAACTATACTGCTAAGTTTAAAATAAATGTGGTTGAGATTTGTCTCATAGCATTAATTATCATTTACTTTATTACCATTGTGCAATTTATGATTTGCCTAACTTTACCTGACACAGATCTTTAGAGTTATTTAAAGTCAAATGGCTCTGTTTTTTTCTTGAAACCATTGTTTATAAAATTGAGTATTATTTGAAAAACGGCTTGATTATTTTTTTGATGATTCTTAGTGAATTACTACTGACGATGATAATAAGTTTTGAAATAGATGATGAATGCACTTTCTACAATAGAGCTATGGTAATTTAGTTCAAAGGTTGTTGTTAGTGCGGGTTTAGTAATCCTGAAGATTTTTTAAATCATTAATGATTTCTGTAGAACAAATATAATAAAGAAACATACCAGCAAAGCCATTCGGACGCCTTTGGATGTCTCTGTTAAGTTTTTAAACTGTGATGTTTTGGACCTAAGTTTTTCCATAAGAATCTCCTTCTGGAGTTCTTTGGATTTGTCGATGAGTTCAGAAGTAGTAGCCATGGCTACTGGGGTAATGTCCGTCATTTTCGCAGATTTTAATGCACCACTTACAACAATATACACAAATTAATGATAACACAAGAGCAATCACAGACAGAACATCTGATAGGCGCGGATCGCAATTTTTCTTATTTAATATAAATTTGATAAATACGTTTGTCAAAAGTTATTGAGCAATTTTTGGGCTTCTTGAAATATAAAAATATTCAGATATCACTTTATTTTATTTCTTAAAAATAATTTTCTCGTTCACAGAACAAACTGTCATTTTCACGCGATGCCATTTGCTATATCACTACTAAATGAAATATGTCAAATATTAACAAGTTGGCATTAGTTTTGTCTCCGAATGGCGCTACTGGAGTATGCCGTTGCGTTAGTAAAACAGAGAGAACCGATTGTTTTGTTGAAATGACATGAGCTTATACTACACAGACGTCTAATATGAATAAATGCCAATGCCAAGTATGCGTGCGTTCAGAAACAGTGAAAGTACTACGATGCTACGTTTAGTTATAGCTAAAAATAAACACGAGATTGCGAAAAAACAGTTTTAAAATCTGCTGAAACAAAACTGTCTCAGTTTACATTCTATTTAGGTGTATTTACTGATATTTACTGCCAAGGCCTTAGATTTAAGACTGGTTTGCTTTTGGGCCCAACCCGAGAGTGGTGATGCCAAAAAGGAGTAGGTACCTAATGATTATTTCGAAATAAATAAAATAGCATCATGCATGGCTCGTATAGCTGTAAAGTTATTTATTCCCGGCCGTCTGTGATTTTGTGGTTGTGGTTAATATTTTACGTTTTTTTTTCCTCCACAGATGGGGGCCCTTGTTGCTCGGGCCCCGTATCATTAATATGGTTGATACGGCGATAGCTACGCGGTACGCTCCTGGCTGGACGCTGTGGACGCGTCTTCGGCGTTAGTGTGAACCTAGGGTTTTATAAGGTATGTATCTATCTGCTTACTTTAAAAAGGCAGCAACGCTGACGTATCTTTGGGGAGGGCTATATCTATGAGTTGTCCCATCTACATCCCACTAACGGCTCAGATAAATTTGCACAAATTCACAACTTTTTTAAATTTAACTGCAGTTAAATCAGTCGAACGGTGATTTGATTTCGTGAAGGTACAATTTCGTTATTATCAAGCAATACAGAATGTTTCGTTTCGATTTTCCTAACTCAACGGATCTGGATCTTCTGTGACTTCTGAGATTCATTAATTAGAGATTTCGATGGGAAGAAACATATATACTATTGGAGGTAAAGAAAGATTTTCGTCATCAAAATGATCGTGTCCCATTGCTGGGCAAAGGCCTCTCCTTTCTCCTTCTATACCTCTCTGTCCTGTGCGGTCTCTGGCCATGTTAGCCCCACTAACATGATCAGATCGTCACGCCACCATCGCCTAATATAGGTAATTTAAAAGTTTTAAATGTTGAAGTTTTAAATGTATGTTGTAGATTTGGTGCTGTTCCACAAACGATGAGATAGGTACGTAATATTGTGTCCTGCGTGTCCTGTTGTTTGTTCATTACAGGAACTGATGGACACTACTGAAGGCGCCAAACTAGTGGCTCAGTTCCGGGCCGACATAATTTAGATTGCCTGTTGCCATCGACACTCTAAGAAGAAGAATATTGTAGGTAGGTATAGAAAGAATATAGTATTTGTTCCCAGTAGCAGCTGCTGGTTCTCTCATAACTAACTAACTCAAACTAATTGTTCGTGGTCGTCGGGTGTCCATTTATTTAGGAAGTGCCACTCTCGGCCTCATGTGTTCTGAAGATTTTTGATTTTCTTAGGAAAAATATCTTCTTATTGTATCTTCTTATTGCTGCGCAGTCTGTACATTATCTACGTATGAACATTGTTGGTATCATAAACTTCTTTAATCATGTTGTTTGATGCCGAATGTCTCTTACTATTCTATTGCCTGTACAGTCCTTAATGTTCAATTTCACTTTATAGGACACTGCGTGCAATATCGAAATCAATTTGATGACGTTTATTTGAACTTTTTATTGAACTTTTATTTGATTGAATCAAAGTAGCTTTTAGTGTCCCTTACGTAAAGTTGTTTCTATGAACGTACGTACCTAAGTATTTGTAGGGAGTACATAAAGTCACGCCTGTTTTTTCCGAAGGGTTAGGTAGAGGTCTCCACGTCTTTCTAACAATGGTGGGTATCACGGGACAAGGGGATGTAGATATTATCTTTTGTTTAGATATACAAGTTTAGAAGAAATTATCTCTTAGGTAGATGTTCCTGCAAGCCCTAGGTGTAAAGGCTAGACCACATAGTGTTTAGAGACAATCGAGTTAACGCCATCACCAAGTTCTCGTAAACTTTGGAGTTTGCAACTTCAGAATACATAGCTTCACGTTCACTTCTTGAAAATAACCAACTCTGTATAGATAGTGTAGTGCTATCACAGGTATATAAGCATAAGAGAAGCAGTGCAACATTGGTTCAACTGTATTGTCGAGTATTTTAAACCTTCGTCAGTTTTCAATTTCTTTCCTCAGTCAAACTCGCCCAAAAATGCTTGCTGTTTCACCAACAACCGTAGGAAAAAGTGAGATGCATGTAGGAATTATTCCTGCCGATTTTTTTTTCGCACTACTTCTGGAGAAAGTTTTTTACCAAAAAAAAAAAAAACGAATAAATACTCATATCTTTTTTTTATTAATGATAAACAAACTATGCTTATTAGTAAATTATTTTGTAGTTTTCATAAGCCTAATCTAATTTATTGCCGACAAAAGTTGTGTTAGCATTAATGTTATAATATAGAAGGTTCACAAGTTCCAAATCCCTTTTTTTATGTTTTGATTAGCAATAAAAAAAAATATACATGCAATAAGTAATAATATACATTTTCGATAACAAGTAGTAGTTATCTTTTTTTGTACCCTATCACAATGTTGTCCTATTTAACCCAAAGGTTGACTGGTAGAGAACGCCTTGTGGCATTAAGTCCGCCTATGTACCACTATAAATTGTACATAAAGTTTAAATAAATAAATATTAAAAAGTGATGTTGCGGTAAACAATCATTAGTATGTTTCTCATCTTTTGTTTACGGTGAAAAGAGGTCTCGCACAAAATGTAATCAACAATAACGAAACATATATTCAACACTAGGATGCCTAACGATGATATCTTATAAATTGTAATACCTACAGGTAATCCTTCAAAGCTACGTAATTGAAATAAATTAATATTGTATCTTGAATTTGAAAACATTATTTCTATATCCTTCTCACGTCTGCTAAACTAAGGGATCGGATGACTTGGCATGGAACGAATTCTAGCCAATCTAATTATGGATTCCGTCGGATCCTTAGAACACCCTGTATATTATAATAAACGTATTTATTTATTTACATATCTTATTTGCTGTTTGTTAGCACTTCCCCATGTATTTCATTTAGAGTTACTTAAGAAAATATTTTCAGAAAACATAATTAATGTCATTTTATTTGTAAGTAAGAAATGCGAACCGCTGATGATAATTGGATTTTCATAGGTCTCTAGTCCCTCCTTGTTTAGCATTATAGGTATGTGTATACCTGTATAACTATATATTTTAGCCAGAAAAAGAACATTGTTACCTATTTCTACCTACAAAAAATTGTTACGCACATCCCGTACCCACAACAGAGCAAAACGAAAAAGAAAAAAAAAACTTCTAACGTAGATATGAATTTTTAACAAAATATTTGTCGGATTGAATTTATCGGGATGGAAAGAAATTGTTAAAAATAAAAAAAAATGACGTAGTAGCCAGTAGCCCGTGGGTAGCTAGGCAGGCAGGTATAGATATAGCGTGTTCTATTCGCATCCGTGCACTTGTACGGAACACCAAGTAACTAGTGGTTGGAATCCTTTCACGTTTCTGAACTTTCTAGAAGAGACAAGAACAAATTGCGTTTTGTGATAGGTTATTCTAAACTATAGTTTCTGATTTCCTAGAACTATTGCAACATTTTTGGAATGAAATACTGATTGACTGCCTCGTTGGTCTAGTGGTTGCAAGCGCGACTGCTGAGCATGAAGTCCTGGGTTCGATTCCCGGGTCGAGCAAAGTGTTATTGGGTTTTTCCATCAGGCATTTTTCAGTAGCAGCCACGGAGTCTGGATCTGTGCCCGGTTGATGGCAATAGGCTTGCGAAATGATGTGTATTTGTACACCTATGCCCAACCCTTTGGGGATTAAGGCGTATTGATGTTATGTTAGTCATGTTTTGGTAAATTAGACGCTGCTTTGCCTGGCATGCCAATGGATGTGCCATAGTTTATAGTTGTGAAAGAAAAAAACTGAATATTGCTCATGCTCTCTACTACTACGTATTGTTTTAACACATCCTGCTGTTTTATATCCATGTGAAAGTTACAGTCGTAACAAGGTAACAAGCACTGCCTGCAGCTGACGCGTTTAAAAATGCAATTTTTTGCTTGTCTCGGTGTACCTACAGCGTTCTGTGTGTCACTCTTTATTGAGATAATGTCGCAAACGCAATACGCTACCGGGATGTGAAATGAATGGTGTGATTTGCAATTTTGAATAAAAGTATTACTGTGAAAATAAAAATTGCGAAAAAAAAACATGCGTCGTGGTAGAACGCAGTCATAAGCAATTTTTAAGCTAGCACCTACCCAGCATGTTCTATTTGCATATTATTTATTAGCTATGGTTAAAAGCCTGCGGATGATTTTTTTTAACACCAGTTGCTCGTAAATGTCAAATTATAATTATGTCATGTAAACATAAAGTAAAGCAAGTCATTAGTGTCCTAAGCTTCAACAGGGCAATAATATTGTACTGAACTTCATTATTGCCCGCTGGTCAATAATGTGATTTGAATTTGGAACCAAAAAATAACATGAAGACTTTTACCAAAGAGTTTTCGCTTCGTAGGTTTTAGTTGCCGTCAATGCACGAAATAATTAAATTACGCTACTTAATAGTAATATTATGTGAATTAATACGAAACAATAGTATAAATTAATTAAATAGTTCAAACAAAAATAGTTTCAACATTAAAAACAATTGTTTTTTGCAAATGGTCAAGTCCAAAATGATTAAATAATTGACTCGCCCATAACTTTTTTTTGAAAGTCATCAAACAGCTGATCGGCTGCAGGCTGTGGTGCGCACCCCAGGGTGGCCAGATCGAGTTTTTATGTTTTTCCCATATTCAATCTTTGCACCTTTTTTCCCATTTCATTTTTCATACAAGAAATGAAACAGATATTCAAAAATTTTTCAATCACGAAAAGTACCATTGCCTGTTCTCGTTCACGCACGACATCCTGCAATCGGCTTATTATACGCAAGTTAGGTGTTATTATAAATTACGAATTCGGCTGTCAAATGTATCTTACTTTCCTAAATTTTATTTTATTTTTAGTGTTGTAACTTTTTCCAAGGATTTTATTCCCCCAAATTATCCCCTGCGTGCGAAGCCACAGAAAAAAAACATCCCCTGTCTAGAACAATTTGTTTCCTTAAAAAAGGAAAATGTATCCTTTATCTACCAACACGGGCGCAAGAATATTGGTGCGCGACGCCATAATTATTTCAAAACTCTTGAACCCCCTCGCTGTGCTCGAGGTTTAACCCCCAGAATTCTTCGTGACGCTCGGGCTTCAATACGCCCGTGACATAAGGCACTGCTTTGTCCCCTTGGTGAATAATCTACTATTTTGTGTACATCAGCAAAGATGTAGAAAACTGAAAAGTAAAAGTACCAAATTGAAAATTATTTTTTTCTTTTCTTCCCATTTCATATTCCACGTCTTTGATTATGAACTTTTGGAAAGTTCAATGAATTCTCATACTCAATTATCAGTGAAATTTCGAAGTTATTGCTCCTTATTTTACCTTTTGTAGGCAATTGTTGATGCTGAAAATTCTATAGTGGTAAGTACCTACAACGGTGGAACTAGATACATACCTACCTAAGTATCTTGGGCTTAGTAACTAGAAAAACTAGGGTAAAGTAGATAATGGTATTGTATACTCGGTCTATCAATTCTGTAGGTAGAAACGATTGATTGATGAATGAAACCACCACATAAAACCGTGTTTAATTACAAAAAAATATTATCTACTCTATTTTACATAACAGAACGCAAACATTGTTATGAAAATTAATTAAATTTTGGGCAAAGGCAACAATCTCAAGGTGTACAATCCCTTAGAATTAGACACTTAACGCCAAGACAAACTCGGATGATTAATTTTCAATTTTTGGGTTGTCTTTAGCTGTGATACTCTATTAAAAAGTGCTTGAAATATAATTTGTCAGGATGAAATTACTTTCAATCTTCATGGTCTAGTACCGTTCTTATATGTTGGTTCCTATACATTAGAATTTGAAGTATACTCGTATAGGTACGTACGACTTTATTACCTTACATATCTGTGAGGCAGTGACTTGATGACTCAGTTTGAACTTTGCGTTTAGCAAATGAGTCAAAATGTAGGTCAATGCTTCTCACGTTTCTTCCCGGGTGCTTTAAAATGTAATGTGGCTGTAAGAAGGTAAGTTATGCAACTACTCAAAACTTAACAACTTACAATCCCTTGCTAGATCTTTCTAAAGTCATGGAAACTAGTTTTATTTGTGGTAGAGTTTAATGTTTGGGTCCGTATAATGCACGTGTCACAAGAAGATGTATGTTCAGTCAAGAAAATAAATACCTTACATTTACGTGAGATTCAAAAACGATTTCGTGCTAAAAATTGATAGAAACTATATACTTTTCTTCTGGAATCGATCTTCAGGAATCTAAACTGGACCAACAATGGCCTCGATATAAATGGCGAAAATCTTAATCATCAACGCTTCGCGGATGATTTGATTTTATTCTCAGAGGACGCAGGAACTCTGGGACTAATGTTACAGCAATTATCCGATGAAAGTGTTAAGGCCGGCCTGACAATGAATGTAACTAAAATCAAAATTAACTTACAACTAGGAAATAACGAACAAATAGAATATTTAAATGAATATACATATATTTGAGCCAACTTATATCTAAAGAAGATAGTACGAATAAATAAATAAATCGAAGAATAACCAATACTTGAAAACGGTTTTGGTTTCTTAGTGAAATAATGAAGGATAAAGAGCATATCGATGAAAGGACAAAATAAAGTATACGAAATATGCATTATGCCATGCCTATTATACAGGTTGGCACCTGTATGCCATGGGCGTTAACAGAAATACAAGAAAGTAAATTAAAAGTCTGCCAAAATGCAATAGAAAGCAGTATATTAGGTATAAAAAGAAAGGACAGAGTGAAACTACAAGAAATTAAAGCGAAGACAAAATTAAAAAATGCACAAACAACGTATTATAGACAGCTAAAATGGCGATGGACGGGACACATGCTAAGAGAAAGTAAAGAGAAATGGACTAGGTTAATAACAGAATGGTATCCAAGAGAAAACAAAAGACATAGAGGCAGACAAAACAAAAGATGGGAAGATGACATCAACAGAATAACTGGTCCGGTATGGACCCGTTTAGCAAGAGACAGGAATACGTGGAAACCTTTAGAGGAAGCCTTTGTCGACAGACAAGCTGTTCCATCCAAACATCCAGTGGCTGTTAATTCAAATACAAGTTATGATTTATTTTTAAATAAGTTTAGTTAATAGTAAGTAGGCATTTAGTAACTGTAAGACAGCAATGATCGTAACCTTATTGGATTCATGCTATCTGTGAAACTCAGGCTCAACTTTTCCATCGCTATATCACAAGAAAATCGCTTTCGAATTTTGTGTAACTACACACATCAAAAGTATCTAGGGATCAACATATATTTTTGCATTAACTTTTCTCCTGATTGATATTAATTAAAATTTTCTTTAAGGATTCATCAAATAAAGTGTTTTCGTTTGTCACAGTAACGATAAACCAAGTCACCTTTGCATTAATAAAGAAATTTGCCATTTTCCTAATAAAGGGATTTTTGACATTTGAACCACTAACATTAAAGTTCGAAAAAAAGACTGAAATAACAGTTTTCTTTAAAATTTTATTGGGTAACTTAAACAATTAATAATCCGTGTTTCTACCGCGAACACTAACAACACAAGAACATCGGTTTGGCATACTCAAAATGAGTTCATCCAAATCACGCTGTGGAATGGCCGCCCATGTTCGTTGCAACAACAAAAAAAGGTCTTCTTGCGACTGGATACCCTCCATATTCGGCAGAGCTCTTCTCTGTAGCATATCCCATGCATGCTCAATCGGGTTCAAGTCTGGCGACTGAGCAGGCCAGGGCAGGACATTGATGTTAGCTGCGGCGAGAGTCTGTCTTACAACTCTTGCGGTGTGCGGTCGTGCATTATCATGCATTAACTGAAATAAGGGACCGATTTGCACTTGTAGAGGAACGATGACGTCTGATACAATCGTCTCAGCATAAATTTGAGCGTTGAGGTTGCCTCTGATCCAAATCAACTCAGTTCTTCCGCCGATCCAAATACCCGCCCATACCATGATGGTTCCACCACTATAAGGATGGACTTCCTGGCAGGATTTTAATCGCTGTTGGCGTCCAGGGGTTCTCCAGTGTCGTATACGTCTTGTATCCGGTCTCATACCAAAACGAGACTCATCAGAAAAGCACACGAAACGCCATTGTTCTTCTGCCCAATTTCTGTGTTCAAGAGCCCATTGATATCGAATCCTACGATTGTGCATTGCTATAGGTGGTACCCGTAGCGGTCTTCGGGAATGAAGGTTCACTTCATGCAAGCGGTTTCTGACTGTTTGGTCGCTAATTAAGTTCCCTGAAGAGTGATGAAGCCTCACGGCTAACATCATGGCGGTTATTGTTGGAGCTCTTCGAGTTAAGATTTGAATGTATCGGCCTTGTCTCCGTGTGGTGCAGCGATACCGTCCTCCATGGCGCTCAGCCACGGTACCAGTGCTTCGGTAACGTGTCCAAAGTCGACTGATAACACTCTGACTTGTATTCAGAGCTAAAGCCACAGTACGTTGCCGGGAACCAGCTTCTATCATTCCCACGGCTCTGAGCATTTCTTCCCTGCTTAAATGACGTCGCCGCTCCATAATAACGTTGGTTTTAATCAGTAGTAGGGAAACAGTAGCACTAATAATGTCTTCAATGCGTTGTATGTTTTTATAGGGAAAATATTGACAGCTTATTTTCATCTTTTACTCGAATTTGATTGAGAGTTCCTGATTCAAATTATGAAATGCACCAAAAAGGAACCATATAGATTTATAAAATCATAAATTTATTACAAAGCCACATCTCAATCTCAAGAAATCCGCATAAAAATGCTTGATCCCTAGACACTTTTGATGTGTGTATTTGAAGGTTATATTATTGGCTTGTGACAGTATCTACCGCATCTTTGATGCTTGGGAAGAGGCAGAAGATGCAATAGGCATCTTTTGCGATCTATCAAAGGCATTTGATTGCGTGAATCACGACACACTATTACTATAACTTGAGCATTACGTACTAGGAAAACAAGCACTTAGCTTAGTAGGTAAAATCATATTTGAATGATCGAATTCAGCAAGTACAAATAATGCTTAGTTTTTTTTTTTGTGTTTTGACATTCAAAAGTGCCTGCAATGGTCTAATTGAAATAAATGCTTTGAGTTTGAGTTCGAGTTTTTTTGAGTTTGCTATGCTTCAGATTCATAACTGGTTTACTGTAAATAATTTGCTATTAAATAAGAAGAAAACTAAATGCATAAGATTCGCCTTACCGAATGTAAGAAGTAGCTCTCTGTAACGTTGTATTGAACAGGGAGATTCTAGAATTCGTCGAAAATACTGTTTTCTTGGGATTACGCCTGACTCGAAACTGCAAAGGAGTCCCCACTTACGGCACTCGCAGGGCGGCTAAGTTCAGCTGCTTATGCGGTTTGTAAAATCCGGCAATTAACAGACGTGGATACCGCGAGACTAGTTTATTTCAGTTACTTCCACAACATCATGTCTTACGGTATTCTGCTGTGGGGACGGGTTGCAGGTATTGAATCAATATTTATTTTGCAAAAGAGGGCTGTCAGAGCCATCTACAACCTACGCAGACGCGAATCTCTAAGAAAATTGTTTAATAGTACATTATGATATAAGTGCGGTAAGTTGAAAATTACAGCCAAGGCGATATTGCTAACAAGAAAGCAGAGGCTGTAATTATCAAAGCGAACGTATGTCATACTACGTTTTATAACATATTTGCGAGGAAATAAATAAAAGGAACAAATAAAAGGCACAAATACAGCCAGTATTACAGGTAAATAAATTAAGTAAGCTAAGCTAGGTAAATTAATATTTTTGTGTTTTTGTTACTAATAAATGGTTGTAATTTATTGGCAAAATTCATTAAATTAAAGAATTAAATGTTTATTTATTTTATTTCATCTCCCAAACTTAATTTTATTCATAAAATGTTGACCACTTTTCTGACATAAAAACTCTTTGCTAAGATTTAAAAAAGTACCGTTCGTTTTAGACGGAGCATCTTGATAAACCGTGCGTTTTACCTTATTAAAAAGAAACTCGTGCGTTTTTCATTACAATAACGCACAAATACGTAATGAGATACAATACGATATTGAAATTGGTGAAATAAGAGACCCTTTACGAGCTAATGTGTTATCAACAAATTAACATCATGACGGTACAGTGTCAATATATTTACGAAAATATTATGTATGTTAGAAGAACATACATCTTTTTAGTAAAATAAGCGACATAATACTAGAAATAAGGACAAATTAGATCAGTCACGTTTCAGATTGTCTAAGGTACGCAATTCTTTTATGGGGTACTGTGTTGAATGTTACAATAAAATACCACTTGACATTCTAAAACTTAATGAGAAGAAATTTAAAACATGCATAAAACGCACATTATACATGTATGCGAGCACATTATAAGTTGGAAGACTTATATCTCTGATAAAAATGCTTGGCTCAATACTAGTCCTGCTCCATAGCCACTTGGGCTCATGAACTAAGATTTTAATGTTTGGATGGGATGTTCCCCTTTAGTACTTTATCTTTTTTGTGAATAATTAGTTACCTACTTTGTTTAACTATTGTTTTATATACATTAGAAGCATTTTTTTTGTAGATTTGAGTGCCATTTAGTGATGTACCTTATCCTAATCGGTAAAATTAAATTGTCTTTTTTTCTATTTCTACATTGTGCTCATATATAGAAGCAACAATATTGTACCCAGGACTATGTAACTTGATTTGAAAAGACTGTCCATGGAGTTTCTTGCCCATTCTTCTCCATGAGATCTACGATTTTGGTATGGGCAACTATAGTCCATTCACAGTTATTATGCCTGTGACTGGACTGTAGGTAGCTTATTTTTGACCTCGCAAAAGTTGCATGGGTCTATTTGAAATAAATGCTTTGAGTTTGAGTTTACCTTATATTTTGTTGCGTAACAAATGAATAATCCTACCATATTTTTCTGACCCATTGTAGATATTATTTAGAAAATTACATGTCTACTTACATTTAAATCGGTAGCAGACTCAAAACATGGTTCATGGTTCTCATGAAAATGATCTAAATCAAATAATCTCAAGGAGTTTCCTGAATGCAAATAAGACACCTTACATTTTATTCTATTTAGGAAAGTAAATTGATAGAATTATCCTTTTGAGGTTGCAATTAATTGAGAGTTCAAAGTGAACTTCGAGCTCTTAGAAATTGTCGAAAGTAAAATAAAATATTCATGTGAGAAACTTTATCTTTAGTGAAAGAAGTTAAACTAAGTGAAGTTCCACTACTAATAGGTTCTCGGAAACGGTCACGCATGACATAGTTATTGTTGTATTTAATTATTGACTTTATTGCAAAAATAAGATTTATTCCTAACCCATAGTTCGCCCTTACATAAGCAGACCTATGTTTAATGATCAAATAAATAAAAACCTATAAAGAAATCTTCTACGAGTATAACTCATAGACAAATAGAGACTGAATTTGAGCCCACAGAGTTGAATAATCATTCTCGCTGCGTTTCTTCTAAAATAATCGCTCATTTTAAACACCCATTTGCCACTACATTTTCCATATTGTATTTGATTTTAGATTTGCTCAATTTTTGACGACCAACACGTTAAGTATGTAATAGACTATCGACATCGTATTATTTGTCGATTTCTATTGTGAATCGTTTTGTTCAATCTATAAAGCAACATTGTGATGTCTACGCCTGTCTCGGGTGTCGAACGAACCCAATAATCGATCGAACGTAAGAACTTTACAGATCTTACTGATTGTCAAAATACAGCCTAACAAATCGAGTGACAGCAACGATGCGTGGTCGACAACATCAGGGGGGTTAAAATGATCTGTTAGTGCAGGAATGTTTTAGTATTATTCCGAGAGTGGGTAAGAGATGGCGCTAGACAGCTGTCTAGCGCTGTCACTGATCATGGTAACCCACCTGTTCATTGTTGGCTATAGCTTGTTCATTGTTGGCTATAGCTTCTTACCAAAGTAAAATAAGATTTTCAAACTTGGTTTCTTTGGTTTCTTATATCATCTGCCTAGCCTTTTTTCAACCATGGTACCCTACCATACGGCTTCCTGTCTAACAAGGTGCAGCTGAATACCAGTTTTTACATAGAGCGACTGCCTACCCGACCTCCATAACCCAGTGACTGGGTACCTAATGCGATACACCTTGGTAAAACTGGTTATCAGTTATAATTTTTTCATCGTATTGGTACTATTGGTGTAAATTATCATCTAGTCTATAAATATTTCTAAACAGGAAAAACAATAAAATTATAAGTCTCCAGGATAATTTACTAATCATAACATAACAATAGATGGCGCTTACACATTTTTCTTCCAAATTGCGATGTTTTGAAATTACCAAATCTACTAAAAGAAACAGGTTTTAAAAAGAAAAAATAGATGTTTCACTTGTTTTTTTTTAATTGTGGTACCTACGTTTTCTTCATTTATTCATATTTGATGATATTTTTTTAGAAAGTAGAACTAATGAGAACGATGTTGATTAACTTTAGTTTCACTTGGTCCACTATAAGAAGAACCATAGAACTACTGAGAAAAAAAAATCTAATAATAAATAATAATAATAAAAAGCTTTATTGTTTAAGAGAGCATTACACTAGCTGAATATCACTAGCCTCCACACTAGGATTCCCTGTGTCGTGGAGACTAGTCTCCTTCGTCTTACAAGA
This sequence comes from Standfussiana lucernea, assembly GCA_964057025.1. Lineage (NCBI taxonomy): Eukaryota > Metazoa > Arthropoda > Insecta > Lepidoptera > Noctuidae > Standfussiana > Standfussiana lucernea. The sequence continues at coordinate 9,861,817 of OZ059795.1, forward strand.
TAAATAGGTAGTAAACATATAAGGTAGGTACATAGAATAGCATACAGGTAAGAATTCTTAGGCTAAAGTAAAAATATGCAAATCAATTAACAGTTAAATTAAAGTAAATTTAAATTAAATGTATTTATGAGTGTGTCGTGTGCTTGTGTGTGGTGTTTACGTGAAGTATAATCTCACTAGTTCCATGGAACAACTACGGTGGAACTAGTGAGACGAGTTCGATTAAGTTTTGTTTCATTTGTTCCATTATCAAAATGCATGGAACTACTGAGAAAAAAAATCTCACTAGTTCCATGGAATTAATTGCTGGTGGAACTAGTGAGAATGATCCAGATTTTCGGGCCAGTGACTACTAGTAACGACTATCAAAGATATACAATGTCAGCTGGGACCAATGGTTTAAACTGGTTATCCGTGCCTGGAGAAAGCGCCCGGGCGGCTGTTATTATTTCGCCACGAGCTAAAAAACTTAGAACTTATTTTCTAACATGGATACTAAATAAAGTTTTTTTTTCTTTACGTAGTAACATTTTAATTACACACTGTTTACATCTCCGTACTGCTGCCATACATGCCTCCGTAATGTTGTAAAAGGACGCGCATTAAATGTATAATTAGGTATGTGAGATACTAATTAAACTACTGAGATCCAACATCTAGGTTCTTTAAGAAAATCCAAAGGTTCAGCTATTTAGTACCAACACATTGTGTTAATTTACAAGGCGTATGATAGTCTGAATCAAGACGGCTATAAGATTAATGGAGCGGTAATTACTTGTTCGATTAAGTACCTAACATCCTGTGCGATGCATTTCGATGACAATGCACTTTAAGGTTCCCACTTAGCTGCATGACGGTGCGTATAATTGAAAACAATTGAATCACGCATCGATTGCAACCAAACTACGTCCGCCTCCGACGTTACACGGAAACCATGTAACCTAGGTTACCTAGGCACGGAAGATTAATTACCTGCCCTTTTGTGTTTGTTTATTGGAATATTACCTGCTACGCATTTGAACGTTAGGTGGAGAGTTAATAGCGTTTAGTGCAATTAATTGTAAACATATCTGTCTGATTGTAACATGTGGAGTTTCTGCCCGTGTTCATGGGATAGTGGATCCCTAATATTCTTATATTTATCTTTGAGGAATCTTTTCGTAAGCACTAGGCACTATGTATTAATACAAAATGTATCCTCGTATCAGGTTTATTCACTTTCACATCAATTTCACTGAAAGAATTTTATATGAAAGTTTACCCGAGTGTAATGTTGAAGAAATTTGATGTAAACATTTTAAATGAAAATGGAAACGTTGAAATCGCAACAGACTGAAACGTAATCCATTGTTGTTTACGTTTCATAAATATCCTTTTTTTGTAAAGATCTTTATGACTGAAATATTAAATATTTCTTTTTGACCCAATTGTTTCATATAGTCTTTTATTTGACGACTTCAAAATTCGCTTGAGTTGTTGAGCCTGTGACTTGACAGAACGTGTAAGTGGAATTCTTGAATAACAAAAAAAAATTGTGTAGGTATAAATTAACCAATTCATTTCTATAAAGTTTTTCAAAAGCATAAATGCTTAAACGTGATGGTGTTAAAAAGCTCTACTCATCAACGATTTCCACACTCAAGAATTGTGGGCAATAATTATTGAAAATTTGTTTGGTAGTCCAAACAAATTTTTAGTCTTTGATCAATACAAACGTCTAAATTCGTAAAAAAAAACATTTGTTTAATATATCTAGTTGGTTTCTCTGTCAAGACGTATGTATAAAGCATCAATATGACTGAAATCGTGTCTTGTTGATTAAAACGTCACATAAATGACGTAGCACCGGGTGACAGGTTTTCATTATCATCGCAGTCGAAGGTGTGGATAATTGTTGAAAGGCAACTCACACTTGACCTTTTAATTCCAGATATCTCTGCACACATAATTATGTAGTTCGCCATATCTGGCTAACTATGTGCTGGAACGAGGACTTGTGTCGTTCGGGTCACTACTCTCCCAAAGGAGGACAAAGTGGAAATCTTTATACATTACTTATGCTAAGTCAGTCTGGCTAAACTTTTGTCATACGCTAAGATTTCTAAACCAAAGCACGCGCTTAATAACAAAACTACACGGGGTGGAAGGGACACCGACGCGAAAACGGACACCACATCCTCAGTACATCATTGTGAACCTCACTACATAGAAATTTTTCGTCGGTCATAAAAAAAAACAGCTGTTCCATACATTCGACCGTGTAGGTATTGCACTTTTGTAGGAAACAGCTGATTTTTTTAAAATAACCGTCGTAAAATTTCCATGTCGTGCGTTTAGAATGATGTACTGAGTATGTGGTTTCTGTTTTCGCGTCGGTGTCCCTTCCACCGAGTTCCACCTCGTATAGATCTCGGCGTAAGATCTTTGTTCGAGTATTATCTAATTTATTTATTTGGAATCTCCAACAAAAGACATCTTACACAAATCATGACAAGTAAATTATGGACGACAAAAGTATAACGTGTATGGTAAGGTACATAGTTGGGCAACCCCAAAATAATTATACCAACTATATTAGACCGGCAAAAAAAAGTCTGTGTCTAACTCCATAAGCACCGCAGACGTCTATTAGTCGTCAAGTCGGCAATTTCGAGTTTGTATTGGACATTTCTATTCAGAGTTGAGGGTTCTACACGTATTGTTGAAAGTTTTCGAAAGTTTTCAAGCAGCCAATTTGTAGGCTGAATTTATGCGGGCCCAAATCCAATCTATTCGTTAAATTAATGATTGATAGCCTGAGATCAAGTCATCAGGCGTTTGCAGCAAGTTTGGACTTACGATGCATATTAAGCAGTTGGTGTTGAGGTCGGACTATGAAACGTTCATGAGAACCTTGGAACATTTGATATTCACGGAGACATTTTAGACTTTGATATTAATGTCGGTGTTCAGGGAACCTTAGCATAGCATTGACTTAAACTTAACATTGTTGTACATGTATGACTATTACGGAAAATAATTTGAGACTAGCATATATGTATGTAAGGATCGTAGCAGATGGCGTTCTGTGGTTTCTGCCTATCCCCAAGGGGTAAAGGCCTGAGTTTATATAATCCCGTTACATAAAAATACAAATAATATTCTCATTAATGTAACATGTAAAACTTATTCTTCAATCTACCCAATGGATACTGTTTCATATTTACACAATAAAGTCGATTTATATTATTTGCAAAGTATTTAAAATCCATCCGGCATCGCCGCTTCGAAACTTTATCAAAATATGAATAAGCCTAAATAAATAGGTTGTTAAATGAGATCATTTTTGTTGATAATGATACATAATAATGAATACATGTTATATTGTAAAAGTAACTCTTTCTGTCTTTACACGCCTCAACGGATGAAAAGATTTTGATGAAATCTGGTACACGGGTAGACAATGTCCTGGGTTAGGCTTTGGATACGGGAGGAGAACCAGAAAGTCTCCAGAAAGGGGACTGTAGCTTCATTTTATTCTTGTCTCTGTTTCGACAGTTCAATAATGCCTGTAACTGACCTACATACTTTAAATAAATGCTTTGTTTTGAAAAAACGCCCCTGTGTCCCAGAGGCGGGTACATTACTATAGTTTGCTTTTAGTACGTTCCCCTGGGACAATTTCCGAATTCCGCGTGGGCGAAATCGCGGGCAAAATCTAGCTCAACATATTTAAGTCATTTCAATAAATGTTGATCTAGATATATTTCCAATTTTCCATACTGGATATTAATCTGATCCACTTTTATGAAACCTGTTAACTTTATTAACATTTATTGATTTTTGAGGTTATTTCTCGATTGCTTAATACTTTCTTTTCGCTATGAAGATTTAAAGGCCAAGCTTGAACGTCAACCTAGTTAATTTTATCAGAGGACATAAGACAGATATCTTTATCTAAGTACTTTCGTTTATAAAGATACACCATCAGGGTGAGAAAATTTAGTTATTATGGAAGAAATGGCTTGTAGTCGCCTCTTCTAGATCTGGCTCTTACATGAGCTTGAGACTGTCTCTAGTGAAACATTGCGCTTTCATATTTCATAATCTGCCTAGCCTTTTCCCAACTATGTTGGGGTCGGCTTCTAGTCTAACCGCATGCAGCTGAATACCAGTATTTTACATGGAGCGACTGCCTATCTGACCTCCATAACCCAGTCCGTACTGGGTAATACGATACCCAGGTAAGGTTGACTGGTAGAGAATGCCTTGTGGCATTAAGTCCGCCTATGTACCACTATTGTACATGAAGTTTAAATAAATAAATAAATAAATACCCCTTGGTAAGACTGGTTGTCAGACTTTCGGGTCAGTGACGACCTGTAATGACTGTCAAAGATCTATAAATGACAGCCGGGACCAACGGCTTAACGTGCTTTCCGAGGCACGGAGGAAACTTGGTATGTAATGGGTGGTCACCCATCCACGAACCAACCCAGGCAAGCGCGGCTTAAACTGACGATCGACCCGAGCGGCTGTTATTATTTAGCCACGAGCTCTTCATATTTATGTTATATATTTATGTTTATAAAAATATAACATAATTTCACGCTTGTAATTAAGTGGTTAGGTAGAGGTGTACCGTATAGTGCGCTCACATTTCACCATTTATGTTTAAGTTTAAATATACAAAAATACCTTACCTGATCTTATGTTAGGTGTGTAGGTTAAAGACAAAGTTTTATTTTTCCATTCATTTATTTTCTATACATATTATTTTATTATTAAATATTTTTAAAAACAAAACCAAAGAAAAAAACATAAAAAAAATAGTAGCCCATCGACGTCAGAAACAACGTCCAGGCTGCCGGTGGTCAGGGCTACACAGAGAGGAACATCCTCACTATGCGTGCCGTGTCCAGGAGCTCTCTGAATCAAGCCCTTGACCCAGCCGCGCAATGAGAGCCTTCTAAGATATTGGTCGAGGCTCTTTGCTATTAGTCCATTAACCGTAACGACTATCGGTACAGTGACTGCAGAGTCCACGCTCTTCATGTCGACAACCTCGTGTGCTAAGTTAAGATACTGGATTTTTTTATCATTCTCAGCTTTCACAAGATTCTCGTCATGAGGGTCAGTGATGTCAACAATTATTGCAAGTCGTTCTCGGCGAGCTATCACCACGAGATCAGGCTTATTTGCTGCAATAGTCCTGTCCGTGATGATAGGTCAATCCTAATACAATGTGGCATGACCGTTCTCGAAAACTGGGTCGGGCACATACTTGTAGTATGGCACTTAATAATCCACAAGGTTGTATTGCAGTGCAAGTTGCTGGTGGATAATCTTGGCTACTAGATTGTGTCTGTGCAAGTACTCGCCCTTAGCAAGACGAGAACAACCGGAAACAATATGTCGGATCGATTCAAAGACAAAGACAAAGTTTATTTTTATTATAGTAATCACAGTATGAAATAGTGTGAAGGACATAGAAACAAGCCCCATCAAATAACGAGTACGTCTGTCATTGAACAATATTGTTTGGCCATTTCCTATCAATATTTCCGCTCTTACGAATCGTGGTACAGTCAAACAAACGAAAACCGCTTACTACAACGCCATTACAGAATTGTCAATGTCTGTCTCCCTGGTCCTATCGGATTGCCGGCCCATCGGATAATGTGTGTAAAGAAACTAAAGAGTGCAACCGCGTGTAAGCGCACACACTAATAAATGGCCAGTTTCTGATTATAGAACTACTTAACACTTTCGCTGCTAAGTTCAAATAATCCATTTTTACTAGTATGCGCCAAGTCAGAGGCCCATGGGCGGCATAAAAACTCCGACACCAGGTTAGGCACTAACCACACGCAAAAGAAAGAAAGACCGAAATTCGGTAAAAATGATATTACTCGTATTACTGTCAATGTAAAATACAGTTACCATAATATACGTGTGGTTGACTGTACGTGAAGTATACGAAGGTAAGATATATATTTATTCAACAAGATAGTATCGACCCTCGTTATAGAGGATTTGTTATTTGTCATTACATACTCTTTTCGATTTTCAGCTTCGTAGGAGGCGGATGAAGATGATTCAGTGAACTCAATGGACACGTTGTAACTGAAACTTTTTTGTAGTTATCGAAAAATAATGATTACTTTAGTAAAATACCTAAAGGTCTTGTAATATAAACTGTAGTTTTACGTACGAAGTTCAGCCCTATAAAGCCGTTTAAAATGATAATTAATGAGACTATATTGGACACTAAATAGTAATGGGTATACATAAATACACACACGAACAACACAGCCACATTTGTTTATTCAATAATTAATTGATGTAACGTGTAGCAATTCACAAGCGTTAACACTGTTTCAAAGAAGCAAGAAATAGAAGGTCCTCCATAACTTTGGTATCCATCATTCACATCGACCTGAAGAAAACTCTTAACACTTTTACCAAAATTAAGAGTAGAGCTGTCTCCAAATGAAACGGGATAAGAGATAGAAAAAGTACTACGGAACGGTTACGAGACGCCCACGAAACGGCGCGGCTACGAACATGCTACGAAACGGCTACGAGATGCCTACGAAAACGTTACGACCTGCCTACGGTACGGCATGGGCTGCATGGCTTACTTGCTTACAGGTATAAGCTTGCAATGAAATAGTTATGAGGCTAACTACTTATCGACTACGAGCTGCCAACGAAACGGTTATTTGCTGTCCACGAAACGGTTTCGACGATTATCAATTTGCCAAAAAAGTCAATGAAACAAACCATAGTCACCGACTTCCGAAAGTAATGTTATTTTCCACTTTTTTGTGTTTTTTTGGAAGTCGGTTTTTTTTTGCATAAAAGTTTTTATTTTACCCATTTTAGTTATAGTATCACACACAAATCCTTGTCAAATATCAATTTCGCAATTTCTTTTACTTGGATGACATTTTTTCCAGCTATTTTGATTTGAAAACCAAACTGCTGAACCGATTTTGATGAAATTTCTATGGGACCAATCGGGAAGTAGATCCATTCAGATAAAAGAAGAATTTTTCAAATCGGTTCATAAATGACGGAGATATTAGGTAACAAACACAAAAAAAAACAACCGAATTGAAAACCTCCTCCTTTTTTTGAAGTCGGTTAATAAAAGAAACAGTTACCACCTAGCTACGAAATGGTTACCAGTTGGCTACGAAACGATTATACTATCACGGTTGCACCTTTAAAGATAAAAGAAACTGTTACGAGGCTACCTACGTATCGGCTACGAGCTGCCAACGAAACGATTATTAGCTGTCTACGTAACGGTTACGACAATTATCACTGTTGCATCTAAATATAAAAATAAGAGAACATATTATGACAGCACGCTAAGCTGCGTCCGACGTATTAGGGATGCCCGCTTCCATGGCTCATTCATCAAATATAGTCGTTCCATCATTCGGGTTTTGTTGATAGCATTCTGTATTCATGTCAACAGTTCGCAGTGTTAGTATCAAAATATACTAAAACAATTGAGGTTCGCAGCTCGTGTAATGAATAGATAATTAATTGCATTGGGTTTAGGTACTACATTTCGCGGTTTAGCTGTGGGATTACGACGTATGTAGTTAATTTTCATACAAATACAGTTACGATTAAAGCTAATGAGTTAAGAGAGGGGCTGTGTTATTATCTAAGAAATTCGAAATACCAAACAAGTACCTATAGGTATAAGTACTTTCAAAAGGTGGTTTAAAACTGAGAAATTTTGCACAGTGTATTTGGCAATAATTCAAAGTCTGCATTCTGGGACTAGCTTTTGCCTGCGATATCGCTCGCTTGAAAGTCAGAAATTATCAAACAAGCTCACTTTCACGTATAATATCAGTTAGGATTAAGTAAGACTGATTGTCAGACTTTCGGGCCACTATTGACGGACTACGTGTAACGATTGTCAAAGATCTGCAAATGACAGCTAGAATGTTAGAATTCTAGCCGAGCTCAACATAGTTGGGCAGATGATGATTTATTAGTATAAGGATATTCCTACAATGAAGTCATTATTTTTTAAAATATATTTTATGGATTTTTTAAAGCCCCTTTAAAAATAAAGTTAAAGTGATATCTACTTAGCTAGTTGTAATGGAGTACCGGGCAATTATTTGCGCAGGCCACTTTAGAGCACCAGGCGTCCACGTTTGTTCTCTTTTAGCACTTAGCTGCTATTTGCCGTTATCTCACTCTTACTTAGTTGGGAAGGTCTTATTTGAAATACTGCACCGTCCGGTTATACATATATCAGTAAGGGAATTTAAGCTGAATTTGAAAAAATATTACGAGTAATATTTATCTTTAGCTAGTTTGCCAATAATAAAATCCGAAGGGTTAAGCAGAGGTGTACGCTGGTACACCTCTGCACACAGCACCAGTACACATACAGCATACATACAAATTGGGGGCTAGCCTTTTGTCATCAACCGGGCATCCTGACTCCGGGTTGTTACTGAGAAATTGCTGATGGGCAAAGCAAACTCAATAACACCTTTGATTAAACTTGTTATCACAACCCTGCCCTAGTTAAGTGCTAACTATCTTCGATTAATTAAAAACTAATACGTCTCTACCAGTGCCACCTGCAACAAAGTTTGTTTGTTGATTTACTTCGGCAATGTGTGCGCGAGTTTTTAATCGAATGTGGCCGTACCACCGGTTATTTGTCACAGTTTAGATTGTTTAGTTAGATTGCGTTCCGACCAGAACTTTAATTACTTAGAAACGTTAGTCATCGGCCATTTGTCGCCATTTGTCGTCGCAATCTCGGCACACCTCGCTTTTATGAGCCGTTTCGTGGACTTTGATTCGTTTAATCTCTCTACGTGATTGTTTGAATGGTCATGGACGTACATACGTATAATTAGCTATTCGCTTTTAATTATCTAAAAGTTTTTTTAGGCACCACTCGCACTGTTAGGTTAGCTGTGTGCGTGTTTTTAACAAATTAAGTTGCTTTTACACATCTTTTGGACAGTTCAAGTGAAAGAAAATTTCGTAAGTACATTAGGTATATGGGTGGTTATGAGCCTGTCTGACGTAGGCATTTCTTTTGTCTTCCGCCAATAAGAAAAGATTTGGATTGAATTCCTTTGAATGAAAACAATTTCGGTAGCCCAAAAATACTTTGTTTTCTCAAAGAGCACTTCTGGGCCTTTAACATTTAATGATTTAGGAATCCAAAAACGTAATTATAACTTTGTTGACTTAAGATGAATTAAATTTAATCGTATAGTTTGTAATTAAATTGTGTCAAAGTAAAAATAATGGATTTATGAAAGCTATTTGAGAGAGCCCCAGGCAAATTATACAATGTTTGTGCCTAACCAACTTCTTGTCTAACCAACAGACAGCTAGGGGACACCGTCCTTCATGTAACTTATACAGGGTGCTTCGCAAACATAAACATTAATTATATTAGCTTTAAACTTGAGAATTTAGAGTTTTGTCTGTGTATAGGAGTTGAAGAGAAACCACCAAGAACATTCATAATCTTTTTATTTATTTCATAATAATTTATAATTAAACAAACTTAAATTGTAAAATGCAAGTTAAGGTTAAAGAAATTCACAGGTACACTTCATTTCAGGTTATTTTCTAAGGGTTGTTCGATAATACTGATATAACATTTAATTAGATAAGAATCTAAGCCTCTCCCTCCTTACAAATATAAGTTTACTACAATTTTATAATTTATCAGAGAAATTTACAATATCATATAAGTCTAATAATTTATATAAACTAGATATTTAAAGAAGAATGAGAAAGATACTATGAGTTAAACACGTGTAGGTAACCGTCTACTTCGGTGAAGAAACAACTTTTGATAGAAGTCTTTGGACATCATTAAAACTTTTTTTGAAAAAAAATAAGAACTTTAGTATTGTTGAAAGATAAATATAAGATCATTACTGTTATATCGAACGATTTTTTTTAGAAGGCAATCAAAGAGTTCCGAAGTACGAAGGTTAAAAGTGGACATAATGGTATTGATATAGGACGGTAGCTAGATTCTGTTGTTTACAATAGATTGCGGGGGACCAGGGGGTAGCTGTCTTGGGACCTCTTGGAGCCAATGGGGAAGTGAGATAGGTCAATCTCGTCCATGGGGTAGTCGGGTCTGTACCTCTTCTTGTCGAAGCTCGAACTGTAATACAAAGAATGTATTAGAATATCGCCAGTTATGTTGAAGTCCAATGTAATAGGGGGCTAACCTATTGCCAACAACCGGGCACAAATTCAGACTCCAGGGCTGCTGCTGGAAATTCCTGATAGAAATCCCAGAGACACTTTGCCTGACCTGGGAGTCGAACCCAGGATCTTTTTGAAGTTAAAGAAGTGAGTATCGGTTTTTGTTGGGATACATTGTTACTGGTCTGAATGTTTGAGATCAGCAATGTGTGATCGTTAGTACAGTGAGAACACTCCGGTCGGCTCAGGTCGTTAACCCCGGCTTACACAGACGTATCAAGGTCAAGGTAGTTGGTTCCGTACACGTGGTAGAAGCGTTTGGTGGCGTAGGGGAACGGCATCGAAGACCTGTCGATCTCGTCGAAGTTCCTCTTCTTCACAAACGTGTCGAGGCCGGACCTGGGGATCATACAAGTTGGTTATTGGTCACTTGCTTTTGCCCGTGGCTTCGCTAGCGTTATGAACAGAAATTACCCGATGGGAACGTCTTAAATATAGCCTACGATACTCTGGCATAGTGCAGTTTCTCATTAGTGAAAGATAGTTACAAACTCTACCTCTTTATAAAATTACTGACCATAGATTTGGTTTGGTTGATTGGTTATTGGCTAAGCAGTGTTATGGTTCGTACATACACACAGCCGACCGGCATGGTCAACCGACACTTTTGGACATGTATAACAGTTATGTACCTACATGTAAACGGTGAACGCGTGTGGTAACTGTACCGTCTGCATAGTATGTGCTTTTACACATGTTTTTCATAATTGTGTCATGTAGCATTGATCTTACGATCGTTTATACGATCCTTTTTACATGAATGTTTTTTTTTCTGCAAACAGGGCCCAAGGGATCGCCAAACATCAATAATGCTTTTTATGTATTTTTTTTTTTTGTAAGAAGAAAATAATCATTGGGGTTACTTATCATCGGAATGAAAACGGAAGTAGACCCCAAAGTACTTTTAATTGCGCCATTCCAGAACCTGAACACTACCAAAATATCCTTGTTATTCCTAACCTCCCATTTTCTCATTATGCACGTAAAAAGAAATATAATTTAATAAACTTTCTTAAGCAAATTGTAGATACTTAAGCGAGTATTATTTCTTCGCTTCTTTCTCGCAAAGAAAACTGTGAATTCAATTACAGTATTTAATATTTTATTTTAATGTCAGTACCTACTTGTTATCAGAAATAACTTAATACTAACTATACGATCGACTCGAAGGTACTGACAAATTCAGCATGGGTTTAGAAACTAGTTATTACTGAGTATATTATATGAAACTTAATTAAATCCATTAAGTTACCAAAGGCTTGCTATATATTACGAATTAGGTGTCAAAGCAAGTTCACCTGTATCCGTCAATTGAATGGCGAACCCACGCCTGAAATATATCGTCAACATTGAAGTGGGTTTTCCCTCGCGCTTTTACACATAATACGACAGTATTGTTTCATAATGTAGAATGGATTCGACAGGTCACCGTTGTTAATAATTACACCTTGTGTTTGTAAGGGAATTGTACAAAACAAGAAACCGTGCTGAAAGAAGAATGCTACAACTATTTAATTTCTCAAGCTATACTAAAGTCTGTCCACCGCTGAAACTGTCAAAGCTATCTTTTTCATCACGATTATTTTAAAGCCCATTTTTATGCAGGCAAAGGTTCAGGGCGTCGGTATCCGGTTCCGGTCATAGACTTTCGGAAAGGAAATCACATTTCCTTGCCGATTCAAGGATATGGAATGTCAACAATTCTCTTTTAAACGGAAGAAATATGAAAGGAATTTAACACGTATTTGACTTCGAAAAGTAAGTAATATTAATAGACAATACAGGCTGGAAGGGACACCGTATCGAAAACGGAAACCACATACCTACTCAGTACATCATTCTGAACATCCATTTTTCGTCGGTTATTAAAAAAAAACTGATGTTTCCTACAAAAGTGCAATACCTACATACATGGTCAAAATGTATGGAACATCTGTTTTTTTTTTTAATTTACCGAGTATGTGATTTCCGTTTTCGGACGGTGTCCCTTCCACCCGATATATTTCCATGCTGATTTAAGGATAAATCAAATATCTATCAACAATGTTCTATAAGACAGAACAAGTATGAAGGGAATAAACACGTAATTTTGCTAGAAAAACAAGTAGAGAAAAAAAAAACAGTCTTACCGGTCGATCTCGTCGAAATTGCGCTTAGGGAGGCCATCTCCGTAATATCCGCTGAACTCGATGGGTGCTAGCGGCCAGGGCTCGCGCTTGCCGCCGTACGGGCTGCGACCCAACATTCATTTAAGATTCATAGGGCTTCCACATGTACGGGTTAAGCCATCTAAATGCATCAGTTTGGTATTCATAATTAAAGCGGAGTTGCAAGTTTTAGGCTTCCCTATTGGTTATGGAAAATAACATAAATACTCTATGCCTATAGTAAGCGCCAGATAACCGTGCAATAAAGTTCATTGCCCTTTTCTTAATTTATCTGCGTAGGTACGAGGACAATAAATTATGAATCGTTTTTACATTACTAAAAAAGGAAAGGATCACGATAGATGTCGATTCAGCACAGCTTTATGTCATTATTATTGTTTTCGGAATTTAGTATCTATGTCAATAAATGTATGTGGGTCAATGACCATTATAGCACGTTTATCTGGCGCTTACTATAGCGTTTGATTTTATATGAGTCAGCCCAAGGCAACAACAATGGAACCTATAAATCCTGCGTTTATGTGTATCACGTTCTATAGTATTAGTGGTCATGATAATTAAATGGAATTAAAAGCTTTACCTGCATAATGTGTGACAAAGACACACTGCTAATGCAAAGGAACGTTACGGATAATATAACATTAGTTATGTAAAACCTATTTTATACTATTACTAACTAATCTAAGCTGTTTTGTACTGTTTGAAATCGACACGCAAAGAAGAATTTAAGAATGTATTCATATTATGTAGGCACCAATAATGACATTATATAATAAAATTCTTATTCCGTGTGCACCTTTTGCATAAAAGTATTCATGCATCACTTCACAGCAGGTTGTCACATGGTATTTCTGTACCTCTCCGGAATAATACGAGTACACATTATATAATCACATAATTGGGTATTGAATCAGATAATGTTTTATTTTCGATATGCGACACAAGTAGGTACGCATCTCTTTGTAATTACATTTTCATAATAAGATGATGGTAGCGTGTAGATAACTGATGTTCGAGGAAAACCAATTAAATGATAATTAAGTTGAAATGTTATATGAATAATTTTCAGCGTTTTAGAACAATGTGGGTGGCGGATTCGAGGATTTGGAGTAATTACAATCTAGCAAAAAACTGGTGCTTTAGAAACCATGTTTAAAGATCGTAGATATAGGTCCGAATTTAAGTTTCTTTCTACTGGATTTTGTGGTACTTGTTAAAAGGCCACGACCTGTTTTTACGAGGATAAACGTAATCGGCCTACTGCCTAGGGCCATTATAAAAGTAAAGTAAATAAATAAACTGTTTAGTGTATACTAACCTGGCGAAGTCAAATCGCCTGGAGATGAGGTAGGGCACATACCCGGAGTGGCGGATCTCCCGCACTTCCCTGACTAAGTTGCCGCTCAGAGTGTCCAGGGTACGAGTCTTGTGGCCTATGTGCGTGGAATCCAAGAGTCAGTTGAAGAAAACATAAAGTGCAGAGAAGAAATATGAATATATTGAATGTATAGCTGACTGTCTTACCTGGTTGAAGACCTATATGTTTGTGATAAGGCAAAATAATGGTCACAATCAATTCAATTATGAGTATTTGAAAATATTGAGATGGTTGGTAGAGGATTGAGATGAGAGAGAGAATGTAAAGAAAAATGTATGATGTTTTGAGAATGAAAGAATGAGAAATATGTTTGTACATTTATGAGAGAAAATCTTATAGACCGTCGACGGAGAATTTGTGTAGAAAATGGTTGTCATGGCATGGGCATGTGATGCGAAGGAATTAATGAGGTGCTGTAAGAGAGATGGTTCGTAAGACACATGATGTGATTAGAAAGGAGGTGAATACTGGCATAATATGACTGCTGAAGAGATGCATGGAAGAAAAAGTCATGCTGCGAGGAAGATGATGAAGTAGAATACTTGGTAATCATAACACATTTTCCTAGGTTGCAAAGTATTTATTTAAAAACATCAACACCGAATGATAAATAATGACAATTTCAATAAATAAAATTTTCTTAGGGATATCACAATTTTATACGTTGTATGAGAAAATTATTTCCAAGGGTAGAATGACTGGATAGGGTTGAATAGTTATTTAAACGAAGTTGGAGCCTCCTATGGAGTCCAGTTCACGAACGAAGTTGCCGCCGCCGATGGAGTCGAGGTTACGGACGAAGTTGCCTCCGCCCAGAGAGTCCAGGTTCCTCTTGACAAGGTTCGGCCCGCCGAGCTGGTCAAGATTCTTCTTGACAAAGTTGCTGCCCCCGATGGAGTCCAAGTTCCTCACAAAATTCCCTCCACCAATAGAGTCCAGGTTACGAACAAAGTTACCGCCGCCGAGAGAATCGACAAATCTGGAATAGAGCCTTTTGTCTGCTTCAATGTCTCTGCCCACGAGGGTGGAGCCCCCGATGCCATTCAAGTTTCCATTGAAAGCTCGGCCGGCGAGAGAGGAGCCACCAAGTCCGTGAGTGTTCCTTCCTTGGCCGCCGTAATGTAACTCTCTACCTACCATAGAGCTGCCTCCAAGATTTCCAAGGTTTCTGCCCAATAGAGAGCTTCCACCGAGACCATTGGTGTTCCTGCCGAGAAGAGTATTGCCACCGATACCGTTCAAGTTGCGCTCATCATAATGTAAGAGGAATCGTAGAAACTCTTCAAGTTCTTCTTTTTGTTTGTAGTCTGTAACAATTTCAAGCAATCTTAACTTTATGCAAACGTGTGTTACGAAAGATGAACATTTATGTGCATTAACATAAATTAGTACTTACCACAAATTGTGCAGAAACATGTATGCACCGTGTGCTAAAGCTTCGTGATACAATCTTGTGCAAGGACGTAGTTTTGTGATAGGTGCATATTCCATCACCTGAATGTACTGGTGCACAAAAAGGTTTATTTATGAACTAAGTGCAGTTTTCAAAAAACATTACAAGATAAACGTGGGTGTTTTTTTTTTTGTTAAATACGAAATGTGCAGAGATTTTTAGGTGCAGGTTTGTGAAACGTCTTTTGATCAGGGAGTTAATCCTTTGTCATCAAATGAGACGTTGGACGCCACGGAACATAAATAACAAACGGTGCTGGACGTTCACGAAGTGTTGTTTGTGGTAATGGTGCACAAAGACTGTGAAAAAATCTTACATGAAAGTGCGTTCATGCACAATCAACATATGGATTAAATCTATTTAGACTCAACGATCTCACGTATGAAATTCACTATTATAATATCGCAATATCGTACATATGTAGATGTTAATCCAATATTGATTGCGCTCCTTTCAAGTCCCTGTTGGTTCACTATTATGTGCCAGGTTAAAGTATCCGTGTTAGCATTCAGTGTGCGTATAAATTGAATATTGAATAACACTGTAGAAGTTAGTTATGTTTGCAATAAGGTGTGCGTGTGACGAGGGAGCAGGGACTTACCGACGGGATCGTAGCGTTCCGCTGAGTTGTGGTCACTGCCACTAACGTCTTGCTCCTAAGGAATATCAACATGTTTAGTTAGAACTTTGAATCAGTAAAACAATTGTCGAGCGCGAGTGAAATTAACAATCAAGTACTAAATGCCAATTAGACAGAGTAATTGGGTCCTGAATACGACGGTTGCTTATGCGATCACTACTTCGAATCAGCGTCACCACAATTCAAGCCGTTCACAAAATATGGAACTTCATACTGCCACTCATAATTATGAGCACATTAATGGCATGGAATCGCCACGGATCGGGAGCAGCTAGTCAAAATTAGGTTAGCTGATACCAGTCCGGGCCAGTACTTATTTGCGCTATGAACTGTATATTTAAACAGGGGGTCTAAAATGGCCACTTTAACAGAATATAATAGTATAATAATATGAATCACATTAAAATTCTTAAAATGGTCACAGACACAGTTAATATGTTGAATTATCCATTTGTGACCATTTTACGAATTGTAACGTAATTCATATTATTATCCTATTATGTTCTGCTAAAGTGGCCATTTTAGACCCCCTGGTGTGTTACTTTCAGATTTTGCAGAAAAATACTATTACTTGTATATTACAAATTGTTTGAAACCTATAAGACTAGACAAAGTTATTTCAATTATTCATTTTGATTGGTACTGCAAAGGCAAGAGGTTTCGTGACTCTAAGACTGAGAACCATACAGCTGCGATCTAAATGATCAAGATGCAGTTTGACTTTATGTTACAATCACAAACTGTACAGCTGGGTAATTTAGCTGTTCCCTATAATAAACAGAGCATCTATGCAGTGTTTATTTACTCTACCTGACTATCGGATACGGACTTGGTCTATATACATATATGTACCTACACCTGTTAACGTAATATGGGGGACTTTGTTAGTCCGCTGTGTTTAACTGTTCGCTTTTATAATTATTGGGGGAGTTTGCAAGGGTTTGTCATACGAGTACATTACAATGCAAAGAGCATAATATAACAGACGTAATTATTGCAAAATTCGTTCACATAAGGATGTTTGAAACCGAATCAAAAAAATGTTGCTATTGTTAGGTAAGTTTATAGAATTATTACTACTTAATTAGGTACATGCAACTATTTCATGGATTTCCATTCCATTTCCAAATATTATACTACATATGAATATTATTTACAAATCTAATAGTTTTGTTGATAGTAAATGATGGCGTGACGTCTGATAGGCGAGAATAAAAGAAGACACCGTGTTAAACCAACCCCAAGTAGAATGGGACAAGGGCAGGAAGAAGATGATAGTGACCCAGAAGAAATACAAATAGCTTACAACAAATTACCCGTCATGTCGTCGTAAGCTAAGTATATTATGTGTATTATATTTCCGTGCCATGATGGATCAATGGATGCCGCATTCACCTTGGCTAGAAAATGTACCTATTCCCATTCGCCATCGACTCCCTATCACCTCCCATTATCCCCTTTACTGAGAAAATAAAGTTAGGCCCGGTGCCTCGCTAGTCAACTTTAATTTTCCCATTTATATTTTTATAGTACCTATCTTCCACAGAGCGATTAGTATCTAATTGGAGGCTTACGAGTAAGTTGTTATTATATTTTCCCGTTACGAGCCAACCAATCAGTATTTGTTCTGTCAATTAATATTCCGCCACTGCTGTATTTATGGGATATACAAAATGGCGTAGGGCGCCGAAACGAAAAACTGTTAGCGAAATTCGTTCAATTTTAACAATTCATTGGTATTTTGAGTAATCTTTTATAAAATTGTGGCGTTTTAAACGGGTCAGTGGTCTGTGTAACTGCCTTTTAAGTAGTGCCTTTTAGTGCTTAATTGAGGTCTCAGATTTTGGTTTCTACCACCTAGGTACTTTTGAAATTCTGGAATAAGTCCTAATTGAACGAAGAGTTTAGTACAATTTATTATTTATAACTCCCCGACGTAAAGCGTATTAATCAACATGTTTCAGAGTTACTTAGTTAAGTTTCTGATACGAGTAGCCACGTAATAAATATTAATGCGAATACATTACCAGTTATTTATAACTACTCGTATTTACATAATTTTGCAGAAATACCCCGACGGTAGATGCTATGTTTTTATAAAGAAAACGAAGGCTGGTGGAAAGATGGTGTTGTGCTAATTAGCGAATAATCTTAATAATGAAACAAGAGAGGTTTGCTTTAACTGAAAACCGACGACGACGGTAAGAGTTGGACGTAAAAGGGTAAATTGTTTACAAAACACGAAACAAAAGGAAACGCTTCTAACCGCGTCATTTAATAAGAAAACATAGGTATAAAACAATATTTTTATATGACGTTTTAACAACTGCAAAGCTGGAAAATATATATGGTATTAGGTACACGGTGAGTTGAAAGCAGTGTCGCGCTACCTGGAGAGTGTATTATTATATCATTTATTGGTACACAGACCATCCCTTATCTCTTTTATGTGATTTTTGTCCACAGAGATAATATTACTGTATTGTTTGGAAGCGATCGCCAATTGCGATAATATTGTACTTTTAGAATTGAATTACTTACAATCTTTCTCATCATAAAATTGCAGTATTTGCCGGGATTTTTCTCCTATCATATTAACAAATAAAGTTTGTCTGAAACTATTGCCCGTATATATTATTATGTTCTTTCTCTCTTACAAATAATGTAAAGTTCAGTCGCCGCCGGCTTTGTTCCACGTGTGTCACTTTTAATGTTCATGTCCTAATACCCAATATAACATAACATCATGCCTATATTTCCCTGATAGGGTAGACAGAGGCGAATAGTACACCCGCATTTCATAAGTTATATTCCAATCCCATGTAAAGCGATCCCATTGCCATCAACCGTGCACAACTCAAGACTCCAGGCTGTTAAAAATATAAGGCTATGAAAAAACACAATAAAACTTTATCTGACCTAGGAATCGAACCTGGGACTTCATGCTCTGCAGTTGCAACCACTAATCCAACAAAGCAGTCATGATGATGAGAAAGAAACCCTTACCTGATGAGGGTCAGCGCTGCAGCAGACTAGCAGCGCGGCGACGGCCACAGCCAGCGCTCCGCCAGCACCTCGCATTATTGCTCAGAGCTGTTCACACAAATTTACTATTAACACATTGACAAAACGATGGCGGCTGTGCATGCCTAGAAAAAGGCAAGGCGAATTTTACTAATGATTCTCACGTACATTTAAACTGAGCAATCAGTGTCATCATAATGATGCGATATAAGAAGCATAAGGTCGGATGTACCAATACAGAGAGTTTATACATCTGACCTTATGCTTCTGATGTCCAGCATTGTTCTCGAATATTGCCACGGCTCTTCAACGCCGTTGAGATCGCGTTTAAATTCAATGGTGAAGTCCGCACTAAGATGACGATAACGGTTAAAAGTGATGTAAGGAAGAAAGGACATGCAATTCAGACCCGTAACTAATTGTGATAAGGGCTATTTTAAATCACGATGGTTTAACTATTTATTAGGTGTGTACCTATGCGTTGCGGACAGCTAACGTGTTCAATTGCTATAATAATGAGAAACTAATTACAAAGAAGACAGAGTTTGATATTTGAAATTGTTTGGTTATGTTTTTATAATATGATTACTATATTTTTAACTCATTAGGTAAAGTATGTACTTATGTATTACTAGTCTTTGCTCGCGGCTTCGCTTCCGTTTCGGATAATCAAATCACGGAAACGTTTTATATGACACTTGGGGATAATGTAGCTTCCCGTTACTGAAATAATTTTCGAAATCGGATCTGTAGTTCCGAAGATAACCCCTAATATACAAACAAATTTTACCTCTTTATAATATTAGTGTAGATGTAGATTATATATATATATTTTTTTAATTTTGGTGTACAATAAAGTATATTCTATTCTATTCTATTCTATTCTTTTAAATAGAAATATTTTTATTTTATGTATTATATATATAAATCAACAAATTATTTGTGCCTAAAGATCATATGAAACTTCGGTCATCCGACTGCAAGAATGCCTAAGATGGATGCTGAAATAATAAATATACTGTATGCGTTTTAAATAGAAATAATATGTGGATCTAAGACAGGAATGTCACGACGGCCATGACTAGATAATAATACAATCCTCTGACGTCACATTATGAAATGCATTCATGTAAAATTGCATTCAGCATGACTTATAATATGTACGTAGCAAAACGGCACGCTTTGAATCCATGACTTTTCATTAGATTACACTCACGCAGTACATTCTCAAGTTATTATCGTACAGTTTTTCTCTTATTTTCCGTCTACGTATAATGTAATTGAGGTGAGCTCTCAGCTTAATTTTAATTACGTAGGTACTTCATTAAAGCAGGAAAAAGGGAGCGAATATAACATGAAAATATATCCAATTAATTATACATCAAATTTTTCTTGTGGGCTGTGTTTGAACACCGTATGTATGTATGTTTTTGTCATGAGGAAAATCACATATAGCACAAGTTATTACATAACAACACTCCGGTGACCCCTGTAGCGATAGGCAGTGGCGTACCTAATATTACACCTACATTTCACCAGTTATGTTTTTTTTTCAAGTCCCATGGAATAAGGGTGAGCCATCAATCGGGCACAAATCGTGGCTGCTGCTGGGAAATTCCTGATGGAAAAATCCTAAAACACTGCCCGACCCGGGAGTCGAACCCAAAACCTCATGCTTAGCAGTCGCGCTTGCGAGGACTCGACCAACGAAGCGCAACTAGCACAAGTTATTTGGTGTGAAAAATAGTGTCTACATCGTCGTAATTATAAAGACATCAACGCACCGGCAGACATGACATTTACAACTTTGTACTGTTATCCAGTTGGTGTTTATTAAAATAAAACATTATTTGAGATTAAGGGTCTTTGGCAGTAAAATATAATAAGGCAAAAATATGTAAGGTATAAAACACGTGTTTAATGTTCGTTGTACGGGTAAAAGACGCGGAGTACATTAAAAATAAAGTTTTTATTGCTTGGAAGGTAATGTATCTTCATTTTATGACAAATAGAGGTCATGAAAAGAGGAAGAATCAATCAAATTGTCTTTCATTTAACTCGTCTTGAGTTTTGATTGAGTTTCCTTAGACATGGGCTGTGGGACCATGATACACGTGCAAGCAATCAATTCGTCAATTGGACTGAACCAATTTTTTTTCTAAATATAGAACAATATACGAATCAAAGCATTCACTCACAAAAAGATGTCACAACGATTTATTTTTAGATGCATAAGTGTCTCATTAAGATAAATGTTTCTGAAAATGTATTTTATAAGCAGTCTTCTTATTAAAAAGGGTCATTGGAAACTTTTGACATAAAGAAAAGAGGAGGAATATGAAAAAAAAAATAAGGAAAATTTGAGACAAGGCATTCGTACATAATTATATTAATTAATATGGCTTGCAAATGCCTTTTAATTTTAATGGATCTTCATTTAGGCTGAGCCGATAGTGGTCAATTTTTTCAAGATGCCGTCACTTGACGGCAAAGACTTATCTAGTAATAAGACTAAATGGAATATGAAAATGCAAATACATCGATTTTAGAACGTAGTTATAGAGAAATTAAAGAAAAAATCGTCACTAAACTGAATACGCTAGTTTTAAATTTTTTAACCATCATCATTCAGATAGAATGCTCAAGTTAAACACATAAAATGACCTAAAGATGTTAGCAATAAATTGAAAAAACATAGATATATTATTCCGTCCAGTACTTCAAGCATCGATGGAATAATTTGCTGGTATGCTATGACTTTGAAACAAAAGCAAGTGCTCAGGGAAGAGTTGGGTCGAACGAAAGATCCTCTTTGTCAAGCTACAAGTGTTTAATAAGCTTTTAACGGAAGCAGCTGTTAAGTGGGAAATTAAGATCTCTATTGAGTATTACGAAAGTGCACGTATTCCCGGTTTGAAAAGAATTTTTAATGTAGAAATTACCACTTTGGAAAACTACTGAAGTTCTTTTTTTGTTGTTTATTACATTTCATTTAAAATCTACGATTATTTCTTAAAAAAAAAACAGTTATTTGAAATATATTATAATTTTCAGTCTATGTTATTTACCTACTGGTTTTTAACCGACGAACAAAAAAGGAGGAGGATTATCTTTTGATGTATGACCATGCATAAAAGAGTGGTCCGATTAAAAAAAATCTGTTAAATAAAAAAATGTTAAAAAGTTTAATCAATATCACATTTACTAACTAAATAGTAAAGTCAGCCTAAAGTGCCACGGGCCGTCTCTCTGGTAGAGTTATCCACCACACGCGTCCATTGTGCCATAGTGCAAGTTAATTACTTTTATACGATAAAATACGAGTTGACACATAAATAGAGATGCAGAGACCATGACAAATAAAAATAAAATGGAGTTTTAACCATCAAGCACAGGATATGAGGTCCATATTGAACCGGAAGTGAATTGAAGCGACGGAGAAATTCAGTGAAATAAAGTCTTTAATATGTAGGTTAAACTGACCTGTTTATACTCTCATAACAATAGGTAAATGCAGTTTATTGAATAAATTATGCGAAGTGTCTTTGAATTATGTTTTAAAACATTTTATAAGCTTTCAGAGTGCGTTTTAAGTTTTTGCGTGGTTACTTTTGAACTTTTTTCACACTTCTCTTTCTCTTAAACTTGATTATAGTCAAGAGATACAGACAGATAGATGTTATTTGTGAAATACAAAGAGATCTAAAAGACTAATAGAGCGGACATTGGGAATATTTTCATGCAAAAATTTTGATGCCGAACATTTTCGATTTTGACACACGAATGCTACCTGACAAGCGGGCATGTGACACTAGACAGAACGATTTATTACTAAGTAGTAAAAAGTTTTTGGATGACGATTTTCTTCGTCTTGTCCCGTCTATCGCTCGTAAATATTTGAATGTCTTTGGTGAAATACTATATCAACTAATGAACATTAATATGTTTACGATTACTATGAAGACTTAATATTTAGCAAACTTTAAATGGTTTTAAGTAAAGTTAAAAGTTCACTTCATAAATGAAACTGATGGAAAAATTCACAGGAAAAATATAGAGAAAATTCTGGTTCCAATAAATAATTTAAAATAATATGTATTCGTACCAACCTGTGTTCGTGTGGTTGAGGAGAGGAGAGCTCGTGGTTGTCGCTGGTTGTGTTGCGTTGTGCCGCTGAAGGCTCGCCGGCGCCTTATATATCCGGTGCGTGAGCTAGGGCGGACCGGGATGGGCGGGCGGGCGGCGCTGCCGCCTGCAATAACTGTCCACCTTTTTCCACAAATTACTCTCCGAATATGCATTTCAAAGTCACACCTTTCAAGGCTAATATTGATAGTTGACAATTGATTGTTTTATTTTTGTTTGTTTGTTAAATGAAAACTTATAACTGCCATTTTGATAGACTTTCATGTATCGTGTTTGTTTATTAACATTGTTTTAATAGTTAGTGTTTTAAACTCGTTTTGAATTGGATGTATAATTGTTTTGGTCTCTTTAACATAAGAATATGAATTTACAATGAGGTAATGATCGGCCAAGCCTTGTCCCAACTATGTTAGGGTCGACTATCGGACCTCAAAGGTCTTTACTGGGCAGCATGACAGTCCTGATTTAGACTGGTTTTCAGACTTTCGTTTTATCCGTCACGACTGAACGAAACGAATTTACAAAAAGGTACCTAATATTTTTTTCTACAATCAATACTTCAAATGCAGAACTATTCAATTCGACGTTTAATAAGACTGACCATTTATTTCTAGAGAGACCTTTTAGCTTTTAATAAAACCGTTTAATTAAAAAGTTTCAGGTAGTCAGAACCACTTATATGAGCTTGTTCTTCGAACAAATATTACACAGAATCCGTCAAAACTTTTATTTTCTTGTTAGAGGTTCTAACAAAAGAAAACTTCTCTATTTATTACGTAGTTTAGTATGTTAACATTCTAAAGAATTCAACAACCCCGAGACTCGATATGAATGTGCAGTATCGAATGAAAATGTTGTTTACATATTTAATAGGGTTATGTAATATGGGATAATTTATTTATTCATCCTTGAAAGTGATCATCACCATTCTCCTGTCCTTCCCAGTTTATTTGGGGTCAGTGCAGCATGTCTTATTCACCCTTAGGAGTAATGGTGTATAAGAAGGACTAAGGCATAACTTTGTCAATCAAACTCAATATCAACAATCAAAAACATCCGACTGCATCGTAAATAGATCTAACAGACTGCTGAGCAATATACCCTGACTTCGACTCCCGGCCAGTCAAAGTTTTATTAGTTCTATTGTGTGTATTGTCATAAAAAATCGATATATTTCCTTTTTGTGTGTCTATGGTACAATAGATGTTACAGTCATTTAGTTAGTTAAGTAGTAGTTAATAGGATAACACTGACTATTATCCTGTTCACAATTGCTTAAACAGTTTTGTTTTTGTAGTTTAAGAGTTTAGTGACTAACTAACTTTGTTTTGGTTGAAAACAGTCTTGTTTTTATTAGAACAATTATGTAATACAAATATTAGTGTCATGCGTTATTCATTTCAGGATAATTTCAATTTCTAGTTGTATAATTAATTGAGCATTTTACGGATCTTTGCTTATCCTTATTAATATAGTTAATTGTGCGAAGGAATATTATGTAAATTACCATACAAGTGAAGACATGGATACTTAACACGTGTTGTTTTTTCAGGTCACGTATTTTATAGAACACACTGTATGTTAAAATATTAATTAAGTAATTTACTGTAGTGGCAATCACTTTCATAGCGTTTCTTATTCCTACAAAGATTTTCTGAGAAGTTTTTCGGTAGATTATGTCATATCTATCATCGTTATCACTGATATAATGTCAATTTCAAGACCCATAGACAAAAATATTTTAATGCATAGGTACGCTCCTAATTTAATACATGTAGATCAATCATTTATTACAACAAAAGAGTCTGCATAGACAATCAGCCTGACCCTGTGTAGGTACCTTCAGAATAACCTAGTACACAAAGTTACTTTAGTTTCGGTTTTATAGTTTATCTTTGCAGGAGGCAGGAAGCTCCTATACCAATAACTGAACTGTTTCGTTCGTACGTTTCGTTCGGTACTTACGATAGTTACGTGGAGCGTAAACCACCGAGTATATTCAATTTGAAACATTTTATCGGTTCTTAATAGCATGGGTATCATCTATCATATCGTTTTGCTCCAGTGGTCTTGAGGAAGTGTTTACTCGACCTTTTTTGTTGTTATCTCCCTGTCTGTCACTTCCCATTGCAGGGCAAGAGACTCACATCTTCCAGAAATTCGGCGCATAGCTACTGAAGACTAATTTTTATTTATGTTACTCATTTTGCCCGCCATTTCTTATTTATTGTGCTTGCTTTCTCTACGACATTCAAATAGGTGGAGTTCCAAGTGTTACGATTTTCGGAACTGTGGCTGTCCATGCTTTAAAATTAATTTGAGTACAAGAAAACAACTGTAAACTTGGCCTTCGCTTGACAACATTACATACTATTGTCCATTATATCATCATCTTTGAATAAATCAATAGGACACAGAAAACGACCTACATTTTACCATTATAGACTTTTATAGTAGGTAAGTAGTTTCCAATCCATGAAAAACCATTTAGGAGACAAAAGAAAGAAATGAAATGTCTCTTTATGACAATTTATCGCGTTCTAAACCGAAACAATTGGTTTAGATCATGTTTCTTGTCGAAAAGGGTATTCGTTGTAAGTTTTCCATGTAGGTACACATCAGGCAGGCAGGTAACGCGTCTGAAAAGGTGACTGAAGTTAAAGTTCACAGAGAATTGAATTTGGATAAGTTTACTAGACTATTGGTAACAGTTCTACGCAGTTATCTACTACATTATCGGGCTTCTTAACCAGACACCATCGTTGATGTAACTACTAAATATTTGGTTGTTGGAGAGGTCTAATACTAAATTAGTTATTCACTGACATATTTTATGTGGTGAACTGGATACGTACCACGAGGGCTGGTCTTAAAGGTGACACAAAAGGATAGAGACAACTACCCAATAAAAGGTAGAATAACAAAGTTAAAGACCAAATTAACGGAAAATTTTATAATATAGGCTCATGTTGGAAAACTATGATGTAATATTGTTATTGTTTTAAGTACTGAGGTACTACATTAAGTAAACACTGCTGAAAGTTAATATGCTGTAAGTATTTTATGCTGTAGGTACCGCATGTATAAACTTTGAGCAGTGTTTCCATGGTGCTCGCTTTCGCTTAATTAACTGTGAGTTTGCTTAACCTGTAGACATTGTTTAGATGTAGTTACTTAACTTAAATTGTATGTTAGAAAATAAGGACCGCTTGCACAACTAATCACTCAATATATTTAATATTAAACGTGTAATGCATTGTAATATGTGGGTAAATTGATAATTAATATATGATGGTAGGTTGTACAAAATAGATCAGATCAGTCTGCGATTAAAGTTAAGCTTGTCACTACGCGTATTATTTATTCCCGTGTCCCGGGCTCCATAAGTGATCCACCAGGCTGAACCCTAGAACACTTCAAAACGTGATAATTATATTTAAAACATCATTATAACAACAATCGAGCAAAATCTCTTTTTATTTCAAATGTAAGATTTTACAAAACTTGACTTATAAAAAAAAATTAAGGACGCCGTTTGATTCGATACCAGTACGTAGGAATGACTTTCATTTTTAAAAATCAAATTAACTTAGTTATTCAGAAATTCTAATGATTTTTATTTGTCCAGTCCAGAGTGCCACTCGATCCGAAAGTTTGGAAAAATCGAATTGTTTTTGGGATCTCTCACGAAGGAAAATTCACGCTGACAGATGGATAGGATTGTGTTCTCTTATATTTATTTTATCTCTGACATAAAAATGAGGTCAACAAGATTAAAGGTCTTTTTAGGCACTGCTTAATCAAAGGTAAATCACAATGAACAAACAGTATTAGTAGTACGATATACAAAGTTGGTATAGTACAGCTGTTCATCCGCTCAAATAGTGACCGTGCATACGTTGGGCAGGAATTTAAGTGGACTTAATATAAATATTGAATGTAACCATTTACTAAATCTTTCACTTTGATGCATCGATATATGCGATGACTATATTTCTTTCGGGCTTCATGCATATTACAAGCGTGCTAGGAGAAAAGTGCCTCTTGGAAGATTTTAACCGAATCCAAAAATTATTAATATTTTAATTTTTACTTTGGAACACCTTGTCGATCAGAGGATGAAGGTTATTAAAATTACGATCCATCAATTACGATTGTCCGGTTTTACGAAAATCTGTTTGATGATAAATATTGTGTTCCAAGCCAAATTAACGATTAAATGCCACTTACATGATATTGTTATGAGCTATACATATTGTTATTGTTTACCTACCTGTAATTAATATTAAAATAGTGTTATTTTATTACACAAATTGGTTTTCTATCGTCAGCATTCGAATGTTTTAGTAACAAATTATGAAAATTCTATCAACAATGATTATTCAAGTCTGTCACGTAAATAATAGGAATATGTAGAAGAGCATTAAACCGATGCATACTATGTTATGTAATATCCGTAAAGTTATATTAATATGAGCGCCGTTAAATGTCGTCTACCAACAATGTCCTACATGTGCTTTAGAAATTTTACAACTGTTGCGTAATCTTCAATGGTGTTTTAGGAAAGATGAAAACAGCCTGTAATATTTGCGCTATTGGGGCAGAGCCCTCCTCTCCGTGAGGTCTACCTGTGGTTACATCACCGTCATCAACATCATCACCATCATCTTCCTGCCCTTGTCCCATGCCATTTGGGTTCAGTATGTCAGCCGTCACGTTACCATTTACTTCTTTTCTTTCGTGTGGAGGTGTGCCTGTAGTGCGAGCGGTTGGAATAGCCCGTCGCGCCCCTCATCTCAAATTACAACCACATATGTACCTACTAAAAACGGTTGTCCATCCCACTATGATCTGACAAACAGCTTCCGTTGTCTTGTGGTAGTCATATTAAAATCCTGCAAACACTTTGAATACTGGAAATTACGCACGTTTCAGTCATTTGTTAATGTCCTGTCCTCTAGAAACTTGATACTCTAAAGGGCCTTGTCCAAGATAGAGCGATACTTAGAGATGAACTTAGGAAGATTAATTTATGCGTAGATTTTACCACGAGATGCCTTAGACTTTAGACTCCTTTTAAGGTTTAGACTCTAAACCCAAGCCAAAACCAAGCTGCCAACCAAGCTCTTAGCTTTAGAGCTTTTTCGCTTAACTTTTTAGATGAGGTAAAGTGCTCTCAGCAAAAATTTTACTCTCGTGAACGAGGTATTTTCTTTTTCATTTTATTTACTTCAAATTCGTCGATTAAAATGTTGTCTAGATCTGCTTGCGTCGTCAAAAGATAGCTGCTACGTAGGTATTGTTTAGAAACTAGTGACAGGAAATGGTGTCCTAGATGCTCTCATTGTGGTCTGGCATCCATTTCCTTTTTGAGGTTTTGTTTTATATGTTTCAAGGAAACAATCGCACATTGTTGTCAAATAGGCGGACTTAAATGAGGTTTCTGCTATGCAGTTTATATTTTAAACTTTGTTATACTTATGATGTTATTCTCTATATTGATGTTTATTCGTCACAGGGATCACAAAGCCTATGTTTATCATTTCCGCGGCTCCCCTAATCTGTCACGTATAAAATTAAGCGGTACTTCGTGTAAAGAAATTCATATTTCACGCTGACGCCGGTCACTTGCGGTTATTTTGTCAACATTTGCAAGTCTTTGAGTGTCCGAATATATGCGAGTCACGGACGCCTCATCTTTATTAACAGAAGTGGGTGTATTTTCTTTAATATTTACATCACGGTGTGTCCGGCCTCTTAATTGACGGTTGGCGCCTGATGAACGCTGTCTCTAATGATTCTGGAGCACCCGGGCGAAGGACATACCTAACGCGTTTGTGAGGACTTCACGTCACGTCAGTTCTGATACTGGTCATTATCCGTATGTTTTGTTTACTGTTTTAGGCCGAGTCGCTGAGGCTTCTCTACGAAGTTTTTTAATCAGTCAAGTCTAAAATGAACCATATTTGCTTTTAGACTTAATTGGTTTTGGCTGTGACTTTTAGAATTGTTTTGGTAAACTTTCACTAAAAGTATTTATGAAAATCGCAGGACCAATGGGCTTCGGTGCTTATTCATTAAATCGGATGCACTGGTGGGTTGGTCTGGAGTTCAATTAACTGAATACACAGAAACAAAAATATAGTTTCTTTTTATCCTTATGTGGAAATATGTCAGAAAAACAACACAAAGAAAATAATGTTTCATCTTTATAAAAGTTGTCATTTTAACAACAGGATCTAATTACAATATAAAACATCTATTCAGATCATTTTACTGGATAAAATATGGAACGTTGTTATTAGAGCGTGCGTCTGAACAATATATCAATCGGTTTTTTTTCTGAAACCAATTATTATATGGCGCCAGCATCTGGCAAGAGCCTTTTTTCATATATAAATGTAATTTTCAGGGATATCAATATGATGTAGGTTTAGTACGCGAACACTGCATAATTTGTTAAAATAAATGTACTCTATGTTTCGGTATTGGTATGAAAATAAAGAAACATTATAAGGGGTTTTTTCTTGATAAATGCAGTTCAGCCTATATCCTTTTCTACAGTTGGTACTCAGCCGGGGTGCGCTGGTAGGTGGGTGTGGGCCATAATCCACCACTGTCGACGCTGGCCCAATGCAGTTTCCTTGATAAATAGCAAGCATGTCTTTGTAATTTGATAAATGTGTGTAGTTATAGTATCAGCACATTTCTGACTTTTTATTAGGACTCTTTATTTCAAACTAGCTACCCGCCCCGGCTTCGCACGGGTGCAATGTAGATACTAGGTAATGTTTTCTCTACTATAATATGCATATCTTATACACATAAACTTTCCTCTTGAATCACTCTATCTATTAAAAAAAACCGCATCAAAATCCGTTGCGCAGTTTTAAAGATCTAAGCATACATAGGGACAGACAGACAGCGGGAAGCGACTTTGTTTTTGTTTTATACTATGTAGTGATGCTTTAAAAGGTTTCGAGTAAATGCGTAGGAGTACCATTCGAGTGAGTCCGTAGGTGTATCAATAGTTTCGATAAAGTGCTCCGGATAGCTGTAGTCGGTAGCGGCTCAATCAATAAAATTAAGAAGGTCAGATAACATTTCATTTTCAGTGACGAATGTATGCGTTTTGTGGCAATTCTATTATCTAGAGTGCTCTCGACAGTTAATAAGCGCACTTGACTCAATGAAGTGCGATACTCGGGGACTCGTGATACAAACCTCCCCGAGATATGCTACCGAGTGATGTCACTCTATATTGCATCAATACTAAGTTACTCAAGTTACCAAGTTAGCAGCGCTCCCGAGCTGGACACAGCTGACCAACTGTTTCTTCTTTTTGTTGTTCAAGGATTATCTTAGTTTTTGTTTGTTACATTTATAAGGTCCTTAATAGATACAAACTCTATGATTGTTGGCAGAAGTTCAAAGAAAAGTCTCCTAAAACATACACAAACTCTCGCCTTTTTCCATTGGATATGATATTTTGATGATATTTTGTTGGTATATAAGGATCGTAGCAACGATCCTTATATACTCCTTTAGCATCGTCCACGTGCAAAAAAAGTCTCATCGTACCCTCTTTTTTTCGTGAAAATAACAATACCTATCAACCACATTAACCACAACATTTTCAATTGAATGTCAGATACAATCTGTAATATCCAAATAAATGTTTTCGTTTGTTTAATTTAGATCACCTTTGAATGTTGTAACCAGTAAACATTGATAGGCAAATGCCGCAGGCCATTTCAATAAAACTCTCAATTCAATTTATACCAATCCAGTATATTCAATTAAATACACATTCAATGGTTACTCTAGAACAATGGATTTATATCCGTATTCTGTTGGTTTATCATTTTTTGCAATGTGCCTACAAACTTCATTATTGTTTTTGATTTATTTCAGGACCACAGAATTCTTACCCAACCTGGATGACATGGTATCCAAAACTCTAGACCACAACCCACAAGGTGAAACCTAGCTGCTTCTCTGATTTGATACACCTCTGCCTAACCTTTCGGAGAATACAGGCGTTATGTTACATAAATTAAAGACTGCGCACTAAAACAAATGCTATGACATCCAACAACGACATTCTCTTCTGAAACATTCTTATTATGTATTCAGAAAAGTTATACCTACATACTTATTGGTAAAATAAAATGCGTAATGGAGAGAGGTCTGTGAGATGATACTCACGAGAAATTCGCGTCGGTACTTGTTCCGCATCACGTGTCACATGTAAACGTTCAGTTTACACCTATTCATGGTAAAATACTGCGGTTGTATCGCTTACTTACTTACTTTTCTTATACGTGTCTGAAATATGAGTCGTATATGAAGGCCGCACACCTTCATACATATTTACTGATGAATGATGTGTTGACTTAAATAAGTGTATTTAAGTGAAGACATATTTAATCAGTATTTCAGATTTTTTTTCAAAAAAAAACCATACAGCAGTGGCTGTATATTTAAAAAAAAATCTCTAATCGCGTTTAAGGTGCTTTTTAGAAAAGATACATTTTTTGCTCAGCGGTTATTTCTTGACTTTTTGAGACAATGTGTCTCAGGTCTCAACCAAATTAACCAAACAGATTTCTGTCCATTACCTTATTTTCGCCAGTAACATTTTAAATATTATGTAGTTGTGGCTGATTTATGACCACAAATCTAGATTCTGACCTGTTGAGTTCCTCATAGGAAAATACCGACTTACAAATCGAACCGAGGACGTACGTAGTAATCTTGATTTTAATATCTCAATTTAGTAAGTATCTCTGATACTTTAAATAGTTCTGTTTCGATTTCATAGCTGCACTAACTTGAATTAGCCTGTGAGCCAGCTATGCATATAGGCGAACCGTAGCTTAATCCAATTAGTAAATTGATGTTTTTCATGTATTTCAGTAAAAACCGATGGAAATTGAAGACCTTCATTTATAAACAACGTACACTTCCCGAGTCAATATACCTACTCGTAGGAATGTATGTAAGTATGGAAGTCAGAAGCTTCAGACAGTCCACATTTGAATTCGCTTGAGGAGGGTTTTTTCATAAACTTATTGATAACAGAGATGGTATAGATTCGTTGGAAATTGGAAAAGTTGATTAATGAATCCCCATTGTGGCTGTCACAACATCTCCGAGCACATTGTGGGTGACAGCCGGGCTCGCCATCCGGCCCGGCGGCCCATCCGTCCTCGAACATCTTCCGCTAATAATACAACTGAGAACTGATACCAGTGAGGTGTCTCCGAAGTAACTAATACTTGATTAATCATCTTACTACAAGAATTCACTTAGGCAGCGAAAATTACTAGTACTTACTTAATCATTAGGTATGCTTTCTAATTTTGGATTAATGGATTAATTGAGCACCCTTTCTTCTTTTAATGTTATCATTAGACAAACAAGCTTCATTTTAGGGAATAAATAAAAACAAACAACCCGGGTAATGTATGCCTGAAGCAGGGATTCACCATACATAATGTTATAATGTTTTCCTATCCGGCCCATTGACCTACAACAATAAACGTGGTCGATTAATCATGCAGGGTAGAAAATTCTTTCGGTAAGTAAGAGATTGTGTGCCTTGAATGTGCCGTGAATTGTGTGCCTTGAGGGGAAACTGTCGATATGATAAATAGTGTACCAGAATACCTAAACCGATGAGTGTACTCATCAAAAATCATAATATACTTCGTCTTCGATAGAGTACTACACGGAACTTTGAATAAAAATTATACCTTAGAGGAAACATGGCAAATGAGGAAACGTGATGAAAAATAAAAAATGAAATGAAAGACATTTTATTGCTCGGGGCTACAAAAAATGCGTGA
This sequence comes from Standfussiana lucernea, assembly GCA_964057025.1. Classification (NCBI taxonomy): domain Eukaryota; kingdom Metazoa; phylum Arthropoda; class Insecta; order Lepidoptera; family Noctuidae; genus Standfussiana; species Standfussiana lucernea. The sequence continues at coordinate 9,894,749 of OZ059795.1, forward strand.
CATTATTACGCTCGTGTTATCTATGTAGTTTAATGTATTTTGAACTTATGGATAAAAATATGGAGTTATGGACTCGATAGATTCTGCGTTTGTCTCCCTGTGCATTAAAATCGCGAAATTATGCATAAAATATAGTCTGTGGTGTGAATGAAACTGAAAAACATTTTGATGCATAAATTCCGTTTTTCTCGGTAGTTCCTATGCTAAACGAAAAAAATAACTTAGAAGGTTAAATTAATATTATTTTTATATCCATCCAGCTATATTTCTTCGTTCTAGTTTTTCCAGCTAAATTGCGTCTGCAATTAGCTTGATTACTAATTTCTATCTTGAAATGTTAAAACACCTCTATATTGAAACTGTACAGCTTTGTCATCTTCCATGATGACGTAAGGGCACTTAGTGGTCATACATAGCGAGTAGGTAGATGTAATTTTTGCGTTGTAATGCAAACAGTAAATTGGTGTCTTCAAAGGGTATTGACTATATTAATAACTAAGCAATGATCGATCAAGTATTTATATGTCATCATCGTTCAAAAAAGGTCCTTGGTTGGATATGGTCTCCATCAGGTATTACGACAACCATCAGTCTTAACTCATAGCACCCAGCAGGATGATCCTGCCTCCCATGATCTTCATCAGGTTGACGGTCCACCTCGTGCAACTTCATTTTGCTAGGTCTGCCAGGTCAGAATGTCGAATTTTTTGCCGAATTTTATCATTCAAAGAAACGCCGATCAAGGCTCGCTCCATTGCGCGACCTTGAATATAGAAAACAGCCCGACTGTCATTTGTGATTTTTGTTATAAGTATTACATTAAGTATACATTGTATGTTCTAAGAATATTTTCTTAGAAAATATATCAGTTTGACTTATATGTTGGCATAATAATATCTATGCGAGCTGTACGTTTTCCTCGTAAGGCTGTTTGAAGTTCAGAGAGGGAACAATCGGAGCGTTCGATTATTTCAGGGTGCGTAGGCAACAGTGAAAAGTCTGGAGTTCATAATGTTTTGTTGTGTCCTACCAATATTCTAATGTTATCATTAGTGTCCGACCGAAACTGGTTTTTACGACCGAAACCGAAACCGAATTTACGCAACAGTCTCAGTTTCGGCCGAAACCGGAACCGAAACTTCCTTACAAGGATCATGTTTTGAGGGAAAAATAAAGAAAACGTTATTATAATCTATATAATATCTTGTAATAAAAGTTACCGAATTCAAAATTAATCACACGAAAACTCACAACAAACAAAACGAACTGCAAACACAAGCCAGTCACAACGTGATTACGCACGTGGACGCGGCAAAATGTCTTCGTCGATTACTCGCTTGGATGGAATTTAACGTACCGAAGATGACCGATCACAGCGAACTCCCGAATGCAGTTTCGGTTTCGGTCGTAGTTTCGGCAGGTTTTCCGCTGAAACCGAAACTCGACCGAAAACGAACTTTCGGTCGGACACTAGTTATCATTAAATATCTCACGGTTTGCATTTAAATAGAAGATGCACCTTTGTAGCAATATTACGAGCACCCACATAGCCCATGATTCTACTGTACGCTAAAGTTTATTACGTTCTTACTTATTCTGTGAAAGCGGGAAAAGATACAACTGAAACAATTCCGTATTCTAAGGGGAGGTGAGGGCTGCCCCCCTGCCTTGACATACAATGGTCATAATTTTCCAGTCAATGACTGGAAAAGCTAGCTGTATGATTTTTTACTGACTTCAAAAAAAGAAAGAGATTTTTTAGTTATTATTTCACAAAATCTTTGTAGTTAAGGCAAAAATGTGTTAAGGTCACAACACAAGAAGACAGGCAAATATAAACCTAAAACGTAGGTACCTATTCATTGATATTCTGTCAGTCAGTCCGTAACCGCACGGCATGACACTAATAGGATGGCTGAGCGTTCCACAACTTTATAAGTTACCCGAGCTTTCAATTTCTTGCCAAAAATTTCTTGTAATGCGATATTAGTCGAACCCAATCGGTTTTGAATAGCAGGATATTTTGATCCCAGGGGTTTATTCTAGGTAAAAGTGAAAACAGAGGTATAAAATGATTGCTATTTTAATGCAGTTGTTTATTGTTAACCGCCCCAACGGAATTCCCCATAGACAAAAGTGTCATCCTATTTAACCTGTTAAGAGAATAAACAAAAGTCTATGCTAATTTTCAGTATACCTACATGTTAGGAACTCCTGTGTAAAATTTCAAGCTTCTAGAGCTAGCGGTGCAGGCTTTGTTATTGAGTGAATTTAAGATTATTCTTCTGTCGCATAGCGTCTTGCCAGTGATCTATTAACACTATCGCTGCTAAGTAGAAATAATTCATTTTTACTTGTATGCACTAGTCATTATAGCTATGTACGTATAACGACGACTCGGGAGGCGGGTTGTGCGCACACGAACGAATTATTGTTCGACCTAGAGGCTGGGTGCTTGGCACCGAAAGTGGTTAACTTACATAGTAGAGATGTGGACTGATAGACACAAATTTCCGTCTCAATCTAAGTATTACCAAAAGCGATGAGTTGGCTTAAGTGCCTACCTACTTATAAGAGGCCCACGTTACCGTTTCACCCTTCACACCTTTCACCCTTTTACAAGCGTCGACTTCCCTTTACCAACTCTTCGACAAAGTCATTTTCAATTAACAAGGGATTCGAACATCCTAATAGTTTTTGTTCCGAGAAACGTGTCAATCATTATTGGTCCACGGTTCTTATCTGCTACCCGTTATTGATTATGGTACGATAAACTAATGAGTATCCACGACAATATCATCTGCCTAGCCTTTTTCCCAACTTTATTGGGGTCGGTTTCCAGTCATAATGGATGCAGCTGCATACCAGTATTTTACACGGAGCGACTGCCTATCTGACCTCCCAAACCCAGTTAATACTGGGTAATACGGTACCTCTTGGTAAGACTGCCTGGACAATAATCGAATGAAAACTATACACCTAAAATATTTGAACATTGCATAGGTAGTAGGTACCACCTATCTAAGTGGTTCGAATAGGTGATTTTTATCCGTAGATCTTGCTGTGAGGGACCCAGACAGACCCTACTTATGAACTGAATATCTTTGAACATAAACCGCAGCAGGAATCAAATTGTATTAAAGTCGAATAAGCTATGGTCCCAGCTGCGGTTTGGACCGTCTTCCATACTTCATAACTTGAAATGTCTGCTCACAAACTACAGGATATAGCTGCATAATTAAGAGCCAACTAACTCAAAACTTAGTTCGTGTAAACATCATTAACAAATCATGAATATTAATCAGAAAAACACGCGTTACTTTTCCATTTCTTAGAAACTTGTGAGACTGAATTAACTTCTTGAGTACGAACTACGGGCTGAAGTGACGCGTGTGTTGCGGCAGTAGCTACGAAGAAGTAACTTTTTAACTGAGAATTGTTTTTACACGTTAGGAGAATTTATGGAGCACAAATGATAAAATTTAAGATTTTACCTTAGTTTTTTTTTTAGTTATTTAATAATCATTTCACTTAAACTTAGTATTAGATCATAATTTGTTTTCTATAAATTAAATTTAATAATCTATACTACTCGTAATACTATTAAGAGGAAAGATTTGATTGTTTGTTTGTTTGCATTGAATAGGGTCCAAAACTACAAGACCAATTTGAAAAATTCTTTCACCGTTGGGAAGCTACACTATCTCCGAGTGACATTAGATATATTATATTTTGAAAAAAATTAAGAATCCTTACTAAAACTAAAATAATGTAAGCCACGGTGTAAAAAAATTACCTAAAAAATACCTTACATCACGTGCGCTGCTAAAACTATTGATGATAGAACAAAATAATGTACTACGACTTTGCAGAACACATCATTAACTACAAAAAGTGTTGTGACAGCATATGTCTAACTTTTATGTATATGTCAAAATAATTGTTATTTTATTTTAAAAATTTAATTGATATAGCCGTTAGAAAAGGCTCCTTATTTGTACATTGGTAGTAATTCTTATAAAAAAGTTCGAGTTCAAAAATGTAAGTTTTAGAAAAAAGTCGCGTGGTGGCCGCTCACTCCGCTCGGCGTACTATGCGATGTTAAGGCGTCACTGAGGTACGGGAGGGGGAGTCAATGTTAAGAAATTCAGCTCCCTACGCAGCGGTCAAAAAATGAAATAAATAAGTTTAATGGCTTTTGTTTGAAGTTATGATTTTTATACAAACAACAATAAAAAAATAATAACAAAAACAAATAGTATTATCCAAACTTTCTTTATAATATACTCTTTTTTAGTAACCCGGCGCCAAAAGAAGGGTATCTGTGTGTGAGTGTGTATGTGTAAATTTATAATTTAAGTTTTTTTTATTAAATACATATAGTTTTTATTGTTTTATTTTTTTATTGTTTTATATATAAACATTGAAAAATGTAAAAAAATAAGAAATAAAAATAAATGAAGAAAATAATATATGATAGTTTATTATTTGAATCTGGTCACAAATTATTATACATATTTGTACATATTTGTATTTGTTTGTTTATTGTATTACCCATATTTGAAAAATTAAATTCTATTTTATACTATCCTATCCTGTCCTATCCCATCCTGTCCTGTCCTATCCTGGCCTGTCCTACCCTGTCCTGTGCTGTCCTATCCGACAGGATAGGATAGGCGATCCTATCCTGTCCTGTCCTATTCCGTTTTATCCCGTCCTATCCCGTTTTATCCCGTCCTATCCGGTCCTATCCCGTGCTATACCGTCCTATCCCGTCCTATCCCATTTTATCCTGTTTTATCCCGTCCTATCCCGTTTCATCCCATTTTATCCCGTTTTATCCTGTTTTATCCCGTTTTATCCCGTCCTATCCCGTCCTATCCCGTCCTATCCCGTGCTATCCCGTCCTATCCCGTTTTATCCAGTCCTGTCCCGTATCATCGCGTCTTATCCCGTATTATCGCGTCCTATCCCGTTTCATCCCGGTTTATCCCGTTTAATCCCGTCCTATCCCGTCCTATCCCCTTTTATCCCGTCCTATCCCGTTTTATCCCGTTTTATCCCGACCTTTCCCGCCCTGTCCCGTTTTATCCCATTTTATCCCGTCCTATCCCCTTTCATCCCGTCCTATCCCGTTTTATCCCGTCCTATCCCCTTTTATCCCGTCCTATCCCCTGTTATCCCGTTGTATCCCGTCCTATCCCCTTTTATCCCGTCCTATCCCGTTTTATCCCGTCCTATCCCCTTTTATCCCGTCCTATCGCGTCCTTTCCCGTTTTATCTCGTCCTATCCCGTTTTATCCAGTCCTATCCCGTTTTATCCCGTCCTATCCCGCTTTTTCCCGTTTTATCCCGTCCTATCCCGTTTTATCCCGTCTTGTCCCGTTTTATCCCGTCCTATCCCGTTTTATCCCGTCCTATCCCGTTTTGTCCCGTCCTATACCGTTTTATCCCGTCCTATCTTGTTTTATCCCGTCCTATCCCGTCCTATGCCGTTTTATCCCGTCCTATCCCGTTTTATCCCGTTCTATCATGTCCTATCCCGTTTTATCCCGTCCTATACCATCCTTATCCGTCCTATTCCGTTTCATCCCGTTTTATCCCGTCCTGTCTCGTGCTATCCTGTCCTATCCCGTCCTATCCCGTCCCGTCAATTTTTTGTTAAATACCCATGTGAAGCCGTGACGGGCTGCTAGTGTATTTATAAGTTTGGTTTGTTCTGTCGTGATGGCCCAGAGGTTAAGACCTCGCCTTTCATGCATGAGGTTGTGGGTTCAAATCTGGGCAAATACCAATGTGACTTTTTCAATTCATATGTTTATCATATTTTTATTCTTTTCTGAGTTTATCTTGGACATCACAGACATTGGTGAAGGAAAACATCGTGAGGAAACTTAGACTTATCTATACTTATAATAAATCTGTAGAGAGGTCAATTCTGTACATGAAATATATTTCCAAAATAACTATCAGGGGGTGATTAGGGATCGATACTGATGCCAAAAATGCAATCAGTAAAATTTTTGTCTGTCTGTCTGTCTGTCTGTCTGTATAACCGTTATAGAAACAAAAACTACTCGACGGATTTTAACGAAACTTGGTACAATAATCTTTGGTGCACAAAACTATAGTATTATGCTTATTGTATTTCTGCTACCTTGTTTTGAACTGTGTCTGTGTGTATTACTTGGATAAATAAACAATTATTAATTATTATTATTTTTCATACTCCTGAGTTGGTTATAGTATACTTTTCATCACGCTACAACCAATAGGAGCAGAGCAGTGAAGGGAAATGTTGGGAAAACGGGAGAAGTTACTCCATTTTTTAAGCTTCCATCGCGTGTGCAACCTTAATGGTTAAAGCTACACAAAAATCATGTATAACGGAAATGTTCTCCTTAAAATTATATAAAAAATATCCCACGACAGCATATGTCTATCTTTTATGGTTGACTCAGAATATCAGGTGTAACTCCCGATAGCTTAGCAGTTCGAAGCTTTCTGATTATATTTGTCTACTCTTACGTTTATAACACTCTCAGTCATCCCTAATTAAAAAAGTTAACATTATTAACTATTCCATAAAAAAGAATCATGGAAATCGGTATAGAAACACCAAAGTTATACATGAAATACGCTAATAGTAAGCCATCGCGCGTGAATACTGAATCATGCTATAAGGATTATTTTTGTTTACGGTCCGAGAATCGGTCGCCGCGCTCGACGCGTCTCGCGGCCGAAGGTATAAAAAGGCGAGGCGTCCGAGCGATCCCGTGAGTCCGAAACCTTCACTGAGAGGGAATTACGTCTCACAGCTGATCGCGAACGGCATGTACTAACCCGTGAGTCCGAAACCTTCACTGAGAGGGAATTACGTCTCACAGCTGATCGCGAACGGCATGTACTATCCCGTGAGTCCGAAACCTTCACTGCGAGGGAATTACGGCTTACAGCTGATCGCGAACGTCATATTTTATCTCGAGAATCTGAAAGTTTTACTCAATATGAAGACCGTTTGACAAAGATCCATTTTAACTCCTCGCAATGACCAGGCATTTGAGATTAATAACAAAATACTGTCGAATATACAGGGGGAAAGCAAAGTTTATAGTTCAATAAATAGAATGGTCGATGAACAAGAAGCCACTAATTACCCGATAGAATTTTTAAATTCTTTAAATATGCCCGGACTTCCTTCTCATGAAATTTGTTTAAAAATTGGCATTCCGATTATTCTGCTCCGAAATTTAAGACCACCACAACTTTGCAATGGAACTCGGCTAAAAGTAACCCAGTTGCAACAAAATATAATCGAGGCTCAAATTTTAACAGGTTACGGTGCAGGAAAAACCGTCTTTATTCCCAGAATTCCCATGATACCAAATAATTTTCCATTCCAATTTAAAAGAACGCAATTCCCAGTATCGGTGTGTTATGCAATGACAATTAATAAGGCTCAAGGGCAGACTTTTCGTGTTGCTGGAGTAGATCTCGGTGTCAGTTGTTTCTCGCATGGTCAGTCGTACGTCGCTCTTTCCCGGGTTAGCAGTTCTGGAAATCTTTATGTTCACGTGCCGGACGGGTCAACTTTCAACATAGTTTACCCGGAAGCTTTTCGCTGAAGTATTTTTGTTCTACATGTGAACGTAATCTAAACAATATTACCAATACATTAACTTAATAACACACAAGGAGTTACACGCTGACGGAGTCGCGGGCACAGCTATTAACAATAATATTGTGCGGTTCCGTATTGCAATATTTTTCAACAGTATTGTAGATTGACATATTATATATCCCTACTAAAATATGAAAGTTAATCTGTCTGTTACATCAAAACCACTGAACCGTGAGGAAGGACATAGGCTACTTTTTTCACGAAAAACGACGGAAACGCGGACGAAGTCGCGGGCAACAGCTAGTAATTAATATAACAAGTCTTGAGCAAGCGTGGTGATCAAATGCTCGTGCCTGCTCTGTATGAGAAGAGGCCTTTGCCCAGCAGTGGGACAGTTACAGGCTGGTATTATTTATTTATAAGTTTGGTATTACCCAGTACTAACTGGGTTGTGTAAGTCAAACTGAACACACTGGTCGGTGTTTTAAACTGCAAATCCTGAAAGCAAGAATCAACCGTTGCGAATAGTAGTTGCACCGCCCGAGGCTATGAAGGGCGAGTAACGGAGAAACAATTCAATTGCCTTGTATTCCGCAATGAAATGAGTAAGATAAAACAGCGGAGGACTAACAAAAAGCATAATTTCCACTTTAAGTGCTTATTTATAATTTACATAAGTAGCAATGTACTTTATAAATATGAAGATTGTGTCTTAGGTATCCACATGGAACGAGTGGAACGAAATCTCTAAGACCTGTTTTTAAACAAAGCTTCTAAAATTGACATGATATTGTTGCGCAACGCGTGCTACGCCGTAGCTCACCTCGTAGCGTAGGTCTACGCAATTTTGAGAACTACGCGTTAAGGGATAAAATAATAAAGGTAAAAAAGATTGTTTTTCACCTTTACTTGCTAATGTGGGTTTATGGTATTGGGGACATAGAACATGTAGGGATTGAATTAGGGTTTGGGTTTTTTTTAACACTTCAAGCAAGTACAGAGGCGGACTTAATGCCACAGGCATTTTCTACCAGTCAACCTTTGGGTGATGCAGAGACAAACAGTGATAGGTGTATATTAAAAAAAAAACATATACTAAGATAAATACTACTAGGACATATAAAATACTAAAACTATATATCAAAATAGATATGAATTTAAATAAACACATCACGGATATATAAATATAAAGACAGACAAACAATGGGGAAAACATTAACGTTGTTACGTTGTGTTGTAGGGTAGGGTTTAGTATCAGATAGATACGATAAGATGGTAAAAAGGTGACTTGATTATGGCGTGTTGCATGAACCGTAATCCGGACGTAATAAAAGCGAATTTATTGTATTCTTGGTTCATGCTAAAATGATTGATATGACATACAATAATAGTTATTTGTTATACAAGAGTGCAAAGTTGCTTTTTAACCGCGTGTTCAATTTTGATGACCGAGCAAGCGAAGGATTCTAAAATTGAATCACGAGCGCAGCGAGTGATTCAAAATTAGAATCCTGAGCGTTAGCGAGGGAATCAAAAGAGCACGAGGTGAAAAATCTTTGCACTCGAGTGCAACACGTAACTTTTCATTCCACCTCAGCGAGGAAATGACTAAATGCAAAAAAAAAACGTTTACAATCACAAGATAGGTACACTTTTATTTCAGTTTAGGTATTAATTACTACATTATGACTAAACCAATGACGTGAAAAAATGCCGCGTAAAGAACCGCGTACAAAGCAAATTGAAAAAAGAACACCAAGAAGGTTCCGAGTCTGAGTTTTTAACAAATTAAAAAAAAGTTGTATGATATATTCGGCACCATAGAGGTAGCAGTAAATAGGTTTAATGTTTTTTTTAATTCACAAACTTAGTGCACACGATGTTCTAAATTCAATTTACTTTATCCTCTAGAGAATAAAAACGGCTTTTCCACTCAGATATTGAAGATTAAAAATACTCTTTCCGAGATGGTGGGATGAAAAATATGGTTACGTGCTTATTGACATTGTTTTTTTTATTTATAAATTAAATTACAGTCGATCTCGTTTCAACAAAAAAAAAAGTGATGAAGATATTTAACATTACTGTGAGTTTCTTTATTCTCTACTTATGGTTTCTACTTAGACACAGTCCGCTCTCAAGTACCTAGGTATAGTATAGTATCTTATTCTCCGCGTTCTAGCAGCCTGTGCGTCAGCCGCCTCCCCTCAAGTGCCAAGTAAACTGCGATAAGCTTAGCTGATTGATTCATTGATAAAGCATACGAACTTGCGTAACAAACGCTGTGATCGCAGACGGAACAGGCTCCATATCCAACCAAGTACCTGTACTTAGACACGAAACTAGTTTTAACCGAATAACATTGACTGAGCGGGGGTCGAATCCACGACCTCATGCACAGCTTTGTCGTGCTTAAGACTATTGCACTTCTCCAAAGAGGCAGTTTTATAAGAAAAAGTATGAATTAACGTAACTGCCTTGTTGGTCGCAAGCGCGACTGTTGATAGCGAGGTTCTGGGATCGATTCCCACGTCGGGCAGTGTTATTGGGATTTTCCATCAGGAATTTCTCAGTAGCAGCCACGTAGTCTGGATTTGTGCCCGGTTGCTGATCGTAAAATTGACTTAAGAAACTGCTTTAGTTTTTCTATGATTTTTTAGAGAAGTTACCTACATACCTTTGATAATCAAAGACAATATCAGACACCCGGAACAACGTCGACGAGTTGCAAAAAGCGACCAAAGGATTAGATTACAACATGAAGATTGGTGTTTACTAGATGATTGTTTTGTAGCAAAGCCGTATCACTTTTATTCAAGTTCTAATTAATAATATAGGAGGTAATAATAATAAATAGTTTACTGGCAAGATGACAAGATGCTAACTATAATTGATCGATTCTTTTATTGATAACCGCGATACTTTGAATATTTGAGAACATGTGTGTGAACATCATCATCTGCCTAGCCTTTTCACAACTATGTTGGGGTCGGCTTTCAGTCTAATCGAATGCGGCCGAATACCAGTATTTTACATGGAGCGACTGCTCTTGTGACCTCCACAACCCAGTTAGTATTGGGTTACCCCTTGGTAAGACTGGTTGTCGGATTTTCGGGCCACTGACTATCTGTAACACTGTTTAAGATCTACAATTGACAGCCTGGACCAATGGCTTAACGTGCTTCCGAGGCAGAAATTAGGTATTTAATGGGTGGTCACCAATCCACGGATCAACCCAGGCAAGCGCGGCTTAACCTGAAGATCAGCCCGAGCAGTTGTTATTATGTAGCCACAAGCTCCTCCGGGAAATTATGAAAAAGAAAGTGAAATAAGATAAGACAGAGATAGCGACGGCTTCGTGCTCTACAGCTATATTGACGAAATAATTATGTAGCTCTGACATTGATTTTAAATTGAACATTAAGTAATTTGATTACCCTCAGAAAATATTCAAACATTCTTTCCGATTTCATCTTGTTTCTTTTGCAGTTTATGTACAGTCACGAGAAGTAATATGTATACAAGAAGCAGCTTTTAAGAGTGATTTTCTCCCACTGTATGATAAACATGTTAGGTACATTTTCACGAATACGTATTTTGAAAGCTAGACTATTACAAAATATGTACTTAGGTCTTATCTCAAAATAGGAGCCGTGATTTCACGAGAATATTGCTTTAGAATTTTGTTAAGTAAATATTAGTACTCACGCGTGAATGTACCAAAGAGCGCAATTTATTCATGTTGATAATAGTTATGATGTGATTAATATAATTAAATGTGGAAATATGCGATGGTGTCTCAGCAGGAACCCTTCCATGAGGATAAGCCGATAACACGGTATCAGGTACCAGGCCTATAAATAAATATAATTAAGTTAATTAGGAGGAGGAGGCGTGACTATAAGGAAGTGAATTCATAGGATATTTTTAAAGGCTAAAATAAGCATAAGTTTTTATGCTTACTTCTCTAGTAAGTTTTTAGTAGCATTTCTCGCGTAGGTATTTAGGGGTCGCACCTATACAGACGATTTTAAAACCTTTTTCTAAACCGCTTAGGTATCAAATAATTTGTTCCCATTTTATACCGGGTTACCGTATTTTTAAGTTCGTTGCACTTGGATTTTCTACCGCTGACATCACTAACCACATCACCATTCTTTGTTTCACAAACACAGGACAACATGAAGTAGCCATCTGGTGGGTTACTATGACCTCTTAATGCAGGAATGTTTAGTTCTATTTCGAGTGGGAAAGAGATGGCGCTAGAGAGCTGTCTACATTAAGAGATCATAGTAAACCCCCGAAGCCCACAGGTCTGCATTTGCACTATGGGGCTGAAAAGTAGAAATCCTAATAGCGGTAAGGAAACAATTCAATGAAAAATGGATTTCGTCTGACAAAGGACAAGAAGGCCGTTTCCTGTTGTTCATAATTTGTTTGCAAAATGTATAGTAGGTGCCTACTAAGGGCGACCCGTAAAACACGGGTGCGGGTGCCCGCTCCGTGCACCCGCGTGTGTCTTATTGGACGCCCATAAAGGTCTTCTTGTGCTGAACTGAACTTAGCCTAGGTCTGTACCACCATGATTGTAGAGACTGCAATTGTGTCCCTGCACCCCAGCCAGAAGTGACGCGGAGGGACACCGTGTGGTTTTCCAGGACATCCATTGAGGAATTTCACACATAAAAAAGGCCTACAGCAATAGTACTTTGTCAGTGTGGAAAAGAGATGGAGCTATACCTACAGGTTGTAAAAATAGTATGAACAGCGTAAAGGTGCGGGCGCGTGCGGCGGATTTCCTGAATATAAATATTTTGACAGCGTGGACCCGCTCCGTGCACCCGCAGTTTTAGTGGACGCCCTAATCGTCTGCGGTGGTACAGCTGGCTCAGATTTGGAAAATACATTGTATCATTACAGATAGTAAAGAAAACGAAAAACACATCATTTCTTTACTTACATATTGTATTAAAAAATAACAAAAACCAGTTATTTATTGGTATCACATTCCAATCCAATTGCAATAACAGCAAGATTAAATTAAACATGATTAACTTCATAAATAGCGATTAAACTTTATAAGCAAAAGTGCTAAACTGTTCGGTTGCAAATATTGTACCAAACAGTGGATGCGCTAACGTAGCCCGCGAAATTAAAATTTTCTTTTTTTTGCCGTATTAAGTTGTATAATGATGATTGTTTGATTTGCGACCGTAAAAATATGTATTTTCAAAATTACAATTATTAAAATCATCAATAATACTCCCTCTTCTTATATAACTTGACTGAAGAATGACTATTTCATGAAGACATTTGGTACAACTTACAGAATGGTATTCATGATTCCTATGATTGTAGTTCTATAAATACATATTTTTTACGGTCGCAAATCAATCGATCATCAACAAATATTGACTATTGTCAATTAAACAAACTACAACTAAGTGTAGCTAAGTGTAGGTACATGAATTTCACTAAGAATAAAAACATCGTTAGTTTTAATTATTCTCTATGCAACGAATTACTTCTTAGAGAGACTCAGATCTGTGACCTGGGTATCTTATTGGACTGTAAACTACACCTAAATCTGCACATTGACAAGATTATTGCCAAAGCATTTCAAATGTATCATCTTGTAATGAGATCATCGGTAGATTTCAAGCGACCAGCCACTTTCCTGCATTTATTTAATTCTTTAATCCGACCACAAATTGAGTATGCCTGTATGATATGGGACCCTTATTATGATAAATACAATCTCGCCTTAGAAAAAGTTCAGCGCAAGTTTTTAAGATCAATGCAGTTTAGATGCCATATAGAACGTAGCTCATACATCGAGTCCTTGGATAGGTTTAATCTTCTCACTTTGGAATCAAGGCGCCTTTTGCTTCAAACCATGATGCTCCACGATGTGTTGCACAATAAAATTGATTGCCCCGAGATTGTTAGTAATTTATTTTATGTTGTGCCCAGAACAGTAATACGGCGAGAGGCACGCGTCTACCCGCTCTTTGCCACGACACCTTGTCGTACAAACGCGGGTGAACGGGCGCCTCTCCATAGGATAGTCAAAATTTATAATGAACATTTTGTTAATACAGACATATTTGCTTTAGACCGCCATAAGTTTAAGAAACTTTTAGTCAATAGTCTGCAATTGTGCAATTAGTAGTTTGGGTTGCCATTTCTTTACTATGTGTTATCTTATTTTTTATGTATAAAGTAGGTATCTTTAGTTATAACATAAGCTTCTTATCTCTTCCTGTTGTTGTTTCGTTATTACTTTATTTATTTGTCTTCTTATTTAAGTACGTTATTGTAATTTAAAATACTGTGTCTACACTGTATCTTAACCGCAGTAATATGTGGAAACGTCGTGGATTGTACATTAGCCTACCTCTATGTAATATTTACTGTAACATATATTGTACAATTGTTTGTTTTCCCTAAATAAATAAATAAATAAATAAACATCCTGAGAAGCAAATTGCAAAAAATAAGAAAAAGAAATCGACGGCTACCGGCTCTTTCGCTTTAAGTGCTTGTCGTAACATATTTATCCAATGTATAATATTATTTTATGTAGACCTCAGCTTAGCTAGCTGAGCCTCAATGTCTCTATCGGTGTCCTTGCTGGATTCTCCAAGTTTGTTGCGAGCCACAGAGGGAGCGCCTGCCATCTGTAAAAAAAAAACCGGTTAAATGTCAGTTTGGTCTCGTTTGCTAGAGTACATTGAACTAGATGTATTCAATACAGTAACATTTTTGATTAATGCTTCGCTCCTATTGGTCGCAGCGTGATGTTAGTGTAGGTCAGCGTGTGTAATCCACAAGTCCAGTTTCTATTACAAGGGACTACAGGACAAAAATCTGACGTACGCTCTTACAAAAACGTTCACTTTACCTCACAACATTCGAGTTCGATCCGAAATCCGAATTCCGAACGTTACAAATATTCGTCTAACCAATCGGCAATCCCTCCATGGGGCCGTCAGTGTCTAGCTTTATTTATTTTATACCTACTTATACATACATGAACTTACGCCTTTTCCCTTACGGTAGGCAGAAATTACACAACGTCACCTGCTACGATCCTTAAATTCTCCTTGCGCCTCAACCACGTTCATACATCTGGTCATACACGCATGAAAGTTTCGAGTACTACGCATACACCTACTTAACGTAGCATGACATGTAAACGACTTTCAACTGTGGTTAAAAAAACAGTAGGTAAATGAAAACAGATCGGTTCTATAGAAATCACTAGTCTGACATACCAGTCCTTCGGGCTACCTGTCGTTTTTATTTCTTTAACTATCATCATTGGATAACATGATATCCTTTAGTAAGACCGGTTATTAGAATTTCGGGCTTATGACTTCCCGTAAAAACTGTCAAAGATCTAGCCAGTATCTATGGCTAAACTTCTTTTCCGAGACATGGAAGGATCTCTGTGTGAACTCGAACGGATAAATGAATTAATCTTAATATCTCTCACACATCTGTCCTGCCTTTTCCCAACTATGTTAGGGTTTAAGGAGATGCAGCATCATATCTCAGAATAATATCTCTCCTAAAACTGTTAACGAAAATCCAGCAATCTTACCTTTCCACTGATTTCAATGCCTATTTCATCGAGCACCTTGTTGACAATGCCTTCAGTCTCCTCTTCGTCGCCGGACTCATCCATAATATCATCCAGAGTGTCGTTAACTGTAAGCAAACATTTGTAAGATAACTAGAATTTACTGTGTGTAGTCAAACTCAGTTTAAAGTTTATTTGTTTAGTAATCTTTTCTAATTACTCATTAATAAAAAAAATATATGCCCCTTTTATTGAAAACTGGTGAGTAATGCTTGAATAAAAACACACTGTTGGATTTTCATTGCTCGACTCAGCACAGAGATGAATATCAAACAGTGCAATAATATTTAAGCATTAGTTTAGGTGTTCCATAGTGTTAGTAAAAACGGGCAGCAGAATACTTTTCCATTAGGCATTTTGGTAGTAGCTCAGATTCTAAATGTACCACTACTAACTGTACTAAACATCTACCCCTATTTTTTTGGGAAAACAAGTGCGCTGTTTTATTATGACTGCCTTGTTGCTCTTGTGGTCAAATGCTACTGCTAACCATAACCATGTAGGCAGAACTTCACGCTCAGCAGTACTGTAGGTACTGCTGAGCGTGAAGTTCTGCCTACAGTACAGGTTGGAACCTTTTTGAGCTCTCAGGTTGTTCAAAATGTATATTGGGTTTTCTGTCTTGCTCAGTTCATTGATGGCAATGGGCTGGCATGGAACTTACATAGATGTGCACGTACTTTAGGTACAAAAATCCCTGCCTCTTCGTGGAAACAGGCATAATGTTATATTATGTTTTATTAATTTTCAACTAAAACTTACTCATTTCATCTGTCATATCCATCTTAGCATTAGCTTGTCTAAAGGCCTCCATGTCCTTGGCCATTTGTTGTGGGTTCATGACTTTGTTCATGCTGTCCATGGTTTTAGCTGTGGTACCCATTGCCCCTGCAATCGCTATGTTTGCTCCCATTGCCTTATTTTGTATTTGTACACTTGAAATCTGTAATGTAAGGAAGATCAATTAAAGTAAAATTTAGTTCAGAAGTAAGAATAAGTTACCCCCTGTCTTTATACAAGGTGTAACAGAATAAGCACAATACCTCTTAGGTGGTGATTCAGACTATCAAACTCTACAACTTTTCCTGAGGAAAATGGGTTAAACAAAGAAATTTGGGACTTCCGAAAACAAAATATTGCATCAGCTGAGGTAATGTGTACAATTTTTTTTTCTATCCTTTATCTTCGGGAAAGTTTCACGTTTTACTTCTTATTAGGTTGTAGCATGTTGGTATCTACTAATAATAATTGAAATATTTTATGACTAATATGTGTAGTCAGATAATTATAATGTATATTCCTGAGCTCTCCCTTATTGGTGTACCTAGCAGTCAGGAGCATAAGAACCTGGATTTGATTGCCAAGTCAGGCAAAATGTTATAAAAGGGTTGCATTAGGAATTTCGCAGTACCAGCCTGGAGTCTAGACGTGGCCAGGTTATCTTGTGTTAATAAGAGAAATTGGTTTAGAGCTTTGCATTCATATTACCTTACTATTAGCATTATAAATTCTAGTTTTCTGTTTTCTCGTCTGCACTAGTTGTTTTGCTAATACTTTACAACCTTCACTATTTCCTTCTTTAGCCATTTTCTTAATCTCATTTTCCTGAAAATACAAAAACAAGTATAAAGCAGATAAACTACAATTCCATACTATTATTTCAGTAAAGTCATCATCATCATTTGTCTGCCCTTATCACAATTTATTTGGGGTCGGCGAATCATGTATTCTTCTTCCATACTTCTCTATTAATCGTATTCTCATCAGACACCTCCTTATTTGCCATATCATCCTTCACACAAAAGTTACATTTAAAAATAGCTAACATTGTTGTAGCAGAAAAAAAAACAAGAAATTGTGATTTAAATTTATTTTAGAATGTTGTATGTTCTTGTAATGAATGTCTGGATTATCTACAGAACTTTGCACCCATTTAGATCTAAACTCTTTTGTCGGCGAATGAGTAAAGTGAGAGAGTAGAGTAGAGTGTAAAGTAAAGTATTTAAAGATAATAATTATAGCACTAAGTATTCTCATTTTAAAAGAATTCTAATTATAGCCTCTAATGTATTTTTTTTTCTGTACTGCAGGGAAAAGGCCCTACTTGAACTTCCCTCCTTCCACCTTTCTCGACCGAATGCTATTATAAGCCCATCCCTTAAAAATTTATCCAGATCATCCCGCAATTTCCACCCGATTGGTTGATTTTGCCCATTGCTCCCCTGACATGCGGCAGATATAATTTACGATTTCATCATTATAAAAAGAACTCACAAGCTTTTTTTCCTCTCTTTCTAATGCTGCTTTATCTCTCTCCAAGTCTCTAGTAGCCTTGCGTAGCTCACGATCATTTTGCCTCTGTTGTTCTGAAAAACATTTATGTGATTAGTTTACAATACTATAATAATAGTGATTTCTTAAAGTTTTGATGATGGCTCAATCCTTATAGATAATTAGATAGAAATCTCTCTTTTATGTACACCATACAAATTACAGGTACCATAACATATACATGGTGGCAGGGACAGCGACACTAAGCGAGTTACCACGAATTCAGTATATCATTCTGAACCCCGGGGACATAGAAACTTTTCTTTTCGGTTATTAAAAAAAATACTGGTGTTTCCTACAAAACTGTAATACCTACACATCAAAATGTACTGAACAGCTGATTTTTTTAAATAACCAGCAAAAAAAAATAATTATGGGGGGGTTCAGAATGATGTACTGTATACAAATACATGGTAACCGGCTTAGCGTCGCTGTCGCTTCCACCCTGTATTATAGACATTATAATAAAGTAGAACACAGTTTATTACATTTTTATCTAGATCATTGTCTCATCTGGAGCATTTGATTGGCCAATTAACTACTATTAGACTCCTACGACATTCATAGCATGCAGCAACTATTCTGTTCTACTTTTCGTCTATAATTCTTTTGCTAATATCTCCTGACCTCTTGTTTCTCAATAGGAAATAAAGCCGTCATCAAACACACCAGTCAAACCTGTCATACGTGAAAAATAAACGTAGTGTGACTCATTTACATTCTTTGTTGATTATATTAGTCTTCAAAGACAAGGTTATTCTAGGCAGCTTCAGTACAATTCTTAGTTTAGCAATAATCAGCTATTATTAATTAAATATAAGAATATTTTTAACAATATATTTATTAATTGAACACAGGTTATCTATAAACACGGATTATACACAAATAATAATGCTATTTGTGATTTTACTACTAAACGAAGTAATAATTGAATAATATCATCCAGCATTCAGAACATCTAGAATGAAATGCTTTTGGTCCTGGAAAGAAATTCTAAGTATTCTGAGCACTTACCTTTGACGGTTGGTTGTTTCCCAAAAAAAAAGTCCATTATAAAAAGTTAAAATAAACTATTAAAAATATAACAGCCTCTTGATAAAAGTTTTTACAAAGATAACCAAAACAAACTGATGACAAATTGACAACCATATGACTCATTGTCTCATTTTTACATGACATTGACACAATTGAGGCCAAAGTTACCACATTAAAAATAAAATATTTGATAAAATAAGGGAGAAAACCTGCGAAAAAGTACTATTCAATAAATAATTAATAAGCCACGCATGGGCCTTCATTTTCTTGCTGAATAGTCCACTATCACTGAATCGAAACACTATCACGAACAAATAAATAATGATAATAAAACACATGAACCAAATTCATGATACAAAAATTAGGCTTCGTCATAATAATAAACATTATAAATACCTTTATGATCCATCACTTTTAAAGTCTAAAGAGTCAATATCACGATAGGTCATACGATAGGTACTGATTCAAATTAGATTTTTTCAATTCTTTGAGAACTGTCGCATTCAAGGATTGTGAAACTGACATCCTGACATCGTAATAGCACAGATATTTCATAATAAGGCCAGTAATCTAGCAAGCAGTTTCAAAATTACTAAACAGGGCCGTAGGCAGGGGAATTTTTAATGGGTTCAAACCTCCCGCCGAAATTTCCAACTTCTCTATAGAAACCAACGTATGTATGTATCCGAGGCGGAATGCTAAAATGTTCTCGCTTGCTACATTCTATACTTTCTGAATTCTGTTTATGTTGTCTCCTATTCTCATTTTTGCATGAATTAATAAAAATAACTTTTATCCTCTTGCAATCTCATAATTCTCGAAAAAATTTTGCATTTGTCGACAAAGAAACTATGTAACTCCTATTTATGAATGAATGCACGAAAAATCGAACTTACCCGAGGTAGAGCTAAATATGGGCTCATTTCGCTGGCTCTGACATTATGAGTTCTTTTCATTCAAACTAGAGTTGAAACGGAAGTCTTTTTAGCGAAAGCAGAGGCGGATGCGGAGGTGAAGAGCTTGGCCTCCACGGACGCGGAGGTTAACGGAGACGGAAGCGGAAGTGGGGGAAAAGATCATATAAAACATTTTATAACCCGACTGCCTCAGAAGGAGAGTAATGTTTTTAATTAAATAAAATCTACCAAAAAATATTCAAAAAGTCTTTACTCAAAATAGGTACATCATAGTAAATTACCAGTTAAGTTTATATGATATTAGTTTATGTATTAATAACGTAGTAAACTGGTAGTATGGTAATCAAAATTAAGAAGAGGCATCCTTCGTTATAACTCCACAAAAAACTTGCAATGCAATTTCTTGCGGAAGTTCCGTACTTACAGAGGCGGAGGCCAAGTTCCGTTACAACACTAAACCTCGCCTCGAAAAATACTGAGAAAAAAATACAGAAATTGTGTGAATTCATGAAAAAAACTGTTTGCAGTTTTCTTTATAAATTCACACAATTGCTGTATTTGAAAACGAAAGAAAACCTATCGAAATCGGGGTGGGTGCTAAAATTTTCGAGCTCGCTGTGCTCGCTCTTGAATCCTGGCTTTTCATAAGTGCTAGGCTTTTCTGTAAAGTCGACAAAGTTAATCTTTGTATGCATCGACACCGACAAACGAAACCTAACACATCCGTGTGGAGTAGGTAGAAGCGCTTTTCATGAAGCTGAAAACGCATGATTGTTGTGATGTTGAGGTCAATCCAGAGACTGTTTAGCGCTATTTCTCCCTGGAGTATTTAATAGAAAGAGTTCGTTAACTAATAACATTGTTTTCAAAGCTATTCCTAATTAATAGGGGTTAAAGTATGAAATTGCTGTTTTATAGTATCTAATAGATACTTTGAATTGACATTAAACCTTCATGGTGTGAGATATTCGAGTGAAACTTTATTTACATTAAACCTAAAAGATTTTTCATTGAAAAAATGTGCAACATTCGATTTTTTTTTTTTTATTCAGCTTAGACGGAAAAGATGGATACTTCGAAAATCCGAGTAATTTTTGAATACGAGTTCCTAAGCGGAACTAACGCGGCAGAAACAGCTTGCAATATCAATGCTGCGTTTGGAGAGGAGACTGCTAATGGACGCACCGTGCGTTTTTGGTTTAAACACTTTCGTAATAGAAACTTCGACTTGAAGAACGAACCACGTGGAAGACCGCCCACACAGAATAACGCTGAATTGAAGGAGATGATGGAAGCCGATCCCAGTTAAACTACCCAGGAATTAATTAGCAACATGGTTTAACGTTACCTTACCTACAATATTGACGCATTTGCATCAAATCAATAAAAAATAAATAAAAAAGGCTTGACTGGTAGAGAAGGCCTTGTGGCATTAAGTCCGCCTATGTACATGAAGTTTAAATAAATAAATAATAAAAAAATATAAAAAATGGGTGCCTCATGATTTGACTGATCTGTAGAAAGAATCGCGTGTTGAATTGAAACTTGCGCTGCCTTGTTGAATTGGTACAGAAATAAAGGATTCTTTACGATAACCGTAAGCGAAAAATGCAATGGTTGACCCCAGGTCAAACGCCGCAACAGTGCCCTAAAGCAACGTTTACCAATAAAAAGGTAAGGTAACTGTTTGGTGGTCTCTTCCTGGTGTTATTCACTATAGCTTTCTCAGGTCTGGTCAAGCAATATCAGCAGACGTTTACTGTGCCGAACTTCAAACAATGATGGCGAAACTGGCAGTGAAACAGCCCATTTCTCCATGATAACGCAAGACCTGGCACTGCACGGGCCACTGTTGTAACCTTATAGGACCTGCAGTTAGAAACCATATGTCATCCTCCGTACACGCCAGACCATGCTCCAACTGACTACCATTTTTTGACAATGGTGTGATTTGGACATTTTCTTCCCAAGAGGCAGTACAAAATGCTTTCACACAGTTTGTCGAATCTAGATCCTCAGAACTATCGCAAAGGCATAAATGAACTTCCGATTAGATGGCAGGAATGTATAGATAATGGGGGTAAATATTTTGATGAAATAAATATGTTACATCTTGGAAAAAAAGCGAGTTTTAATTTTGCAGTATAAATCGGAAATTTCATACTTTAACCCCTAATACCTTTTGTGTTTATCGTATCTGTTGACCCGACTCAGATCAGCTTTTTTATCCAGGGTAAAATCCCCCCCGAAATAAATTCCTGGCTACGGTCCTGGTCCTTAATACTTTTCCGAACAAACATATCAATTATCGCTTGGTTCGCTAGCGTCAAAAGAGCAATTTAAAAGTCTTTAGTGAATATTTTATAACAGACCTTGAAACTGGGTTGGTAACACATCGATAGATAAGCTAACTTAGCATAGTTTACTTAACTTACAAACAACATCACATCAACAAACACATAAACATAACACACACATCAACATCTTATAAACATCACAACATACGGTAAAGACCAAAGCTATGCGGGCTAGCTACGAGTAACTCAAAGTTTTCGATTACCTACGTGGGGTCTTTACATTTTTAACCGACTTCCAAAAGGAAGAGGTTCTATGTTGACTGTATGTATTTTTTTTATGTATACTCACCGATTTCTCTGCTAATTGTGGAGCGATTTTCAAAATTATTTTTTTATTCGAAAGCCACCACCACCAAGTCAGAATCTGATGATGGGATCCCAGGAAAATTAAGAAAAACCCTCAAATTTAATGGGCATAGTAGAAAACAATATACTTCCCATGTGGTCTCATAGTCATCGGGTCAGGGGGTCTACTCTCGAAGTCCGTCAACGAAGATAAGGGCCCGTACGAAAGTAGATCAAAACTTCCAAATGAACCATACGTCCTGTTATTTTCGGATTCATGAGTTTTGAAAATACATCGGGAGTAGGGACAACTATCCAATCGTGTTGTCGTTAGTTTTTAGTTCTGGTCCCTCGCTAATCGTATGTCCGTAAGTGTTACGGAGTAGGAAACGTCCGTATCTTCGGCCGAAACTACGGGTTTCGTGCTTAGAGAGTAGACCTCCAGGATCTAATGATGGGATCCTGGAGAAATCGAGGGAACTCTCCAAATTTTATAGGCACACATAGGCATTATTTGTTGTGTGTATGTTCAGCGATATCTTTGCCAATTGTGAACCGATTTCGATGATTCTTTTTTAAAGAATATTACTATCCCGTATAAATTTGGTGAAGATTTCAATGGAATACAATGGAACTCTATAATAATAGACAGCAAATCTGTCGTGTTTGCTGCAATCGCTTGGGTGTTTATTGTTTACACAATTCATAACATAACATCGCGCCTGTATGCTCTGAGGGGGTACCAGATAAAGGTACAGTACACTGTACACCCTTTCGACAGTTAGGTATGTTAAGTTCCATTTTATTGGGGATAAGCCTATTACCATGGCCTGAATTGTTAAAAATGTAAAAAAAAATGAATTGCAAATATTTTATAGGATATATTACAACTATGTAAAAATTGAAAAATAATACTACTATTTTTACCTTTGCCGACAGCACACTAAGCTACGTTAGCTTAGCTTAGCTTACCGTATCAGCCGCACTTCAGTAAAGGTAGGCTTATTAGGGTGACCGCGCCATTGAGCAATATAGTTATTTACTTTAAAATGTAATTAAATTGACTCAGTTTGTTTACTATTGCTTGTGTTCTTCACAATTTACGAAGGAGTGTATTGGTAGTAACATCTTTCTGTTTTGGAGTGGAGATAGTTAACTGACGAATTAAAAAATGATGATTGAAGACCATCTTTTCGATGAAGGCATCAATAACAGTCTCTTACATCACGATATGAGGCATGTGCAACAGAATAAACCAGTGTACGAGAAAACACAAAGAGATTATGTAAGTAGTCAATCTTTTAATGAATATTATCATCTTAAATTGGACGTTTCAATGGGTGCTTGCATAAAGATGCAGGTTCCCATTACAGAGAAATAGTCCCATACTGATCCTCGTCTGCATGCAATGACATGTCTCAATCTTTATGCAAGCATCCTACGCATCACTGAACTACGTGTGCTTTAGACAGAAACCTACATCCAATGTAACTTTAAGCAATAAACCCCATGCAGAAATCTTGGCAACAGCCATCTGGAACGTTTTGTGAGAGGTCTCAAGCCAGCGATGGTTTAACAGTAAAATAACAACTCCAGTGTATTTCTCAATAGTTTTATTCTACCGATAGGAACAGGAGCAACGCGATATGCTGTCATCTCAAAATGGCGACACGTGTGAGATCCACGATCAGTTCTACAGGGACCACAAGCTGCTGCTGGTTCTGTTCCGAGCACTGGCCGTCATGCCCATCACGCGCTCGCGACCAGGTTTGAATGAGAAATCAAAAATCCTTCGGGGCTACTGTCCCACCGGTTCAGTGATAGTTTGCGCTTTCAAAATCTTTCAGAACCCGGGCGGTCCAAAACCGCAGTTCATACAAAACCACGCAAGTATTTAGCGATGACGCTGGCTCAAGGCACAAGGAAGTCTTGACTCTGATACAATATTATGTGTGGTTGATTTAGGAGGATTTGAGGAGTTTAGAGATACATTGCGCATTGTAAATGGAAGTGACAATGAACGTTTCTTACTAACATTTCAGGCACTATCACATTTAGCTGGAGGTCGACAGCTACCATGTATGCCGTATGCTTCTACATCGCAGCCACGGTAATCGTGCTCATAGTGGGATACGAACGCATCATGATATTGCGATCAATTCGACGCTTTGACGACTACATCTACGCCATTCTTTTCGTCATTTTCCTTGTTCCGCATTTCTGGATTCCATTTGTAGGGTGGGGGGTGGCTAATCAAGTGGCTATTTATAAAACTAATTGGGGGAAATTTCAGGTAAGCGGTAACTTACTTACTATATAATGATTGTTAAATAAAATCGAAAGGTGCATAATGTTTAAGTGTGTCAACTAGAAAAAAGTAATCGAAAGTTGGCAAGTTTGGCATTATTCACGAATCATAGTAGCCTCCAGAAAAGAAGAAGATCAAATGCCATAACTTATAATATCGACAAACCGCCAAAAACCACACACTTGTCCTAACTCACTTATTTAATATTGTAGGTAAGATACTACCGTGTGACCGGCGAAAACCTTCGGTTCCCTAACCTGAAGACAACAATCGTCATTATAAGCGTGGGTTGCTTGTTGCTGGCCTTGTGTTTCCTGCTCAGCCTCTGTATCCTCATGGACGGGTTCCTGCTGAGACACACCACCGCATATTACCACATCATAACTATGATCAACATGAACTGTGCCCTGTGGTATATCAACTGCAAAGGAATTAAGATCGCATCGCAAAGTCTGTCTGAATGTTTTCGCAGGGTAATGTATTTATAAATAAATTATAGCTAGTTACAAAGAATATTCTATATTATGTACACCATACAAATTTAAATTTACATAAAGAAAACATTACACATCGGGTGACACAATTGGTGCAAAAAAATAAAAAAACGTCCTATCGTTAAAATTATAATTTTAACTACGGAATTTCACATGTTTGCATTGAATGTCAGCTGGATGTAAAGCGAGTAGATATAAACTTAAATTTTCTATTCTTGTTAGGACAAAAAAGTTCAAGTTTAATTCCATCATTTTCTAGATACAATTAGCTAATGCTTAGTTAGCTTCACCAAAAAGGGAGCTTGTCCCATATAAACTTTGAATAAAACGGGAAGGGCTTGATTTGTTAATAATTGATAAAATTAAAATTTTCGGGAGTGATTCAATGTCTTATTATACCCTTACATCATCAGGACGTAGAAGTTGAGTGTTCATCAAAATTGATATCTCGGTATCGGTACCTATGGCTCAACTTGTCAGAGCTGCTGCAGTCCCTGGGCAACGCTTACGCGCGAACTTACTCTACTTATTGTGTGTTTATGTAAGTAACCAACTTTTCATTTACTTTTCTTTTTACGTAAATCTTAACTCATCGAAATATAATTCATTTTCGTCAAGTTCGCGTTTTGTTATATCAGAGCAGCTTTTTCTATTGTTTTGAACAAAAAAAATATATTATTGAAAACCAAAACTTCTGTCTTTCTCTTTGACTTTCAAGTTGGAACCAACAATCAAAATTCACAAAATTTTATTGAAACCGCTTTGGTGGTTTCGGCGACTAACGCATACAATCATAGTGACATCGTGATTATATACCTACCACTACCTACATATTAGATTATTATAAGGGTCTTTTGAAACTTTTAATGATAAAAGATAAAATCTGATGACCATATTTGCTGTCCAGGTTTGCGAACATCACGATAGCTGTTTACGGAGCACTGTCAGAGATAGTGGACCACGGGTTTGGGTTCAGCTTCAAAGAGATGGGCCTGTTCGTCGACGCAGCATACTGCTCTACTCTGCTCTTCATATTTGTCGACTGCTCCCATAAGTCTACCCTCACGGTACTGTACAACTACAATAACAAAAGAACGTTTATATATAAATAAATAGGAAAAAAAATCAGTGAGGTTAACATTTAACAATTACATTTTGCTGCAGAACATTCTTATATCGTTATTTTATTATTTCTGATTTAGTACATTGTTACAAGAAATTTAAAACTATTACAGGTAGCTGCGGGTGTCCAAGATACACTTCTGTCCATCGACATCCTGGCAGTTGACAGACCAACACAAAAAGAAGTACCTACATTTCAGTATACCAGTATTTATATAATTATATGACTATCATTACTAGCTGACCCAACAGACATTGTCCTGTCCTTTTTGAATGTCGACAACTATTCCACTTAACGAGTCCAAGTATAGCTGAGAACTATCCTGTAAGTACAAAACAATGATTTTATCGGTCAAGCCGTTTAGGAGGAGACGAATTAATTACGGACTCGAGCACATTGGAATCTTACACATAAATGTTTAATAAATGAATGTCCATTTTATTAAAAAAAAATATCCTATACCCGTATCGCGTAGTTTTTCAAAAGTTGCTTACGCTCTGCCTACGCAGTCGCGTAGTGCTACGCGGCTCTACGACGTAGCCGACACCGCTACGGTTTCATGATAAATGAAATGTAGTGAGACTGGAACATTCTAGAAAATATTATTTCCAGACATTCTCTAATTCAGTCTAGATAACTTGGATATAACCTATTTGAATGTATATAACCCTGGTAAAGAAAAACTCCTTTTCTGTTTTTTTTCATCTTGTTTTTTACTAATGGATTTATTAGTCACGCTTTAATTAGATGTTGAAAAACAAGTAAATCGACACAGACGAAAAAATTATATAGTTTTCATCATTGTATCATTGTATAAACGCATTGCATCATTGTATTGTATTTTTAATAAATAAATTAGTGCTACTAAACCTATCATACAATTCATATGATTCCATATTTTTACAGATTGATCACTTCATCCAAGCCATCGAGATGAACCCAGCCGTCGTGAGCCTGAAGGGGTACGCGCATGTCAATAGAGAGCTGCTTACTTCGGTAAGTCAGAAATTATTAATAGAAAGAAAACCTTAGTCATTTGTAACAAGATACGGCTAAAACTTAACCAGCGAAATATGGCTATAGAACTTTTCGTAACACAAAGTAACAAATTAGTAAGCATCTTAGAAAATCTTAAACAGTTAAATACCGAGTCGCATTGAAAGAAGAAAATGTCATGTTAAAATATACAGGGTTAGTTTTCAATGACCAGCCAAATTTAAGATGATTTAGAATCGATAAATCGTTTTTTTTTTTTTTGCTATCAAATGTTGTGGATATCAAGACAACACAATTCGATTCAACAACCTAGGCCGATAAAATTTTATTATGTTTCACTTAAAATTAAAAAAGGAGTCGTTTTCAATTTTATTGAATGTTTTCATTACTTTTTATTTGTATTTGATAGAAGTATGAGAGTATTTAACATTCAATTACGGTTCAGAGATCTTTAAAATTGGGCTGGTTATTGAAAACTAAACCTGTATTCTATTGCTTCACCTTTTTAACTTAGTCAACGTTTTGTTCGCAGGCTATCAGCATGATTGCCATCTACCTGATTGTTCTGATGCAATTCAAGATCTCACTGCCCAAGGATCCTCAAATAGCTGCATAATTACTTAACTACTGAAGTTTATTTATTTTCTGCTTTAGAATACTAACTACAATCACTAGAGTCCATAAGTTTAATATTCAGCAAAAAACAACACAACTCAACGCAATCATTTCACGCGATGTGTTTAGCACTGGGTCCGCGGTAGATTAGCTACCTAGGTACGGCCCACTGCTTCTCACTCAAAGAAGGCTTGATTATCAACAGTGGGAACATTAGAGGTAGTTTTAGGGAAAGCAAGCAATTACACACTATTAATAGTTAATAAAGAATTGTAAGGAACTACATCAGTGTGCAACTAACTTAGTTGTCTGGATATCTTATGAGTTATGAATTGATTATGTTATGGTTTTCGCATTGAGCATTAAAATATGGCTTGTCATATTTTTTTGAGTGTCTTTTTTATTTCGTATCTCGTTTCCTTATTTCCTTTTTATAAACATCAGTGTATGTTTGTCTGTTCGTACCCTATAGACTCCTAGACTACTGAACAGATTTTGATGTGATTTTGCACAGTTATTTTACATACGCCAGGGAAGGGATCTGAAAAAAAATTGAAATAAAGGCATTGCAACGCATGCCCGGGGCTGAACTAGTATCAGATATAAAGTAATTTATACAGAACTGGCTCATGGTGAAATTAAAGTGTTAGTGCAACAAACACAGTCATAACGTAAACTAAAATAATATTACGAAAGTTACAAAAAAGTAGTGTTAGGGAATTCTACTTTTATTCAAATTATATTTACTTATTGGTAACGTCTGTGGTAACGTACAATCCGAATCGAATACAATATAATGGATCACTTTAAATTACTTGTAACTTGTTAAAATTACCAATTTACCGTTCATGTATGGATTAGGTTTATTTAAGTAATTACCTGTTTCGGCCAGCTCATTACAACAAATACATGTAATACGACTCTAATGATAGTTCTCATTATAATAGTAATAGGCACGCGTGTAAGTAACGCGTGTAAGTAACGCGTGCAAGAACTGCTTCACGCATAAAGGATCAATTTCATCTTACTCATGGTGAAACATGAACACCATGATTAAGAACGATGACGACAAAATAATGTCCTAAAATAAAATAATAATGTCCTAATATTATAAATAATAATATAATAATTCCTAAGCGGACAGGGCTCCAGAGAGAGGAACCTCCTAACAATACGAGCCGTGTCCAGGAGTACCGCTTTCTGAATCAAGCCCTTGATCCAACTGCCTAACGAGAGCCTCCTCAAGTATTGGTCGAGGCTCTTGGCAATTAAGCCATTGGCTGAAACAACTATCGGCACAATGATCGCCGAGACCACTTCCCACATGTCGACAACCAAGTCAAGATACTTGATTTGCTTATCTTTCTCGGCTTTCACGAGGTTCTCGTCATTTTTTCATTTTTTCATTCATTTCATTTCATTAAAAAAAAAGGATAATAATGTCCTAAAATAAATAATAATGTCATAAAATAATAATGTCCCAAAATGTCCGATGTCATAAAACAAAAAAAAAATAAGACAATGACACCAAACAATCCGCAATAGGCCCGCGTTTTGCATGAAGCCCTAGCCTAGCCTTCACAGAGACAGGAGACCTGAGTTCCAGCTGTGCGGAAGCGGAAATTATAAAACCACCTGCTATCTTTCATAAAATAAATAAGCCAATTATGGTGAAACATACTGGGAATTTCATGCCTTCAAGGGACTCTGTGATGATGCCTTACATAGGATCATTCTCACGTCTGATAGAAGGGCTGGTGATCGCAGCACGTTGATCACGGACTATAAAGGCACTTGGCATTTATAAAACAACAGAATACATTAGGAGCTACTATTACGTCTTAATGCGAGTGACAGTTAGAGTGGTGTGACATCTTGTCCCACTCTCGAAATAGATCTAAAACATTCCTGCAATAAGACGTCATAGTAGCCCTACAAATTTGAAATCCATCTTTCGAACACTACTGTGAAACCCTAAGGTTCCACGGCACAAGGGGTACCTACCTACGAATTTATTGAAGCAGCGTCGTTTAAAAACTAGTCATGTTAGTATTCTATTTTATATTTATGCAGATAGTTACAAAAAGGCTATCCATTCGAATACTGTCATTATCACGAAAGAGGCCGTGCGGGCGGGGTCATGCTAAAGAGTGCAGGAAGGAATTTGCCCAGGCCTGGGACCAGCAGTATAGAAAAGAATATAAACTATTTCACATGGGTCTATTATCTGACTTCCAAAACTCAACCACTGGGTAAGACTGGTTGTTTCACTTTCGGGCTTTTGACTATCTGTAATTCAATTATCTAAAAATCATAGCCAGTGCAGTTCTTTCTGGAATGTTCGGGATGATGGGTGATCATCCATCACGGGCAGACATCGCCAGCCGTAGCTTATCTTCCGATTGACCAGAGCGACTGACATTTGAATTGTGGTTTATCCATTATATTTTATTCATATTTTATTGAAAAAAAAAGTGTTTACATTGTATCAAAAATAATCACATTAATATGTAAAGCTTACTTGACAGAGCGCTATAGAGGGAATGAACGGGCTAAATTTATAGTCTGCTCAAGCGTTGATGTCTCATAATCGAAATGACGAGAGACCACCGATAAACACAACTTCACGCATGTAATCCCCGAAGGGTAAGGCAAGGGTGTACCTAATAGTACACCCACATTTCGCCAGTTATGTTGAAGTCCCATGTAATACGGAGCGAGCTTATTACCATGAACCGGGCACAAGTCTAGACTCCGTGGCTGCTACTGAGAATTTTCTGATGGAAAAACCCAATAACAGTTTGCCCGACCCGGAAATCGAATCCAGGACCCCATGCTAAGCAATCGCGCTTGCGATCACTACACCAACGTACGGCAGTGCCTCGCCCATAATTTCCGCTAATAATGCTAAAAAAGTGCTTTCATTTTGTAGAATGAAAAATGTTTTGCTAACATTAAATTTATCCTCGTAGTCTCGAAAAAAAAGGCATGCCTAATTAATCAAATTTTGTTTTACCTTTTCCTGCTCTTATTAGGTACTTTAAGGCAATTTTAATTAAGCGCACACATGTTCCTAATATTTATTATTAATTAATTAATTCGTTTTTTTTAACCGACTTCAAAAAAAGGAGGAGGTTCTCAATTCGGTTGTATGTTTTTTTTTTGTGTTTGTTACCTCATATCTCCGGCATTTATGAACCGATTTGAAAAATTCTTCTTTTATCTGAATGGATCTACTTGCCGATTGGTCCCATAGAAATTTCATCAAAATCGGTTCAGCAGTTTGGTTTTTGAAATCAAAATAACTGAAAAAAATGTCATCCAAGTAAAAGAAATTGCGAAATTGATACTTGACAAGGATTTGTGTGTGATACGATAACTAAAAAAAGCAAAAAATTCAATAAAACAAACAATAGTCACCGACTTCCGAAAGTTAAGTATTTTCCACTTTTTAGTGTTTTTTTTGGAAGTCAGTTTTTTTTTTTGCAAAAAAGTTTTTTTCTGCGTTAGTATTAATTTATGACTAAATATGATCTATTACATAGTGTGAAATGGAGGATGCAAACACGGTGTTGTGTATAATCTTGATCTAAGTCATGATACATGGTATAAATACTGTTCTGACAGCTAGACCGCCTCCGTATGGTCTAGTGGTTGCAAGCGCGACTTCAGAGACTGGGTCCTAGGTTTAATCTCCTGATTGGGGAGATGAAGTTGCGGTTTTTTCATCATTTTTTTTTTTATGAAGTTTATGACTTTGTGAAAGCTAGGATATCTTTCTTATTACTGAAAGCGTCATGTCAGCTTGAGTACCTAACAAACCAAACAAACGATTTTTGATCTTATAAATAATTACTGTGTATGATACGTAAATGTCGTTTCTTATTGGTTGTTTGTAACCTAAAAGTAATGCTTCATTAATCTAATTTGAGGCTCCGCAACAGTGAGCTGAGAAGTAAGGTTCATCCGAGTACTACAAACAACTTTATTGCAAAAAAAAAAGACTTCCAAAAAAAACACTAAAAAGTAGAAAATAACTTTACTTTCGGAAGTCGGTGACTATTGTTTGTTTCATTGACTTTTTTGCCACCGACTTCCGAAAGTAAAGTTATTTTCCACTTTTTTAGTGTTTTTTTTTGGAAGTCTGTTTTTTTTGTTTAATAATTAGTTTTTCTATACTTTTACTATATATAGTGCGGTCCATGCTGCTTAGATAGGTACAATCATGCAAGCTGCCGGCGCAACACTGGCTGTGGCCGTCGCGTCGGCGTGCTGCTAGTCTGTTGCAGTGGTCATCCGGTGAGGAAATCTCAACTATCATAAGTAAAACAGGCTTTCTGCACTACTGTTTCCTACAGCTGTTGTATAACTATAGCTTTGTTATTATCAAAAGTTGTGATGTTACTTTCTTAGGTCATTAGGACTCATAGGACCGGACCTAAAATACTAACCTGTCGTACTCCTGCTTTTCTTTGGATTTTTTGAGAAAGCGTCTTCGTGTTAATATCCGCACTATTGGATGTAATATTATAAGATTGCAAGATATGTGCGAATTGTGCAAGTGCGAGATATTATTGAAGTCTTATAAGGCAACAATAAGGAAGACGGTACAGTAGTAGAAATCTTAAATTTATTTATATTACCAATTCTTGAAATATATTCTCGCATTCTGAACTTTTTGATTATTCTGCACTGCTGGACATAGACCTCTCCGATCGCACCCATTTAACGTCAACGTTGATACGTTCAACGTTCTTTTCTGTCTCTCAACCCGCAGTGGGCCCGCGTGCACCAACCCTCCAGTCTCCAGTCCCTCTAATTGAGAGTCGAGAAAGAAAGTGCGGTGTACCAACAGTGGAAACATTATAGGCTGATTATGCCACTTCTTCTCCCCAGCTAAAACACTAAAAAATTATTATTCAGTGACTATCCTAAGTCATTTTGACGGTCAGTAAGTGCTGATTCTCAATCTAATTTAAAATAAAATAACTTGAATTTTATATAAACTGGCTTCCACCACAAAACATAGGGTTTTGATAACCTACTGTGCCAGAAAAATACACGATGACGTTATCTTTACATCTATACAATACAAATAAATTAAATTGAAGTGTCAAAACAGCTTCTAACTGAAAGCATATGAAAGTAGGTATAAACGTTAGACATATCTTTAAAATTTTTGTTTTTCC
Organism: Standfussiana lucernea; assembly: GCA_964057025.1. Taxonomy (NCBI): domain Eukaryota; kingdom Metazoa; phylum Arthropoda; class Insecta; order Lepidoptera; family Noctuidae; genus Standfussiana; species Standfussiana lucernea. The sequence goes on from OZ059795.1 coordinate 9,927,665, forward strand.
TTTCTGTTTGCTCCGGCTAATTTCCACATCTTCACTGGCAGATAGCTGACCTTATAAGGAGTAACTTAGGTTACTTCTATATAAGAAATATAATTAGTGTTTCGTGTAAAAATTATATTCGAATAGGGAAGAAATATTTTTATTATAATTTCACACGGACGAAGGTCGCGGGTAAAAGCTAGTATAATAAATATTATACCGTAGAAGACCGGTTCACTCTAAAGCACCCGTCACTTGTGTCTGGTACTATCCCAAAAAAGCCTGTCCAGATACTATCCTGGATGTTGTTACACAATTATTTTTTTGTTTGTTTCGCCATTTCTACTCCGAGAATGACTGCTTATGTTTAAACTATGACGTGTAAAAGTGATTCCGATATCCTACGATGCGTATGTTCCCCAGGTCTGCAAATAGACGGCAGGGTGGTATGGATTAGATTGACGCAACGAATATAGACATCGGACAGCGAAGACAGATTGGAGGCATGGACATGATTAACGAAACGAATATGGACATCAGACAGTGAAAATTTCAGAGGCGGCAGGGAGGCATGCACGAGATCGACGCAACGAATATGGACATCTGACAGCGAAGACAGATTGGAGGCATGGACATGATTAACGAAACGAATATGGACATCAGACAGTGAAAATTTCAGAGGCGGCAGGGAGGCATGGACGAGATTGACGCAACGAATATGGACATCGGACAGCGAAGGAAACTCCTCCGTCTTCTATGATAAAACATCAGAATCTAGGAACCCTCCTAACATAATTTGGACATTTTGCACTATCATTTGGACCTACCGATTTAATTAAGTATATTACGAGTATTAGCAAATTATAGAACAGCAAACTCATTCGAATGTTAATTGAGTCAGTGGTTTTTCTTTTCGTCATCTGCGGCAATCAAGATACCTTTGCCTTATTAATCACCAAGTAGCTATCAGTGACGAGCAAAACACACATAATCTATATTGCACAAGTCACGCATGATACTTGCATTGCGTATTACAGCGTTTAACTGCCCCGTTGCCGTTGGTCTCGTGATCGCAAACCGACTGCTGAGCATAGAGTCTTGGGTTCGATTTCGATTCCCGGGTCGGGTCAAAAGAGCTATTGGGCTTTTAGAAACTTCTCAGTAGTAGCCCGGATTTTGGAACTTGGCGATATGATACCCCCTTGCGTTCTGCGTCTGATCTCTCTCCGGCTGTGTGGGATTGCCGTCCCATCCCATCGGACTATAAAAGGAACAGAGTGCACCTGTGCCTGCGCACACACTTGTGCACTATAATATCTCTCGCGCCGATGGGTTATCTCCGCTAAAATTGGCCGCCGTGACCGACAACGGTCAGGAGGACTATATGTAAGTATATATGTATGTTGGTTCAAAGGCCGAAAACGCTCATTAAGTGAAATAACCGACCACATCGCATCGCAATGTGACAATTTCAAAACGACCACTAAGCGAAATTCGGTGGTTGTTTTGATTTTCAACCACAACGAGTTCTGGCAGTGAGGAAATGCCAGACCGCGTCTTGATCCTTTTCAAACAGCCACAACCCGAAGTAATATTATAAGGTAGGGTAAAGTGAAGCCCAAAATAAAGAAAATTCAAGATGACGTTTTCAAGGTTTTCGGGGGCGCTGATGCCGATAGTGAAGTCGAAATGAAAATCCAAGATGGTGGATGTGAAAATTTACAAATTTTTGTCATCGTCGTCGTTTTGTGGTTTTCAGGGGCGCTGATGCCGATAGTGAGGTCGAAATGAAAAATTAAATACAGCGTTTAGACGCCAGTGACTCGACTAGTGAGTGTATCGCGGCTATATTATAGTCGTGCCACTTTATTCTATGACTCTATGAACGTGTCTTCAGACGGCGATAATTTGCTGGCATGACGTGACTATCGCCGCGATTATCTCGCTCGTGGATGTTAAAGCAAACAGACAGATGTTATTATTTTATGATATCATGTACTAAAGTATCTGTCAGAGTCTGGTGTTGCCAGCCACATCGGTTTGACCGAACCGTTGGTAGGTAAACTGTTTAACAATAAATATTTTAGTTTGGTTTTAGAAAGGTTAGAAGTTGGGTCGGGGAACATTATTTACTTATAAATTATATTGATAATAAATAAGAAAATAATCATTGGTATGTTGGAAACATTTTATTGTCAAGAGCAAAATCGAATTTTTAAGTCACTTCATTTTTATTAACGGTCACAATAAATACAGGGGTCTCATTTCTTTATGAGGAGGTATAGAATGATCCTTTTACAAAATACATACGTATTAAAATATTTTAAGTATCGTAAATCAATATAAACATATGTAAGTACAAAAGTAAAGTACAAAGCCGATTTGTGAATTCATCAAAACACATAAATGACAACAACAAATAATGCAAGGACGACATGATGGTAGAGATGATAAAACAGCCAAGGTGATTTTCCAAAAAAATATGATTTTAAAATAAGTTTTCATTAAATACCATTTATAGATACGTAAACATAGTTATATCTCTTAAGATTCACGGCAGTCCTGTGGTGTCCAAAATTTCAATTCGGACACAGAAAAAAGACAGTAGCTAAAACACTTTTAAGACAAATATACAAACGAACATAAACGAAACGAACATAAATCCAATAAATAACCTTAACGTAAACATTGAAATACAATTACGAACAGAATCTACTATAAAACATTTGATTCAATTCTAGTCAGAATGAGTACATTATAGGAAGATGGAAATATCACATTTGTCAGACATAAAACAGAAATACGAAAGTAGTTTAGGCTGATAATCTTATTAGCTAGTTGAAAGTGGCGAACCAAGTCTTAAAATTAAATGAAAACAAATTATTATGAAAGATATGATAACTTGGAGTTTCACCACGTCCATTTAGGAGTGTATAGTCCGAAAGCCCACCTCTCGGGTAGACCTTGGTGCGTTGCGTTCTTGAACTCACTCTCTGACCAATCGAATGGCTTTATCAGGTCTTTGTTCAACAGTTCTAGTTTATCTTCTTCAGCCTTCTCTTGTTCGTGCATCACAAGGTCTCTTATTTCAATGCCGTTAACGTCTGGTTTGTTGTTAAGCAGTTCTGTATAGATGGGTGCTATGTTTCCCTTGTTAAGCAAAATTCTAGTTGCGTTCGGTTGTATTTCTGTATACGGTGGACCGGATATCGCGACGAAATCTAAATTAGACTCATTCAGGGTGCCTGTAAATAAAATGAAAAAAGTTTTTAATACTGTTTCTCAATGTTTAAAACTTCAAACATAGTGGTCCTACTGTAATTTTTAAGATTTATCGGTAAAAAAACTTTTCAGATCGTATATAGTCTAATTAAAGGAACAAACATTGAAGAAGTCAACTCACCGCTTACGACTTTAGTGTCGATAACTCCGTAGGCTTCTTTGTGGAGGCTGGTGATGTCCCCTCGAACTCCAACAACAGACCAATACCCTCGCTCGCTAAGTACACAGCTCGCATCTCCGGAACATTCGTCAATGTCTTCTTGATTAGTATTGTTAGCTACCGTCATGTTGTTCTGCCTCATTAACGCAACAATGCTGTCAAGTGTCGTGGCGTTCTTGTGACCTAGCTTGAACAGCATAGCTCGTGGTGACTCCGACTCGGAAAAGATGTTCCCATGTTTCTCTTTCATTTGGATGACATGTGTAATTTCCGCGATATCCTGAAAATAATGTCAAATACAGATTTTAATTTATGAAAGTATGTAAAAAATAATCGAGGTTTATTTAATCAGATCTTTCCGTAATCTTGTGATCGTATATTGTGTAGATTAAAAACTTACTGGGAAAAACGGCAATCCATGCGTGGCCCAATAGCCTTGTTCCAAGAACGCATCTGACAAATCAGCAGAGTGAGTCCGCCCAGGAACTTGCTCCACCAGTGCAAGCAGACCTTTTGAGTGACCGTTGTTGTTGCGGTACACCACGATGTGCCTGACGTCCCTGAGGAAGAGACATACAATTAACTCGTTGAAAGCACTCCTATCGTTGCGATTCCGGTTTAGAACTGGCTTATTAACCCATGCCCATACCAATCATACGTACAGGGCTTCCAAAGACAAATTATTTACTACAATGCCCCCAGTGTTCCTCGTGCTTTGATAAAGTCTCATGCAGTGTACCTACAGACTTGCTTAAGGGCAGCAACAGTTCGTTTCGTTCAGCCATTTCTGAGGAAAATGTTTAGCTACGTCAGACAAAAGTTTTGCCCAATTAATGGTGGTTGAAAAACATCATTTTTTATTTGTTACGCTCTGATAAAATATTGTAAGAAAAATTAAACTGTGGGTGGTCAAAAACTCACTTGTCTACAGTGCTTTGAGTGACGACCTCATTTTGGGCTGGCTTGGCCTCTTCCGTGCGAGGCGCGAGCTCATGCAGGCGGTCGAATCTGTTGAAATCTACGATTAGCCACTGCTTGCTCGCCGTGCCTGAGTTACTGTTCGCCAAGATATGTCCCCAAGAGCTTACGTTAGATGCCAGATGGTTAGCGGCTGATACTCTTGGACCAACAGGCACCTGGAAAGTTGGAACATTACTATTAGTGATTTAGGATATTCGTGTACTTCTTTTTGTGTCTTATTATGTAGCATGTTTTTTGGTGTGTCTTAACACTGTTAACTATAAGTGTATCTGTTGCGTATCTTCAAAGAATTCCTCCTCAGGATCGTGATTTACTCCACGGGTAGTTTTTTTTTCTGACGACACTTTTTCGGATTTCGGTAAAAAAATTAATGACAGCAACATATTATACGTACTAAGTCACACACTTACGGTTATTATAATCATGCACATTTGTACAACAATAAGATATGACGAATAGTTTGTTTAGTACCTACGTAGTGTGTTATAGTCATTGAATGTGTAGGTACCTATTTCTCATAACATGTTCCATGTTTTTATTTCAACTCACTTGTTCAGTTATATTGACTTCTTTCCATAGTTTGTTATTGTAGTTTCGCAGTGTAGTGCCTGTTACGACCAGCCTATGGTTTTCACCCTTCACGACGTAGAATTCGTCCTGACTGGTAATGGAGCCGGGGTATCCTGAGAAGTGGACTGATGTTCCAGGAACTAGTTTGCCACTTTTAGCAGTCTCGTGGTAGTTTAGTTTATACTTCTTCATGATGCGAGTCATTGAGGAGTAGCTGAAATATATAATTGGTAAATAGAAGGTTAGAGAATTTTAGTTTAAACGTGGATATGAGTTTAAACTGTGATTGAACTAGGAAAAGTTGACATCTAGGTTTGAATGTTTAGATAACCCTTAGGGAGCGTTTACGGAGAATCGACTTTAAGCGTCGGGAGGCGCGACGAGCGGCGCGTCCACCGCCGCGTAACCCGCGGCGGGCGTCACGGCGGGCACCGCACAAAGCGCCGCGCCGCGCATCGCGCCACCCAAAGCGCCGCGTCTCCGTAAATGAGCACTTAGGCGCTCAACAAACGATGGAGGTTTTGTCCATGGACAATTTTAAACTACCATTGGATGAAAAATACAGGCAGGACAGGAGCGATTATTTCTGTAGTAAAGTAGCCACTCTCACCTTCCGGCAGCGTTTTGTGAAACATACAGATTTTTCGTGGGAGTACCGTCTTTAGTTGTATCATCAACAACTCTCAAAAAGGCACTAGATAGATGAGGAACTGTTTCAAGGGCTTCGTCTTCTAAGGTAAGGTTCATTTTGCGTTGAATTTCAATAGCTTCTGATACGGAATTTAGCCAGTACAAGTCTGATATGTCTGTTTCATACTCTTTCAGGCCGCGGTCGACACCGTGCTTCCAACCGGTAAATATTCCGCTTATTTGCGTGTAGTACAGAGATACCTGAAAACAGGAAAACACAAAACTTTTAAAACCATACATTAGCGATGTGGTCTAGCTACATGAAACCAACAAGCGATAATTGTACCTACCATTTATTGATAACTTTCCGCAGAAGGTATAAGCCGTAATTGGAAGCTAAATAGGGGAAATCCCTGCTTATTTTCCTTAACTGATTCTCTTACGGAGTGCAAAAATATCAGAACGTATCATAATTATAATATAATATATATATCGTATCATATAACATATAATATCATTACGATCACGAGTTAAACCTGCCTAAAAGTTTTAGTGAACGACAGGTGATATCAATCATTCACTCAGGTTTTCTTTGGTTACTTTCCTACTAAATTACTGAACACGAAGACCTTTTTATCTACCTCCAGATTGGCGCTGGTTTCTGCATCTGTTTAGTTAAGACTTTAGAATCTCTATCAGACTTTCAGGTAGCCAAATTTGAACATGGTATATCTTACATGATGCCAGAATGGATCCTCCCCGCCCTTTTCCGCGGCATATGCCTTCCAGATATCTACAGACTTGTCCAGAGCGTCCTTGAACTTGTCGCATTGCTTCATCGCCGAGGCATCTTCGTCGCACTTAGCTCGGATGGTGTTCTCCAAGTGCGAGTGGATCAGCGACCAGGTCAGGGCACCCTCAACGATGCCGGCTGCGTATGCTTGGTGCTCGTCCGAATATGATGGGTCGGTCTCAATTTCCAGGAGAGACCAGCTGAAAAGATTTTTAATTTTTAATTTTTTATTTCAGTACTTATGAAATATTTGAGTCTAATTTTTTAATGACGTTCAGAAGTTAAGAGAATGAATGATACGTACAATTAAGATTTAGTCTTTCTGTCTAGTTTTAAATAGAGTTTGGATAATAAGCCCTACAAATCAAAATTTACTTCTGCAAAATGGTAAGCTATTACTTACCCTGTAGTATCAATATCCATCCTGAAGTAAGCGCGTGCTACCCCCCGCGGTATATCTGCTAGTTCATTGCTCTGACCCCAGTACTCGATACGATATCCGGTTTTATTTGAAAAGAATACTGTCGCTGCGTAATTTCCATCTTCCTGAATTCTGAAACGAAATAAACAGTTTATAAATTCATATTTTATTTACGTAAAATTGTAAACAAACCGATGGATTATGCAAAATTGTAAGCAATTTCGTAATTATTTTAAGTGTTCAGATCTGATAAGAAAAGTAATTGTAGCGCAATAAGCGAGATGTTTTGTTTATTCGCAACGCAATTTGTCTGAGATTGTTTTCCTTCCATAGATGCTATCACAATAATCACTAATAATGGCCACGAGATTAAGATGGCTTCCTGCGTTTTAAAGTAAACGATTACTGATAATTAGAGCTATTATTGTACCAACCTTTCAATTTGTCCAACGAACAGGGCCAAGATTGACAGAATGCCGAGAATCCCAAGGATGTAGGAGCTAATCTTCGTCTGGAGCCACGAAGCCCCGACGACTTTAAGAATCTTGCTCATTTTCAAACTGATTACAAGTTTAAATATACGTAAATAGATAGACGAACTACAAAATGAAGAATATGTTAAGAAACTTAATAATAATGAAGTGACAGTGCGTGTAAATGATTTTCTCCAGCGGGAGAGTGACCATCAAAGTTGTGATGGTGTGGCCAGGTGTTCACGGGTCTACTGACGATGCTCCGAATGCTGCGCTCGGAGTCTTCATTGGTTATAGCTCGTCGGCCAAGTATTTTTAAGGTGTACTTTGGCTCCAGTTTCAATTCCCTGTTACTCTGTAACAAAAGAAACAACATTTTATTTGAAGCTTCTGTATTTGTTATTTGTTTACTACTCGTAGTTTTCTATGCGCATAACTTTGTCAAACGATGGAATATATGAAGAAGGGAAAGCGTTTCATAAACTCTTTTACATTTAAAAAAATGCACATATTGTTTGCATTATTATCTGCGCAGAGGACTTGTAGTTTATTGAGGTTGTATCAAGGAAATTATTTATGAACTCTGTATTGATAGTCCAGTCAAATTAGTCCTTAAAATAGAAGTAAGGTTACAAAAATTCCCATAGAGCTAAAAATTGGTATGAATGTTCAGAATACTATTATAAACGAATTGTGAAAAGTCCCCATCAATCCCCCTTGTGCAAAAAAATTTATTGATGGTCAAAGATTGCGAAAATGGGTTTTTCGCGTTTTCCAGCTAAACGGTGAGTTGTAAAACTCACCGTTTAGCTCTATGGGAATTTTTGTAACCTTACTTCTATTTTAAGGACTAATTTGACTGGACTATGAATCAATAAAACAGATTTACTAAATAATTGCCTTATGAGGTTAAATCCTACAGTTCATTATACAAAGTCGCAAAAGATACCATCATCGGCCATTAGGAGCCAACATTTCACATTTTACCTAACATGATCTTATACGCAATGATCAGAGCATGGTCAGATAAGGTCCAGGTCACAGAGCGATGCACTAACTTTGACGACCCGAATGGCGCAGCGGTAGTGAGGCTGCCTTACGTTCATAGGGTTCCGGATTCGAATCCCGGTAGGAGCAAGTGTTTGTGTGATTAAGCATGGACATTTGTTACCGAGTCATGGATGTTTATATGTATAATAAGTATGTATTTACAAACAAAAAGTATCTATGTAGTATATCAACTATCTAGTGTCCACGACACAAGCCTCGTTGCTTAGTGTGGCACTAGATGGCGCTGTGTGTAATGTCTAGCGATATTATTTATATTTATAACTTATCTCCTTTACTATTCACATGTTTGATTAGTTAGTGCTACACACATGTCCGGTCGGTATTATTCGGTTTAGCAGGGCGACGTAATGTAGATACATATGTATATGTTGCTACGTTCGGGAATAAGGTAGGGATGAGCTCAAGTGTGCTAATCCGATTCGAACATTATTAAATAATGGTAGAAGGTGACTGGAGTTTACCGATCGGCACGATCCGAATGAGAGGCTTATTTGTGCAGCAATTGCTTCGGATTTGTAGTTCAATATGTGGTGACTTGATCATGTGCTTACCGCGACCCATGATCTAACAATCAGGAAAACGGGGACCCCTGATCAGCTATCTCTGTCATTATGGTTTGATGCAATTGTCATTTGTTTTGGAATATTGCATAGTGGACTTTGTCGCCAGTATTATAAAATCAGACAAATAGAAAAAAATATGTGAAAATGAACCCTATGTTTCCTTTCAAAAAAGATTCAACGCATTATGAACCTTACGACCCAATCAAGACGAGCTTAAACTTTTCTTTAAGAAATTGAAAAAAAAACAAATCAGAGGACAAACTAGACATGAATATCTTTCCCCTATGCGATACCTTCGTGTTATCCAGATATACTGGGTGGACGGAACACCAAGGCCCAAACGGTTACTGCGTATTCTAATTGGGGGCTATTTCGATGTGGGGGGGTTCAGAATGATGCACTGGAGCTAGTTTTGGCATTGTGTCATACATAAGTCGGTCTACTGACAGCACGCTTATCATCTCTTGAGCTAAGTAAAATGTAGTTACGTTTATGTCCATAGAGAAAATATATTACATTACATTATTTAGACAGTGACAGCTTGTCTGGACAAATATTTCCTTCGTCTTACGAGTGTACGGTAGCAAATATAATATCTATTTTTGATCTAAGAGATAAAAAGTTTATTTTGTCGTCATCAGGCTATGTAATCATTAATCAAATCGATGCGGGTACTTTTCACAAAGATAAAAAGTATGACGTTGTTTTACTGTATTTCAACTCCTTGCCCTTATACCAGCAGTAGCTGGTGCCCGGGGCTTCGCCCGCGTGGAGTTCGGTTATTGTCCCACGGGATCGTACTACCGTGATAAAAAGTAGCCTATGTGTTAATCCAGGTTATGAACATCTGTATGCCAAGTTTTATCCAAATCCGTTCAGTAGTTTTTGCGTGAAAGAGTAACAAACATCCATACATCCATACATACAAACTTTCACGTTTATAATATTAATAAGGAAGTAAAGATTTTTCTGTCATTCGGCACACTTAGCACAAAAAACATACAATTTGCTTGTTTCTCAATATATATATATATCAGCAAAGAAAACCCTTATAAAGATTCTATGTCTAAAAGACAGTGGGTACTGAAACCCAGTCTTTTTAGAGATATAATCTTTCACAAGCAGATCCATCGTTACATTACTTGCTGTTTTCCTTCTGTTCTAGTCCACATTTATGTTTAAAACTTTCCTCAAAACTAAGCCGATTTCCACTCAACTTCTCGATCTTTGGCGCCGAATAAGTTTATTACGACAGGTAATGAGACAATTATCTGCAACTTGATGTAGAGCAACAATATTATTCCATACGTTAGCAACACAAACATCACATCACAGGTATGTACGCAATATAAATATACAAACAAACATGTTGCTGATAATCTTTGAGTAATAGAAATTTCCGTAGGGACTGATATGGAGGTCAGCGCAAACGCATCGAAGGACGCTAACTTCTACTTACTAAGAAAAGAGATCCTATAATTACTTTCTGGCACTTTCAGGTGCTCCCTCACTGAACTAAACACTTTGTATGCACGTCCCTAGATCCTCACTATTACTGGTGGGTGACTGGTACGCGAACATCGGTAGTCAGGTAGATATACTTCGTTATCACTGTACCAATAAAAGATACTCTAATGTCTATGGATTGCGCTCTCGCGTTATCTATAACAGTGTTTAATTACTAAATGTGACAAATAAATTGGTTATTTTTATGTGGAGGTAAGGTCAGAGCCCTATAGCCAACACTTAAGGTATGGTTCATGAATGTACGACTGTTAGGCCGAAAAATCCTTTGCTTGTACCACAAGAACATTATTTTAATCATAATATATAATTGTCTAGATTCTAATTAACCATGATTTCATATAAAATATAAACTATTATAAGCATAAATAACCGTTTTAAGTATATTACGTTTGTCTGTTTAAACTTTTCTATTTCATTTTTTTCATAATATTACAAATATACAAACATCGTCTTTGATAAACAAGACTTAAATAAAAACTTTTTTGCAAAAAAAAACCGACTTCCAAAAAAAAAACACTAAAAAAGTGGGAAATAACTTTACTTTCGGAAGTCGGTGACTATTGTTTGTTTCATTGACTTTTTTGCCACCGACTTCCGAAAGTAAAGTTATTTCCCACTTTTTTAGTGTTTTTTTTTTGGAAGTCGGTTTTTTTTTGCAAAAAAGTTTTTATTTTACCCTTTTTAGTTATCGCATCACACACAAATCCTTGTCAAGTATCAATTTCGCAATTTCTTTTACTTGGATGACATATTGTTTCCAGCTATTTTGATTTCAAAACCAAACTACTGAACCGATTTCGATGAAATTTCTATGGGACCAATCGGAAAGTAGATCCATTCAGATAAAAGAAGAATTTTTCAAATCGGTTCATAAATGACGAAGATATGAGGTAACAAACACAAAAATTTCCAGCTATTTTGATTTCAAAACCAAACTGATGAACCGATTTTGATGAAATTTCTATGGGACCAATCGGGAAGTAGATCCATTCAGATAAAAGAAGAATTTTTCAAATCGGTTCATAAATGACGGAGATATGAGGTAACAAACACAAAAAAAAAAAAAAAAAAAAACATACAACCGAATTGAGAACCTCCTCCTTTTTTAGAAGTCGGTTAAAAAATATAAGCTGGAACATCCCATTTCCAACGAACGTGTTTTCTTAACAAGCTCTGGGTGTACTTAATTAAATGATATTTTAATTCAGGCGATATTTGTACAATAGATATGACAAAATCGTCATAGAAAAATTAAATATATTATATGTACTTACAGTTTAATTTAAATTCTTATATCACATTTTTATCGTATTTCGTTTTATATCACAATTTATTTTATATTCACCACCATGTTTTGTAAATAATCGACTACAGAATTGCAAATAACTAACGTTAAAAATTAAGAAAGCTCAAATGTTGCAGTGAATGGGAGGCATGACACAAAATCCCTGGTTCCTTAGACATGTGCTGACGCGGACGTGGTCACTCCGTCACTAGGCAGTCCATCAGCACAAGTGTGGACTAACAAGCTAGCAACAATGGGCCGAACCTGAAATCATACACTATTTAATAGCCTACACGTGGAGCAAGTAAGACAAAGCCCTAATAACCTGACTACACCTTTCTAAGCAATAATATTTCCAACGAATCAATTTTTGCTCGCGTATGCTCGGAAAAACGTTGTATCAAACTTGCTAGCACACGCTTTGAAAAATCCGATTAGGTAGAGTAACGAAAATTGATGTTCAATATTGAATATTCAAAATGATCGGATAACTCGTGTGAAAAAAGTCATATATTTTGTCTGAGATGTGTTACGGCACTCGACGTGTCGGCTTCAGTCGCTATTCGATTCGGATCACTGAGACGACTCATTTGAAGTGTCAACTACAAGTACTCTGGGCGTGCTCCAATTCCAGTTACCACCAGCAGCCAGCCGCCATTGTTCTGAATTCAATCTTAGCAACAGGCCAGAAAGCTTTATACAAAAGCATTATTCAGATCACTTTCTAATAATTAGGATGATTTAGATTGGGATTAGAGAGATTTACAGAATCCCTTATGGTCCAGTAGATATGTACTTTTACTTGGAAAGTATTCCGAACTTAATGGAAGTTTAACAGGTTGTTTGGGGGTATACTAGGAAGACTATCCTAAGTTTTTGACCTCGAGGACCCTGTGCTAACTTGGGGAGGGGAGGGGGGGGACAATAACCTCATTTTTTTCTGACTTTTTTAAATTTTCGCTTATATCTCTCTTGAACACACAGTACAGCACATTTTGTGTCCCACATTAGACGAAAATGTTGAAGAACGTTAAATTTCCTGAAATTTTGATGGTGAATCAAAATTTCAAACCCAATATTAACGGATATACAGCTGATCAACGTTTCTTGAAATGTAAAAATAGCATAACTATTTGCTACCATAATTTCTACGTGAATTATGTTGATCACTCATCAATATCATGAGGAGGACGTGTCCGTAGACTCGGACTGTGACGACGACGACGAAGGTCCGGCAGCCTATATTGGTGGTGTAAAGGTGTAGTAACACTTGACTGTACATAACACCTGCAATCTATAAAACACAAAAATTGTTTCTACCTATGTCCGTTATAGACTTTGAAACCATCCAACTGATGTGCACCAAACTGGTTTCATAAGGAAGGCAATAATGTGAAGATGATTTTAGACCACTAAAACAATGCATTAGGTATAGTAGCACATGCCGGGTATCCGCTAGTCAATTATGAATAAACAAAGAATTACTGTACATACTGTAGTAATAGGTATTCACAGTAGGGTGATGACCAGGCATGAAATTGTGGAAATAACATTACAACAGGTTCTCGGTCAGCGGACCCCAAATACACCCCCTCTCTCCCCTCCTCAGGTGTCATCATATTATGTGTACAGAGATGGGGTTCTTGGTGCGACATAAGGTTCCTTACATTATAATGGGACATAGTCATATTTGAGGGGAGGGGAAGATCATAGGTTTTCCAAGAAGTTGATATTGATTACTGATCAATATAATTAACATAGAAATTATGGTAATAAATGACTTGAAACTTTGACTAACTTTGATCGGCTGTACCTCCGTTAGTGTTGGGTTTAAAATCTAGTTTATCAACGAACTTTTAGACAATGTAATGTTCTTAAACTTTGTCATCAATGTGGTACAAGAAAATTAAGCAAATTTTAAGCATCAAGAGATCTAAGTGAAAAACTGAAAAAAGTCAGAAAATTTTGAGGTTTTTGTCCCCAAAGTTAGCACAGGGTCCTCGAGGTCGAAAACTTAGGAAAAGTCTTCCTAGTGTACCCCAAACAACCTGTTAAAATTCCATTCAGTTCGGAATACATTCCAGTTACCTCCCCTTTTTCAGACATATCGATTGGATAGGAACAAATGAAAAGAAAATCATTTTTTTTTTCAAATACGTAAATAGGTGCATCAATACAGCGTTGTTTTAATTAAGATTCAGTTCATTAGTCATAACAAATTGACATAATCATCACAATATGAGCACATCGAAAAATTAAACGTTAGCAAGAAAAACGCACTATGCGTAAAGTTCATTATATTCTTTGTGTTTACGGTAAAAGTGCTTGTGTGGCACGTTGGGTGCAGCTGCACTGACTCGGCCACACGCACGAGAGCCGCTTGTTAGTGCTTCCGTTTGTCCTTATCGTGCGAGGTGCAACCCGAGCGGCATCGTCTGTGCATCCACGGGCTACTTAGCGCCATGGCAACCAGACCGCGGCTCCCGTTGCACGACACAATCATCCCATTACACAACTTCCTATTACACGATTACATCACCCATTACATCTTTAAACAAAGAACGCGCCGTTAGCTACTCTTAAGGTAAATATAAACGAAAGGTTTCTAAACAATCATCTCTTGTATCTATCGACTTACCCGAGATCCGTGAGAGGACAGCACTGATTACACGTAACACGATGCTCACGGCCAAGGAAACAGACCACTGAAATAATTCCCTTACTAGCGAATAAATTGCAAGCTCCGTATAACCGCAGAGGTGGTACAGAAATAAGAGCAACACCTAATCGTAGGCGAGTTATTCTGGTAGCACTCAGTGAATTTATGTTACTTTATTATAAATATTAGAACCGAATTTGCAAAAGTACGTTCGGCGAATACGTAAACATATCTAAAGTAAATCAATACGGTCGGGAGGTACAGCACATGCGGTCGGTTTTATGAATTTTATGATGATGCTCTACAGTATATTTATGTTCGCACGTGTCTCTGGCTGCTCCAAGGTAAATATCATTCTGTCCGCCAAAAGTTTAGCACATTATGCTGAAGACGTAGGTAGCGATGAGCTTCCTGTAGACCAGTGCTACGGTGAGAGGTTTGAGTCGTGGCAGATTTTCATATGGTCTAAGATGATAGAACAATCGCATGTTTTTATTATACCTAATTGAGGGTGCTACTTCCTACTTGAAAGTAGGTTGAGAGAATAACAATGAAAATAAGTTAAGTCGCAGACGTCGCAGTAACAGATTTCTACGCACAAAAATATTTGTTACCAAGAATTAGCTATTTAAGTACTCGTGCCGTGAAATCTAATCACAAATATGTAATGAACTTAACATTTAAAGGAATATCAGTTCATAAATATGAGTTAATGTTATCTAAATCTTTTTTGTGATGTGACGTTGAATCACACGCTGTCACCAAATGAGAAGCCAACGTGTTTTCCTTCAAGCACCGTCAACAAAAACTGGAGCCGGCTTTACTTAAAGATTTATGTAAAATCATGATTATTTAATAACGAATAGTATCAATTGCGTTGCTGACCACACATCTACCGTTGCAATAATGTTACAGAAATATTATTTTGAGTCATAGTAGGTACCTAACACTCGCAGGCTCACAGGTTCATGAAATACGGGTAAGATCAACATATGCGCACACCTAGGCAATGGCTTCGCGGTACTGTGCGAATAGTACATTACTTTGGCGATATTTCTGGCATCAAAAATATATTTACTATATCTTTGATGTACCTAGTGGGTATACATAGGTATCGGTGCGGTATTTGTATATAGCAAACACCACTTACGTAGCACTGGTGGATCGGTAGAGATAAATAAATGTATGCCCTTGGCATTCGATGGTGTTCATTTTGTACTATAATACATATGTACATATAATAATAGTGTTTGCGTCGGTGTCTTTTAATGTTATTTTCTCCTGTCCCAGTGGAGTCACGTTCGAAGCGCCGCTCATGCGCTGCGCAGCGTGAAGCCACGTACGACACCGATAAGACGACCAATTAGATATCGTGCAAGAGTTCATGATAATTACTACCTAACTAATTACCACCGACTTTAGCAGTGATCGGTGATCATCACACGTTCTTTTGCTTGAGCTAAATAGTGATAATGAAAACTAATGTGTGAAGTAAATATAAGAAGAAGACACTATGTTAGTTGTTACAAGTATAAATATGACTTTATTGCATTGGTATTTCGCCTACCTGTGGCCTGTGGCCCTACCATGACGTCTTAATGCAAGAATGTTTTAGTTCTATTCCAGTGTCGGAAAGAGACAGAGCTAGCGTCATCGCTTTCCCACACTGGAATAGACCACCCATTAGTATGTGAGTTCCTATCTCTAGTAGACTATCCGTCCTCCCAACGATAGATAGACAACTTCGATAGGAAATGCTATCTGTCGATAGGTTATTGAAAAGTAAGTAAGCGTGAAAGCGATTTGCCTATCTGTAGTAACTAAACCTAGGGATAAATAGGTTATTGAAAACGGCCGTAAGACGTCATTGTAGGGCCACAGATCATAGACAAAACTGTGCTCTATATTTAATTTTCGTGACTTAATACAAAAAAAAATCATGAGCCCCAAAAATGTGATTTCTAGATAATTTTAAACTCACATTTAATTCTGTCTCGTTAATATTAGTGGAAACAATAGATTGTTCCACTCCAGGCAGAGGCACTCCAAACTATCGATAAGAACATCAGACAGTTCCCAACACTAAGGAAGCTTTAACCTCGATCGACCCCAAAGGGACTTCGCACACGACCGGAAATTCCTGTCTGGATAAAAAAGTCCTGTCTATAGAAGCACGAAGCCCGCTGCATACTTGCTTACGAACAATATAAGATTTTTTATTTAAAATTTTACGAGACTAACCGAGATCACCCGAACTTTGCCGCGTCGCTGTATTATTTTATAGACATATTCCGCTTCCCTACTTTCTCTGACTAGTGCTCGTTGTAACTCATAAATAATTTTTTAACAATCTAGAGCAAATACATTCCATCTAGTGTTTCTAGAAATTAATCTACGAGTATATCTAATAGGTTAGTTTCACTTTCAACAATGAATGTTGATAGTTTTTGTGTAGGTATCTAATTGATCATGTTAAATGTAGAATTACATGCCAAGTAAGAATATAATTATTATGTTTGTATTTATTTGGTTACTCAGGTACCTAATTTAATGTCTGTATTTATTTGGTTACCTACCTAATTTAATGTGAGTGTTTATTAATATTTGCATGCTATTTTTATGGCGAAATGTGTCACTGCACTACATCTTATATTTACCATCTTTTGTACCACATTTAACGCAAATAAATAATTTTGACTTTGACAATATTCATCCTACTTTGACAGCTAGTACTTTACAAGTCAAGACTGCTTTTTGCCATTCAATTTCAAAATGTTTGCCATTCAATAGGTACCTAACAATATTTTGTTTTAATAGAACCTTTTAATGTCAATTGAAAGAAAACAACCGCAACCTAATTATGTCCGGAGAATGCACTCGACTCAAAGCTGCGTGTCGTTTAGTAAGTGCAGTTGCAACAGTGAATGGATCACAGAGAGAGGGCAACGACCCCGCCTGGCCACCATATCGTGCCGGCTGCACGGAACCGACCCCATCATACGGGCAACAAAGATTTTTTTATACACGTATTTGTAGAAATCGATAAATCAATTGGCATAACTTCACATTGTATTGTCTGGGACGTGATAGAATTCGATGAATCGATTTTAGGCTTTAGCTATTTCTCTATGAATCAAATGTATTTTGTTTTTTATTTGCAAGCACATTTTTATCATCTACACCGACCGGCCTCCGAACTAAATGATATTGGTCGACTTTTTAACCCTAATCTTTTATGCAAGAATCTTGTCCTAGACAGTTTTTATGATATCATATTTTTTTAGATCTAAGACAGTAAGACCAGAAAACTAGATGATATTTTTAATACTATAATAAAAAATACGATGGTCAGTATCAATTTCAAAATATCTACATATGTATATGAATTAAGGATGAAGTAGATATGTTACTTATGACACCGATTAGGTAATTGCAGTTGCACGTCTACATTTTCCAATGACAGTACCTACTCAGGAAACAAACGTAGAGCTAGATTCGTTTCCGTGTGAAATAAAATAATATCATGTTCTACTTGCTAACAAATATCCCACGTCCCATTGTTAGTTTTATCGTGGTAAACAAGTTATAAATAAGAAATTATAATACTTCAGTCACGGTATTATAAACTGCCGTTGTTTATCATACTACATTTCCTTTGCTTCATAAAACGTTCAAATCCAACGGAACGGAACCAACGCACCGTTCTTCCTAGTACCTACTTACTTTTGAGTATTTTATGGGTTAAAAGAGTTAACCCAATAACGCTGATCTGATGATCAATTAGTTTCATTTCAAGAAATCACTTGTAAGTAGATCAATAACGATGTCAATATGTCAGGTATTGACAAACTAATAAATCAGCATTTTAATAATGAGGCTGTCACTGAATTTGCGGATAACTGTTCTAACTATCAGCGCTTCAATTGAATCGTCGCGAATTATTATGATTTACGAAATAATATTTCTCTACAGTCTACTTGATTTTTATTTTTGTTAGAAAATAAAGCTGGTCAATACATGTTACAGAGAACATTACTAAAAATAAGAAAACACAGGCGTTCGTGACTCCTGTACTTTTTACATTAAGGATCCGTTTCACCACCTCTGGAATATGCGCTATTTACAATATAGAATATTAAAATGGACTATATTTTTTACGTACGTAGAGCGGTAGATGAAGTAATCTGCCAAGAAGATAGGTGGTAAAATGGGCCCTAAGCCTTGAAAGTTAAAGTCAACAATCAAAAATGGTAACTTACAGCGTGAGTGGTGTGACCACTATCACAAAACGTCGGCGTACTCAACCCATCGGGATAGAACACTGTTGTAGACTGTGGGAGACGGTCGATACTGATCTAGACCGCAATTGATCTGTAACAACACGAGAATCATACATTTATAAATAGAAAAACATTTTACAAGAATAAGGCTGCGTTTCCATTACAGATTTTCGAGGATTTAGAGTGAGGGATGTGGGTAAAACTAATCACATAAAAAGTAGCGATATTATTGGAAAGTGTGATGTACGTATAGGTACAAATAAACGTAGAAAACTAGTAAGCAACTTGACGGTAAAGTCGCCGTCGCGTCGTAACGCAAGGCTGAAGGCAGTCTGGAACCAGCCATTCTGGCGACTAGACGGTCCCTTCACAGAGCTGCACACTACTTACTGTTAATTTCGTGGTTTTAATCTAAACCCCAAAAGTCTAACAAGTGATTCTAGTGAACACCACAGTAAGTTTCACACAGAATCCCTCGCTACGCATGTTATGGGATTATATGCTATTTTCAACTTTAGCTTTGTTTTTTTTTTAAAGTGGCAACCCGCTACCGAATTTATTTTCTGCCAGTGTTTGTAATTTGAATTTTCATAACGGAGTAATTTTGCCTGCTACTAATTAAAATGATGAAGTATTTCATGTTTTCAAGCCAATATTGCCTAATTAATTAATTTATACTTTCAGCCGGTATTTGAAAGAAAGATTCATGAATAAGTAATTCAGCATCATGTTCAGCATCTATCAACAAAGTAAAACAAAACTACTGTGAACAATACCACAGTGTCTTGAGAATTAACACGTTCACTGTCCAATGACTCCAAAGGAGTCACATTTGTACCAAACTTGTTCATATGTCCATGACTCTAATTGGAGTCATAATCCAAGAGTAAATTTGATATTTTTTATTTGACTGAACGTATGAATAAGAAGAAAAAGATTTTCATGGACGTATGGTTAAATAACAAGGCTAACGAAAAGGCCGTATTAGTATAAATGTAATCCCTTAGAATGATTATTGTCAAGTTAGGGCGAAATTGTAGGTGGACGTACGAACATAATATTTTATTACTTTGTACTAGGACAGGGAACGTGTTAAAAATAATTAATGAACAACAATATATAGTATATGTATAATGCTGTCTCCACTAAATACGTAGAAACCTAACAATAACTAACATGTTTACCGTGATATAATCGCCGGGGAAACCCCTTTACTAATGACCTATTTACAACATTGTGTGTATTGTTGGCTAAGCGAACTACAAGCTTTTATTTCATGTAGAGTCAACTAAATTAAGACCCGGTCTCTGTATTCAAGATTTGAGTTTGAAAACTGGTCAAACCCTTATTACTATCATAATTAAATTTTGAATTTCGAAGGAACCACCTGAAGTAGGTACATACAATACATGTACCAACAGCTGCCAAAGGAGGCTTCACATACAACTCAATTCAGGAGACCGGCGGCAGTGTGCGCGATGAGTTGATGTTTCTTTGTTTTATTTTACAATATTCCGTTCCACTTTCTATGATGAACCTATATTTTACCGGTTTTACACGGGTTTAATATTATAGGGTTTATGTAAGCACCTGTTTATGTTCCAGTTCTGAGACGAAAGAAAACAGCAGCGTCTTCCGAGAAATGGATTTCGTTCAATCAAATCTGTTTGTGATTTTCATTATGAAATACTCGGAATTTTTTGTTTTTTTTTTACAATCTCTTTTGTAAGACTGAAAAATTGATTCCTGATTAAAGGTTGTAATTTTCTGTAATCTTTCTAAAAATAGCTGTTCTCGCAAATAGCTTAGATAAGTAAAAAAATAAATATAATCTCGCCAAGGATTTTCCACGTTCCGAATTCGCATTGGCAATGTACTTTAAACTCGGTTTCATTAAAAACGATTTCGACCTTATCGACCTGATGGTCACTCAATGTTGCCAGATAGTATTAATGTGTGGGCTATGTAGGTAGGTAGTATGGCGGCGCGGGCGAGGGTCACTGGACACCATAGCGAAGTCGCCGGTGATCACCTGTCGCTATAAACAAACGTCTGCGACTCGAGATGAGAGAACGATTAATGGTGCACGGGTTACCCTGAGGGTGGCCCCCAATGCTCAGTAGCCGACGTACCTATTCAGACACCATAATGATAACTGAAAACTGACACAATTACGTTCGTATTAAGTCGTCGCCATGGTAACAGAGAACGTGTGTCGGGTTATTTTAGAATTTTGTTTAATTATGCCGTATGCCTCTATGTATGTTCTGTTCTGCGGTGAACCTTTGTGGATACCTAATTCAGAAAACATTTTAATAAAAACTGCCTTTTTTGCACGATTGATGGAAATGTTTTGTGAACTTTTCTTCCTTCATATGTATAGTACTACGTGACATAGAACTACACATATGCAGGAAGAAAAGTTCTGAAAGTCTCGACAGGTTTCATTGGGCTCATGTAAATTGTTTTTATATTAATATAACTTTTACATTGAACCAATTATCTTACTGTAGCTAGAGCATTTCTACAAATTCTAAATGAACTGGCTGCCTGGTATAAATTTCCACTGTCATCAAGCGATATTTTTGGCGAAGTGAACGATCCGCTCCATAGAATATGAATGAACTATCAGAATAGATCATTAACACGTCATAGTTCCCTTCAAACTTGGCATTCGATTTATGAATGCTAAAATATTTTTATTCATGAACACTTTAAGCTGTGTGACGCAATAAGACTGAATAATGGGCGGTGTCACGAGACCCTGAGACAAATAATTTTTCCGGCGACTGATAAGAATTAGAAGACGCCGATATGACGTCACATTTCTGAATACATACTGGATTACGACAAAAGTGATAACAGATAGGCGTTAATGAATCATTGACAAAATCTGTCTTTTCAATTTTCTTCAATAAATAAGCATTGTTCCTATGTAATGGAGAATTTCAACTTTCAAATGATTTCACATGTGATTAATTTACTCGTATCATAATAATAGCCATTGTAGAGCATATTCACTCAACATTTTTTCCTCATAATTAATCATCGAGTTATTCTAAAGTGCCGTGAACATAATTAATTCGGTGTATACTTCCACAATGACGCTACCTGCTTTAAGTGCCATTTATAACAATCGGAAATCATTCATCTCGTCTTTTGTCTATGGAAGTAAAAGCCCACTCATAAATATACAAGATACCCGTAACAGTAAGAAAAAAAATGAACGTTCACAAATGCAATGTAGAGTTACCGTTTCTTTAAAAATAGAAACTAGTAACTGTAGGTATCGCGATAACTACTTGTTTTGATTTCACAATGTTAAAAGAAAAAAAAAACACAAACACGTGCAACCATGGTCACAGAAAAATGAGTAACAAAGCATTTGCAATGTTGTGTTATTATTTAGTCACGAGCTCCCCCGAGATTCGTTGGAAGAATACTGAATTGAATTTGAAGATTTTACAAAAAATAATATACTCATTCATCAGTCTAAGCAATGTGAAAGAGGAAGACGGTTTGAAATCAGTTTACATTAGATTAGAATTTTACAAGGATTTTAATTTGAAGATTTTATAAAAGTGACTTTGATGTCCTTACACCTAGATAAAAGAGGGATGAGAAAGATAAGATTAAGAAAGAATGTATACATATATTTTAAGCCAGTAAAGATAAGGAGAGCAAATCCAGTAATAAAACATGCCTTAGTTTTTCTTGTCAGTTCCACCTTACACACAATTTGCAACAACGTCAAGGTTTGATTCAGGATGTCTATTTATGGTGCAATACCTACTGCATCAAAATAACTTTTGAATGTGGTGTCGAACTATCAATAGAGGTAAATCCTAGCTAAAATCTTCCTGCCAGGATTAACCTTATCTCAAAGTGGACTATGGACTGCAGCACCTAATTACCCCATCTTTAAGCTACAAAAACTACACCTTTACTTAAGGCCCCCCAGGGACTTCTGCCCATTGAAAACAGCGCAAATGAAGTAATGATGGAGCATCAAAAGAAAAAACAGTTAAGGATTCTTGGTTGATGATAAAATCGATCAGTATTGAATACAAGCCAAGTAAGAGACAGGAAAAAACCTTTATTATTTCCCACGACGGGAATAACAATGAATGATGAAAGATAGCTTAAAACAATATCAGCTGGGTTATAATAACATGCCAATGTTCAGGACAAACGGACAAAAAATTGAATATAATAGTTATTTATGAGAGAATATTAATGAAGATGGCATACTTGATTTTGCGGCGAAGAAGAGAAAAATAGATGATGCTTATTGTGCCGGCCGGTGGGTTTGTAGAGGCATTCTTAGCTTTAATGAGCAGGGTTTGCTAGCTAGAACACATCGTATTGGTAGGGACTGAGGGGTTATAGTCGGTCGGCCGACATCGCGCTCCATTTTGCCCAGACGAATAGTATCATTGATGATTTCCCCACTTTAAAAAGGAATAAGCTTAGTACAACTATTTGAAGCTAAGCTGAAGAAGGTGTAGCTAGTTTCCTGCTGATGCAGTAAAATAATTGGCACGTTTTAATTAGCATCTAACAAGCAAAACGACGCATGGTGTTACACAGCTCAATACACCAACGAATTGATTTGCAATAACAAACAAAATTGATTTCCGTGGTAGTCAATTCTTATCGATAACATACACAACGGAAATCAATTGTACGGGCCGGAGCATTTTCCTCGTTCTGTGACACTCGCAGTTTACACACTTTATAAATAAGTCACATGCAGTGCAATTGAACATGTGCCTGATGCATAAGATGTGACTGTTTTGCGTCATGGATCTAGGAGTGAAATAATATCTAACGTTATAATTAAAACTCTGAACTGAAGAGAAGAGCAGCAACCGCGTATGTCAAATAAAATGTACATTTATAAGCCACATTTAATAACGTGAATAATGAATAATATCTACGAAGTATGTATAATTAGGTACATGGCTCGTGTGAGTAACTATCATGCGAGCGATTCGTGCTTATTGGAATTAAATTTCTCTTTCCCCACTCTACTAATATACGTATATGCAAACATTAAGAATATTTAGATCATATTATAACAAGATATACTTCATCAGTGGTATCCTCCACAATATCTAATTGCGTTGCTTCCACAGATTAGTTAGAGCTATTTATTCCATGAATAGTAATTTCTGGAAATTTTCTGAATACATAGGTGCTTAGGACTATGAATCATTGCCGTTTACTTATCAGGCCGAGCAATCTTATCACCTAGCAACGGAACCAATAATGTACAATTTATTGTACATAGTTTAATGCTGTGGTTGAACCGAGCCAGCAGCTCATTAATGAAGTACCGTTACCAAACATGAATGGCATTTCATTTAATTCAAGGCAGAAGCAGATAAACAGTTTCCTGAACGCGCGTATTCGTTTCTGCGAAGGAGTTTTCGCACATTTGACCTCAAAATACTGAAGCATTACAAGTTGAGCATGTTTCGTTTTAGCACCAATAAGTTTGCACGTCGGCTGTCTGCTTCACGACGGCGTAGTCTAAATATAACAACCACGTGCACGTTAAGGAGACAATGCTCGGAGTTTTTCGGTTCATAAACTGATTTGGGGTCAGATGCCGTGCGTCTAGACTCCGTTGTGAGTTTGTGACACAAATATCTCGCCGTGTAAGTATAGTATTCGGCATCTCTAGTTTTTATGAATGACTTATCGTGGTGAGCTATTTTGAAGGTGATTAATGAGGTTTAACTTGGGTATTATCAAAATGATTTTTGTTTCTTTTGCTCTCATAAGTTTAAGGTCGCAGGCGGAGTTTCATCTTGATGAAGAGAAAGTTACTGAGAAGGACTTATAATGTAGAAACTTAACATGTAACATGAATGATATCACCATTTTCTCGAAAAAGCGATTATTTCCTGAAAACTACGTCAAATTGTGCAATATGCTTTCAATGACTTACTGGGAAATAATGGAAAAATAATGACAAGGTACTTACGATTTCATCGATTTTCCTCTCGAAATTCAGAAACTAAGCCTTTGCGCTGAATAACACCAAAGGACTACATTTGAAAAGGCACTAATAAGGGCTTTCGCGTGAACTACAATGAGCCCTGTAGCGACACGACTGCTCGTTATTACATCGAAATGACGAGTGGCTGGGACTGGCTGCTGGCGATGGCGTAGCGCTAGACGACAAGCGCAGGCGCCGCCTCGTAGCTACAGCGTGCTACGCGACAATCGCTCCTATTAACATCAACATTACACAAGTCTTGCACAAAGAAATCAAACGAAATAGCAAATATGTATGCTCCAGGCTACCAGGCTACCAGGCTATTACTATTACATTTAACTTCTCTCACTTTCTCTCCAATGCATTAATTTAGTTTATAGTCGTTAGATTTATAAAATCTACCAGTTACTTTTAATAATAAACATGCGTCCATTTGGAACAATATTTCATCATTATCGTCAGATTCGTCAGTCCCTTTGGGTGTCAAGACTTGATCATTGCCACTTTCAAACTATTAGCGCCATCTGCGAAATATATTATATACTACGACGTTACCGGGGTGACTAACTATTCGTATAAATAACGTTCTATATCGCCGAGTCTAACGTCCTTGGTTACTTGGTACAGTGGCATTAGCTGAAGATGGCGCCACTGGTTTCTTTTACTATTGTAAAACGTTAATAAGTAGGTATGGTGATAACATGTTTTACGTATCATATTAAAAAAAAAACTAAATGATGATCTGTGGCCATTGGGTTGAAAGATAGCTTTAATAGTGTGTTTCTTATACAAGCACATATTTGATGATTTTATAAAAAAATACGCAATTCTAGCGTGTGAAGTGAGCCGAACATAAAATTAAAATAATTACGACTTTCTGTGTAGATGCCTACTGTCTTTTCAATGTTACATTATAATGGTTAGGAAGTCATTTTGGAATGCTTGTAATCTATATGCGTACAATCATCTTTAATGTATTTTATAACCTATGAAAATTAAATACTTTGGTAGTTACCTACTTGAATGGTTTATTAAGCAACAATTACTGTCAGGTCTAGTTTTATATGAATACTAATTAATTTGAATACAAATGTCAAAATTTTGTTGAAATCTTTGTCTTTATGCAACCTGTTTGGTTGTCCCATCTGGCTGGCAGTGACTATTCGGCTAGACGACCGTGAAGCCAATTTAAGCTTTGATTAAATACCACTTTAAATTCAAGAATACAGTTTAGAACTCCAAGCAGTTCATTTAATTTTGGCTTATTTCTGTGTACATGGATCAAACTGATATTTTATTTTCGCTAAAATATCTACTGTCATGGTCAAAGTTTACCCACATTGTATTGTTGTTTACCTTCATCTATTTTTATATTTTAAGACTTGGTAGGTATTATAGAATTATAGACGATCAACACGGTCGTAATTATTTAAGTACCTACCTAAACTTTAAGTTTTGTAGGTAGGTAGGTACCTTCTTATTATTCATTCAAATTATAAAACCTACATACTTAGGGTGGATTTCACCAACTGAATGAGATCGCGTTTTTGCGCTTAATCGAGGATTAATTTATAATTTTGATTTCACCGACACAACGTAAACCCGTTTGACCGTAACGGAATTTGTCATGTAAACGCCCGATTTTTGCTGTCAGTGTCATCCACAAGTGTCATCATTGTTGTGAATCATAATTATTGTTTTATGTATTTTACTAAAAATATTGATTTTGTTGGTATTTGGCTATGCAAAATAAGAACACTGTTAATGTTACATGAATGTTAGGATCAGGACATTCGTCGCCCAAGATCGATATGCGAGAGAAAGGAACACTTTGTTACCCTTGATGACCAGGAATTAATTACACGGTTTCATCTCACGAAAGCAACAGTTCTGTCTGTATTGGAGTCTGTTGACGACAAAATAGTTTCCAACAAATATGTAAGTACCTACCAAACGATTATTTATTTTAATTATATGTACCTACCTGGTGCACAAAAGGACAGCCTAAACCATTATTATTTGTGCTCCCCGTTTCTACGCGACTGAGTGATATCAGATGTCTGCTGCAGATTTGCGTAGAATTAAGTACCTCTTTTGCACATAGTATTATGTACAGAGTCAGTGCTGCTATCGCATCACTCCAACTAATGGTATTTTGCCCTCGAGGATCTGAGCAATATTGATAACAATGAATCAGTAACAGTCCATTATTTTAATAGCAAAGAATCATTTTTAGTAATATAACAATAAATACAGACTGTATTATTGTATCTTTTCAGATTAGCAAGATAATTTACATCAAACTACAGACTGGATTTGAGTGGCATGGAAGGAATTTTGGCCACGTAAGAATGGTACCTACCGAGGTACTTGGATTCGTCTCTTGTCACCGGCTAATTTAAAATTATATAACTGGCGAAATGTGGATGTACTTACTTAGGTTTACCCAACTCTTCAGGAACAACCGGCGTGATGTTATGTGTACCTATGTCATGTATTATTAAAGATTTTCTCTGTAACAGTGATTTTTATTTCGAAATATGAGTTTATTAGTTTAGTCTTAGGAGAACGTGCGGTTTAAAAGAAGATGTAGTGGCAACAATTTGAAAGAGTATGCTTAGATGATTTGGTCATGATGAGAGGATGAGTGAAAGGCGACTATCAATAGTATTTACAGGGCAGATGTGAGTGGCAACGCCAAGAGGGAACGCCCTAGAAGGACATACACTGACCTTAATGGTGAGGTTCTTCAGACAGGTCAGGTGCGTAGCACTCGCAACCTGTGCGTCTATAACCAGATGTATGAACGTGGACGAGGCAGAAGGAGTATGTAAGGATCGAAGCAGGCGGCGTTCAGCGTTCGGCGTTCTGTGTTTTCTGCCTACCTCCATGGGAAAATGCGTGAATGTATGTGTGTATGTTATTGTCATTTCAAATAAAATGTCACCGACACACGGTGGTACAAGCGCCCTACAAGTGCGGTCATAAATACCTTACTTTATTAAATTTGTTAAATGGGATTTTTTTCTGAAAGGTAAATAATAAAAAATACTTCACAAATGTACATTAATGCTTTATTTACATAATTCAATACATAATATACAATAAACTGTACAATATGTACTGTTTATATACAAATTTAAATAGTCAATATTTGAGATTTATTGTCCCTCGTTCGGAAATACACCTGAATATGATATTAACGCTATTCATGAAGGGGTTATTATTAAATATGTATTCTTTTAAATATTAAACATATTATATACAACAAAAAGCAAAATTCTACAATTTATTTTACAAACGTCATCACAACCACAACTAAGTTAAAATAGTACTTGACCACCAATCTAATTTCAATTTAAACTAAATTCGTAATAAATCTAAAACCTGCGTCGACATAATGCTCTTTTTCTTACGGGGAAGTTTCCGAAGACTAGTAATGAATGGGCCTGAGCTGAGTAAAAATCTGTTAGGTAAGTCCGTATTCGTAAGTACTTCCGACATTTTTCTCGTGTGATCCCGTCTGAAGGCCTTATAATGTTTGTTGATAATTCCCCGATAGATAATAAAGCATACTGTGCCACAGCTGGGAGATTATACCACGGATATTCTTGAATTAAAAGTCGCGCGGTTTCCAAAGCATATTCATTAATTTTATCCGAATCAATATTAAAACCCGAGGACAAGGCTTGTCAAATTGTGGAACAACGTTCAATCAAATCTTGATTTAAGCCAGTAATTTCAGCTGAAACTGCAGAATTAGAGAAGAAATTTAACATCAGAGGCCAACCCGGTAAACCCACATCAGGTGAACCATGGCTGGTGAGTCGGTCGATGAAGTGATCCCAGGAGAAGACCTGATAATTAGGTAAAATGGTGACATATTTATACTTTTGGGTAGCTTATTTATCGGTAAATCATTATTATATCATTATTAGGTAATTAAATTGGGGGTAATTGATAATAAAATTATTGCATTTATGAACTAAGGCGGTACCACCGTGCGACATTGGTACAGAA
Source organism: Standfussiana lucernea (assembly GCA_964057025.1). Taxonomy (NCBI): domain Eukaryota; kingdom Metazoa; phylum Arthropoda; class Insecta; order Lepidoptera; family Noctuidae; genus Standfussiana; species Standfussiana lucernea. Next base: position 9,956,366 of record OZ059795.1, read on the forward strand.
AGCGTTTTCACGACCGAGGTTCTGCATAGCCCAGTTTTCATATCCATATTAATCTCCATTCACGTCAAACTGATTTCACCAGCTACATTTGGACAGCGTTTTCGAAAACCAAGATCCCATAGCGTCCATCCTAGCATAGAATGTAAATGTTTTCACCAAAACGCATTGCGTTTAGTATTATAACATGCGACAGCGACCTACTGCGCTAAACCACAAAATAAGTAGATAAGGATCTTTTTCGTGTGAACACTGATTGAAAAATAGTGTTTTCTATTACGAAAAATCTCAGGATCCTCCAGACCTAAAAATATGTTTTTGTTAAATTGTGTCCAAAATATTTAATTGAAAAATATTGTATTAAATCTGTATCCACAATATCTTGTATGAACCCCTCCCCAGCTGGTTTATACACTTTTATATTAAACGGTAAGATCTGTAATAACAACAATACTTTGCCTGGTGATTTGGTGTACTTTACATGAGTGCAATCTATAGCACCTATGACATACGGAATGAAGAAAGGCAGCTTGCCACACAATCAGGGGACCACATTTAGAGCTCGCATACATTCTTAAAAATACTCTCAAAAGATAGGTCTCGGTCAAATTAAGATGAAAGGTAATCACAGCATATTTTTTTCTAATTTTGGATTTGGTTAAAATAACATAATTTATAAAATACTTGTCGCGTGGGCAAAATAAGAACTAACGCCGCCATACTATTTTGTAATACATTTGACAAATGTATTGCAAAATAGGATCACGCTCTCCTGTCAACCTTAATGGACAGTCCTGGAGTGTGACTGACACTAGCATGGCCACCATCAGGGATTTTAATTTTGATTACACAAAAAAATTGTCGGTAATTTGTAGAAATTTGTCACCAAATATCAGAATTTTTCGGTCATTGGTTCAAAAGTTATAATGGTTTATAGGCGGACGTTCTGTAGAGAATCTCCCCAGATTGGCCACATTTATTTATCAAAAACTAGGGCACCTAGCAAAGATCTGTTTTCTCCCAAATTCCAAATATTTGTTTCTACTTTTTTTAGTTGTGCAGCTTAATTAAAACAAGATATTACATGGAAAGAAAAACCCCGTAATACGAGGGTGGATTGAAAAGTTCGCGGCCTAACACATAAATACTTAAACTATTTTAATGTAACTGACCTCATTCGATTAGTTTACTCTCTGGTTGTCAAATAGTAAAATTCTATCGCAATAGCATTAACTGTATTTAAATTAGACTGAATTTTGTGCCTTTGTGCAGCGTTTTTAAAGAATGGAGAAAATTGAGCTACGTGCGGTCATCAAATACCTGTTTTAAAAAAAACTAACTCCAAAAGAGATTCACGAAGATATGTCAACAACATTGGGGGAATCTGCTCCGTAGTATACGACTGTGAAAAAGTTGCTGAATTTAAACGCGGACGAGAGAGTATTGAAGATGACCCTCGCTCTCGCCGGCCTATGACGTCTACGACTGAAGAAAACATCGGGAAAATCTGTTGATATTAACAGATCGGAGATTGACCATCAGGGAGATTGCAGACACTATTGGCATTTCGTATGAACGAACACAAAACATCATAGTCAATGAACTTGGATTTTCTAAGGTTTCTGCGCGGTGGGTACCCAGATTGCTTTCAGTCGAACAAAAACGAATACGCCTCACGATTTCTCGCGACTGTTTGGAAATGTTTGAGGCTGATCCACAAGATTTTTTGGCCAGATTTGTAACAATGGATGAAACTTGGGTACACCACTACACCCCAGAGTCAAAACAGCAACCCAAGCAGTGGAAAAAACCTGATGAACCGACTCCAAAAAAAGCCAAAACAATTTTGTCAGCTGGCAAGGTGATGGCGTCAGTTTTTTGGGATGCTAAGGGTGTCATCATGGTGGACTACCTTGCAAAAGGTGAAACTATAAACTCGGCTTATTACTACACCCTCTTACGTCGCTTGCGTGAAACAATCAAAGAGGATTACTCAGCAAGAAAGTGTTGTTCCATCAGGATAATGCACGCGTTCACACGTCTGTTGAATCTATGGCTCAAATTCGTGATTGTGGCTTTGAATTACTGCCCCATCCCGCCTATTCCCCTGATTTGGCACCTTCAGACTTTCATTTATTCCCAAACCTAAAAAAACACCTTGGAGGTCAAAAATTTTCATCAAATGAGGAGGTCAAAGCTGCGGTGGGTGACTTTTTTGAAGGCCTTGAAGAAACTTTTTTTATGACCGGCATACAGGCGTTGGAAACCAGATGGAAGAAGTGCATAGAGTTAAGTGGAGATTACGTGGAAAAATAAAATTACTTTTGCTTATATTTTATATTGTTTTCTTGCTGAGGCCGCGAACTTTTCAATCCACCCTCGTACCTTACAGACTAACATACATATAAAAATATACAACTTGTGTTGGTAAATAGAACCTCAAAACTAAGTTGGTAACACTTCACTTGTGCAGTATGTCACTGTGTGTTCATGTGGCACTTGTCCGTGGAAGCGACGGAACACCACTCCCTGCAGCCAAAAGTCCTCTTCCAAGACGAGGTGCAGATAATACGTTGGTATTAGCACCACAAACGCCTTAAAGTTGACGTTGCCGCGCGACTCAAGTAGCTGCACTCTCACCATGTACTTAGCCTTCTGACGCACGTTTTTCACGATGTCCTCCGCTGTAGTGGTGTAATGAAGGCGGGAGATATACACCGGAAAGTTCGGCTTCGCAGCACGCTTCCTCCTCAAAACTGTCACGAAGCCATCATCAGCCCGAATCGGTGCCTTTTCAGGCACGGGCTTCCCAGCGGGAGCAGTTATGCCCGCGACTGCGCTAGCGAAATGTCCAGGAACATGTCGATATTTTGTAGAAGCTGCAGAAACAGGCAGCAAGTCGTGTGGTCTTGCGGCGGCGATGGGAGGCGCCAGCGGGACGGGAGCGGAGCACCGGGACGCACGAGGAGCGCACTTTGCAGGCTCAGCATTCTTGGTAGTAGGTTGTCCTCAATAGACTCCAACACAGATAAAACTGTTGGTTTCTTGAGTCGAAATATTTTGAAAAAGTCATGGCCATCCAGGGTTTGAAAATGTTCCTCTCACTCATCGTCGTCACAGCTTTCGTCAAAAAAGAGATAAAAGTCCTTTCATTGTATTTAAATAAGCTAAATATTGTTGAAAACCAATAAAATCAATACAATAATGATGACACTGACAGCTCATAATGTCGGTTTTGGCTCCTAAACGCCCACATTCGGGCGTTCGCATGACAACCTCGTTTTATCTCAAAACAGGTTTACATTGTGTTGGTGAAATCAAATTTCAAAAATTAAACTCGGATTCCACTCGACATAATCGCGTTGTCATTCAATTGGTGAAATCCACCCCAAATTTTAAAACAACTCCATCTATTAATTATTTTACAAACTTTTTGAAGCCCCCTTTGTCAAAAATTGTAAAATCAGGGATAGTTGGGAGTTAGTTCAACGTTGTGCTACTAGATGGCTGAAAACTAGAAAATAATATACATCGTTGTCCGAATAAAATACGCTATTTATTTTAAACTTTTTATTTTAAAACATATAAAAATTCCTAATAAAACACAAGCGCTATCACATCGTTTGATTAGATCACATTGATTCATGTGAAATCTTCTTTTAATCCTCCCCGTTCAACCACTCAACCACGTCAAAATGTTCATCCACCAACTTTAATAGTAAGCGTCTCATTTTCGCCCGTAGCGAATTTAGAGTCCCTTTTTCATTTCCAAGACATACCATTTACAAAAACGAATAGAAATAAGCACGCAACACATACGGCGAAACGAAATAGAAATTGACACAACTGTAAAGACAGTTTTGACAACTAGCTGCGTTTTGAGATGCTGACATATTTCGTTATTAAAGTCGCAGTAGGTCGCTTTTGGATGTTACAAATCTAAACGCATTGCGTTTTTTTCACAACATTACGTTCTATGCCATGCAAAAACGCGTACGCGATCCAAGTGTAGTTTTTGAAGTCAGTCAGACATGAGATCTGGGTTTATGCTGAATCTAGTTTCTGAAAACGCGGTCTGTAACAAAATCGGTGAATTTCACCCATAGAAGTTAAAATACGTAATCTAATGATGACATAATTAAATATAAACTGTTGATTACGTGATTCATTAGGTATCTTGGCTGTTTTAGAGCACGCTAAGAACAGTCTAGAAAATAGAATAGGTAGGTACCTACCATGATAGGTAGCATGGGCGTCACCAGGGGGGAGGGCAAGGGGCTGCCCCCTCCCCCTAGAGGCTCCGGATTTAAAGAAAATTAAATACCTATATAACTTTTCCTGCCTGAAGCCACAGAATTAGTAAGTACGTAATCTTACATGACTTGGCATTTTTAATTCAAACTTAAAACGATACGGTCAAGAACAGAAACAGTTTATCAGGCAACTACGATCTATTAAAAGTGTATGTAGGTAGGTAGGTAGCATTTTGTGTACACCGAGTAGTGTCAGTGTGAGGCATTGTGTGTCAAGCTCGGAGACCTTGGGGTGTTACGTGGCATTATGTCGAGGGTTCCCCGACCGCGACCTGCCCCACAACGATGGCTCATCGTCACTGCCTCGGGTCAACGAACTCACGCTATACCCATTTACCTAATGGCTGCTTCCTATCTTTGACACCTCCCAAACTTTATCATGTCGCCTACGCTACGCACATTATCGTACCGATATATTCACGCTTCTAATATGACGTAAGTACTTATACTAATATTCACTAGATACGATAAATATAGGTTTTGCAAGAGTGACGTTCAACACGTATACCTTTCCTTCGAGTTTATAAATCAAAATATTTATGAATCGTTTTCAAAACAAAGGTATGAATCCTCTATTTGTATAAACTACGGTATTGAGGAGTTATGTACCATACCTACCCATTGTGTGAATTAAGAGATCCTTTATTTAATAAAATTGTAACGTAAAAGAGGATTGGACACAGATGAATGTTTTATTGTCTCTCAGACAAGCCTCCATTGTCTGTGATAAAATATAGCGTGTAACTAACAACGCATTTAATTAAATAAATAGTACCTAGGTGCCATGATGGCCAAGTTTATTTTCTGTATTTACAGCCAAACAAATATTAATTTGTTTGGCCACAGAGCAGTGGTTTCTAGACGTGCGTGTCTGGCACCTACACCACACTACAGACACATTGACTAATAGTTACTACGCCTATAAACCTTTTGATGGTGACCTTGATCTACGGTCTACGGCGTAGTGTGCATGGACTGCTAATTACGTTCACGTTCAAGGGTTAACCATTCGTGAAATTTTTGTCAAATTACCTACCGTGATGTGATAGGTATTAATTAACTCATGAATTTTAAAAATTCCACGCTGTTCCAAGTTTGCGAACATAACTAGGTACCTCTTACCTAGCTATGTTCTGCGTCATTAATTCCTGTTTTTAATTGGTATCAGCAATGCGCAGTTATTAAAAGTGTGCTATTATTAACTACGTGATAAGCTCTCCATACCTATTAGGTATGTAGGTACCTAAGTCATCATCTGCCTAGCCTTTTCCCGCTGGTATTTAGCTGCATCCCGTAAGACTGGAAGCCGTTCCAGTCTAACGGGATGCAGCTGAATACCAGTTTTTTTACATGGAGGGACTATCTATCTGACCTTCACAGCCTAGCTAATAGGTACTGGGTAATACGCAACCCCTTGATAAGACTGGAAGTCAGACTTTCGGGCCACACTACCTGCAACGACTACCGAAGATCTACAAATGGCCACCGGGACCAACGGCTTAACGTGCTATTCGAGGCACGGAGGAAACTCCGTATGTAATGATGGTCACCCATCCACAGACCAACCTTGGCAAGCGCTGCTACACCTTGAAGATCGATCCGTGCGGCTGTTATTATTTAGCCACGAGCTCTTACCTAATTTGTACACGATACACCTATTAAGTAGTATTATCGTGGAAGTAATTAAGTTAATTCATAGAAAGCAAATCATGTTGATTGTAGCGGAAGAATAATCTTTGACTTTAGACAGGCTCATGGCCCGACCACCATCCTGGGCAGCAGCCACCATCATTGACCGGTTTGAGACACTTATATGCACCTGCATGTGCATATTTGCAGGCGGTGCTGTATCCTGCGTCCAAACCTAAATTAAAACTAAATATTTTTCATAACAAGTACTTTCATAAATGTATACTAACCAACCATATGCACGAAAATGTCACCTCTTGACCTGCAACGCCCACCACTGCTAAAAGCACAGGTTTCAGTTTTTTATTTTCCCCTTTTAGTATAGTAGTGTAGTGCAGTGCACTTTGAATCTATTATAGTAGGTCACGGGGAAACTACATACATATATAGGTACCTAGTGGCGTTTGGCTTCGCTTCGCTTTTCGCAGCCCATAATAATTATCCTCGTCAAAATTGAGAACCTTGGTGTCCCAGGTACAAGGGTGTACTTCTGGAGCAATACTTCGAGCATAAGGGTAGAACTGAAAGAGAATGTTGGTCAATATGTTCTGTTTTAGGTTCCATACAAAGTGTAAAACGGGCCCTTCACGAAGCCGTCAAGAAAGAAACGAATTTTTGTTTTTAGGGTGAAAAATCGTGGTATCCGGTAGGACTCAATGTAACGCACTCAAAACATTGTGCTGGCGGATGCATTGAATAGTACAGGGGTAGTGGATGTTTTGTGTTTAAAGTAAAGTTATAGCGTTATAAACTTATATTAAAAAGAAAGAAACTGAAAAAGTAAGAAGTTTGACCTCCAATATCTTCGTTACCATTGGGTTCCCAAGTACGGTTCAGAACAAAAAGAAAACGTTCGCAATGACGGGGCGAACAAGTGCCTGTAAAAAGACTCTCAACGAAGGATATGGGTCTTTTTACACCCAATTAGTACGTACCTATACCAAATAAAACGTGTTTCGCCGACCCCAAATAACATGGGGATGGGACAAGGGCAGGAAGATGATGAATACCTATACTAGCGACCCGCCCCTGCTTCGCACGGCGGCGCCACTTATGAGGTCCAAAACTATCCTATCTTTCACACAAGTTTCCAAAATTTCATTGAAATAGTTGATGGTAAGCATTTGTATCAGTAGCCTGTTAAAATAATATTGGTAGGTAGCAATTCGAACACGTGACCAAAGATAAGTTTTTCAAAAAAAAAACTAAAACCCAATAACCCCGCTTGACCTACAAATACGTTATCAAACTAACACCGACATAGTTATGACATAAAAATTTTAACGCTTTTTTGAAACTGAATCGAAACTTGGAAATAAACACGACATTAGAAAGGTACATCATGGGACTTAAACATAACTGACGAAATGTGTGTGTACTTATTAGGCCTCTGCCTAGTCCTTCGAGGATAACAGGCGTGATGTTATGTTGTGTTATTAAAAAGACAGTAAGTACAGTCAACGATGTTTTATGGGCGGTTTAGAAGAACGTTCAAGGCCGGAGCAGAACCAAATGAGTGCGCGTGGTAGGTGCGTGTACGCCCCGGTTGTAACGTTTGAACCTTCATGGTCGCAAGCACGACTGTTGGGCATGAGGCCCAGAGTTGGATTCTCAGGTCGGGCAAAGTGATATCGGGTTTTTTCATTAAGATTTTCGCAGTAGCAGTCACGGAGTCTGGAATTTACGCCCGGTTGATGGCAATAGGCTTGCCCCCTAATAATGGGAATTAAACATAACTGGCGAAATGTCGCTAAACTACACACACTTCTACACCTTATTATGTTATGTTCAAAGCTAGAGCTAACCAAATGAGTGTGCGTGGCGACGGCGTGTGCGTGTACGCCTCGATCGTAACGATTGAAACTAAATGGAAGATGTCGCCTGCGTGGTGTGACGAGAATGCTACGTAGCGTACGCATCACAACCGGTCGTTATTGACGGCTGCACAGCTGCATGATGTTACAACGTACACTCTCAAATATAGCCAGATTTTTAGTCTAACGCTATCACAAGATTAGCGTTTTCATACTTTTCATTCACATCGTTGCGTTAACGCAAATAGTTGTAGGTTTTACAGCTAGGAAGTAAACTTAATAAAGATAGGAGACAAGACAAGGAGAGATTATATCACAGATTACGCTCGCCACTACGAATACTACAATGGCAGTTATAAAACCGCATTGTTTTTATGATCTTTTGATTTCAATTTTATAACCACTGGTGGAATTCTATAAAAATAAAGTAGCCATGTCCATAAAAGTATTTAATCAAATCATATTAGGTAGCCTTCAGGAACGTTTCGCAATCACGATGAGCCCGAAATATCCCGAAGCATGCCCCCAAGCTAAACATGTTGTAGCCACGAATTTATAGAGCTCAAAAAATCCTTTAATATTATTACTTACTTTTTCGTTATGTATACCTAACTTGGAACTTTTGGGTAATGAGGTCGTATTATCAATAATAATATCATGTACCTAAATACAAATACATAAATACAGTTCGACTTACGCATGCCACAGTTCTAATTTCAGTCGAGTTATTTTGAGCATGTTTTGAGAATCGGAAATTGGTCCAATTTGCTCGTATTGTACTTTGATAGTCGAGATTTTTGTAATATCCCGGGCTAAGGGCTGATTAGGATATATGTGTTTGCGGCGTATTCTGGGAAGGAATAATGGTTCTAAGAAATGATCAAATGAGTTATGTATTTACTTAGTAGGTACCTACCTAAGAATTTGTCCGAAAGCTTTTTAAGTACCTATAATAATTATTCCCAATATTATGAAATGAAACACTTTCGGAGAAATTCTAAAATGTTCAAAATTGACCTAAATAATATCTTACGAATATAGGCCCAATCGAAAGGCCCAAATGATTTACGTAGAAAATACCCAATTTTCTACATAAATCATATTTTCTGATTTAGAATTCCAAGAGTTTTAGTGTGATTTTACTTACCAAGTCTCAAGTAAGACCTCATTCACACGGCTTCCATCATTGACGATCCGTCATAAAACACGATACGTCATGACATTTACATTGCATACGGAATCGTGTTTTATCACGATTCTGCAAAAAAACGAATTGGTGTTCACATTAGTTCCGTGATTTTTCGGGAGCGAGAGCATCAGCGAATCCGTCTCAAAAAATTCAAAATACGTGTTTTTTGACGTATGTACCTGATTTTGAAAAGACGATATGTGATTTAAGAATTGTCCGTCATTTTTCACTGATTTGATTCGTGATGTGTGTGAACACGGGCATTTAAAAAGCATTACCACAGTAAAAAAAAATGACGGATCGTGAAAAAAGACGATACGTCAAAAAAAACGAATCGTCTTCGTGTGCACGGGCTGTAAGGCCGCTATCGCCACAAAACATTAAAACGCTAAAAATGTCCGTAGGTACCTACCAAATCTAATCTCTTATTCGGTCGTTTAGAAATTAGGATGTCTTTATAAGTATCACATAATTAAACTATTTCATTGAAAACTTATCAGGCGTGTAGGTCATAGATTACCTAATAAAAGCACACCGTCATGCTAATGTTCTTGTAGTAAACAACCAGGCCACGATGCTTGAATAAATCATAAGACAGATCATCAATTTCAATTAGGAAACATCCAAAATTGTTTTGCTCTATCCCGTGTTTTTGAAGCCCTCTTTCACGCTATTTTCATCCACTTCCCTTTATGTTGGCAACCCGAGGAAGCTCTTATTTTCTTTGTCATGGATTTGCGTTATAAACAAAGGTTCTCTAATCCGATCCGAATATCTACCGTTTTCCCCGGTTAGGAAAACATTGAGAAACCCATACGTAGGTTTAATAAATCAATACAGCTGTGTACTTAAACGCTGTGAGACAGGGGGCAGGCTCACCACCTGTTACGTTTAACACACCATGTATAAGGAAAAGGTACTAATTTATTTACCGGCTTTATCAAAACAGCAATCTATCCCTTATAAACGAGTAACTAGTAGGCGATTTAGAAATCTGGGATTTTTCTCAAGAATTTAGAAATAGTAAAAATTTTAGAAGTATTTTTGCTACCTTTTAAAACGGTCTAAAATACCGATAACCAAATTTCAATCTCAAAGGAGGTTGAGAGACTAGAGACAACTTCAGTAGCATTATAATATTCGATAGGTACATGGAAAGACCAGGGCACCAGGCTGATTGTGGTGTAGGGTAGAACACATATTTGTATATTTTTTTTTAATTTCTGAATGGAATACTAGGGAAAAGTTGCTTTATATAAATACAAATAACACTGCTAAAGGAAGTTCTAGCTTGAGAGCTTGAGCCCCCGCCAGAGATTTGCAATTTTCTCTTTAAAGTTTTTATGGACAGTTCCTATGGTACACTCTTTAAATAAAATGATAACTAATTACGAAATATAGTGACTGTAAATATTTAAATAAAACTAGATTTTAAATAATAAAACTATTCATTTGAGGAAAAAAACCACAGATTCGGAAAGTTAAAACAAAAAACTTTTTCGTCTCGAAGTTTGGAATGACCTTTTCAGATGCTAATTTAGATTTTATTAATTCCCTTCCTTCTAGTCTTGTCGCATACATTTAGAGCTGCTTCTGTAACACTTTGACGCATCTCTTGAGTGTGACAAGGCCATATACACCAAAACAGCATCTCCTCCATTGTCAATAAAGCCTTGTGCAGATAGCACGTCATTGGAAATGTTCGACGTCAATAACTGTGGATAGCTCGTTCAATAATTTATACGCTGCCAAATGCTGGAACTACATATCCAACATAAACAGAACCTGTTTGTTTTATAATCGAAATAAATGTCAATTAAAATACGTAACTAGTTTGATACTTTAAAAATGATTTTAGTCATCTTGTCTTTCCTTCCATCGAAATATAACATCGGAATTTCTGTTGCACTTTCTTTTGTTAAAATTTGCTCCCGTACTAGCTGAGTTATTCTTCTTAATTTCATCCTGGTCTCGTCGTTAGTCGTATGCGCCTCAGAGTTGACGTCAGACGTGGAACACAGAACAGATGACACGATAGCCGCCGCAGCCTGTTCTGATACTCCGTATCTATCGCAGACAGTCGTCAAACTATGTAGACTGGCATCGGTGAGCTTAGGAGGATAGTAGCAGTGCCAAGACCATCTGCTGCCGCAGAACAGGAAGGAAGGTTGACGTCAGAACTAAATTCAGATCCGATACGAAAAAGAGGGCATTTCATCGTTTCGTACGATTGAATTATGCCTGATTTCTTGCTCGAAGTTAAGAGCACGCAATCTACTATTCTTCATTTTAGACTGGTTAATCTTTTATTTGTAGTACAGTGTAGTACATTCGCCTTTTAAAAATATTTGTTCCTATTTTGGCACTCTCTTTTCTCTCAAACAAGTATAGCTAACAAATTCTTTACATTTACATGTAGCTATGTCAAAAATCTTTCTACTCTGTACTCTGAATTATAGAAGAGTTCAGAGACTTTCCTTCCTTCAGTTTTTTGAACGGCTTTTTTAAATTACAACATTTTGAGTAATAACTGGAAGACTCGTTTGTGAGTGGCGATTGGAATAAACGATTTTACCCATAACTTCAATGTCCGTCGCTACTATTTCGGTTACTCCAAAAAAGTAGGTTCTTTAGTTGTCTTTTCTCATTTTTAAGTTCTGACGAGCCCATTCATAGAACTTCGTCACATTTGCGGTAAGATATTCTCTCCAACTGTGCTTTATATACAATATCGGATATTTTATTTTTTGTCTCGTAGAACTCATGTTAAAACACTTAAGTAAATCCGTAAATCAACAAGAACTTTCGAAAATAATTAACCTTTCACCATGAGACAATAATCGCAACTAGTTGAAACAAACACTGCAATTCGTAGTTCGGTGCGTGCATCCTCCCCGCTTTGTCCCGTACACACTAACACGCGTATCTTTAAACAAGTCAAAGTGTTTACTTGAGTTAAGATGTAATTTTTTATGATACAATTTTGATTATGTATTTTAGTAATTGCTTGAAGTTAGAACTGTAAAAATTTAGAATTCTTAGCTTCGCTTTCTTTGACAGTTCTTACATCGTTTAAATTCTTGTTCATTGCATAAAAAACTTGTAATTGCTTTAACTTATAGATACGGGTATTAGCCTCTTCGTTACACGGCGCCAAAATATAGTATAACAACGAAACATTTTATTGCAACCGTTAGTAAACAACAGTTTCAATATGTTTTGGAATTAAACAACATATTTAATTAACTCTTTACTACTCTGAAGGCCCTGAAAATGTGGCCACTTCTGTAAATTTTCGATGTCGTGGCGGGGCCTCTTACCTTTATCTGATAATATTTATATTTTTATGGAGGTAACTAATGGCAATAGGCAACTTTTTATCACTATTCCAAAAAAAGATTGGAAAAAAAAAATCGTTCCACCCTATTGTGGAGCCCGCACGAAACAATGACCCACTTTACTTTGTATCGCCCTTCATGTCGCATGAGTCGCATCAGCTGGCTCAAGGGAATTAATAAATGCAGTTAAAAGTATTTAACATTTTGGATTCCATTTTTTATATTATGGCTCAATTTAACATACACAGACAGACGAGTTGATATGGGGCAATGTTGGTGTATGCAACAGCCTAGCACGTAAATAGTTCACTCGTTGCTTACACGACACCGCTTGTCGCGCGGTCGGGTGGTACAGTCCAGATGAATATTATAGTCCCCCTTTTCAAGGTACAGTCGGGGATATTAATTTTTAACAAATCGTCACACCAGTGGGTAAAACGATTAATTTCCCAGTATTTACATACATAAGTGTTTTGTATCTACTTGTCACAAGGTCCCGTCAGCAACTAAAGTCCGCTATCACTGGCACCGTGGTACGCTTACAGATCGATCGCTAAACAGCTTTTTCAGAAATTCATATCATAAATATGTATTTACAATATGTGTTTACACATAATGTAACAGTTAAGAGTTAGACCGCTTTCACATCTAGGCGACTTTAGCAGCGCGACAGTCGCGCGACTGTCGCGCGGCCGCAATCAAAAGCAGGTATTGTACATCAATATCGTCGCCGGAATCCATTTTTGAAAGAAGTGCGCCACACTGATCTAAACTGAACATGATCTGAACAGCCGCGCTGCCAACGCGCGGCTGTTCATATGTATAATGTGAAGGCATGTGCTTGTAACGTCCTAATGTGAAAGCGGCCTTAAGTTTTCTTAAAATTTTACTTCTGTTCCGAATTTAGTAAAATAATTTGCTATTAAAAAAAAAAGTGTTAATCTACTTACGCTACTAACCATCCCAAGCAAAGACTGTTTAATATTTTATAATCCACCCTGCTTCCCTTTCTAAACAGACATTAGTAATTGTCTTTGTCCATTTTCTTTATGAAAACGTTTACCCTATCTACAGCCATAAAAAGTTAAACGCTTATGGTTAACAATTACTTATCCAATTACCTACGTTGCTGTTGACGCTACTATACATTACCACTACATAACATAACATCATGCCTGTAATCCCTGAAGGGTTAGTCAGAGGTAAACTACTAAGTAGTACACCCACATAATTATCGCCAGTTATGTTTATGTCAGTAAGTTATGCGTAATAGGAATCGAGCCCATTGCCACCAACCACGCACGAATCCAGACTCCGTGACTGTTCCCAAGAATTTCCAGGTAGAAAACCCAATAAAATGTTGCCCGACCTGTGAATCGAACCCAGTTGCGCTTGCGACCACCAGACCAAACATACGAGTACTGCGTTTTAAAATATTTACACTCTATTTATTTAAATACGGGATAATTCTACCCGCTAATTTGATAATTTTGTTTTATTAAATTAATTTGAAAAAAGTAACTCTTCATAGATATCTAGTGTCGTCAGTCAGTATAATAAATTTTGTCACGAATCGGAAATATGACTTTCCGTTTCGCGATTTGACTATGGGGAAAATTGTTGAACATCGTCATGTTCAACAATGTCACCAGCATCCGTCGATGCTGGTGACTAAATCACCACCCTGATGTACTGTAACAAAATACTTTAGAATAAGAGTGAATATAAAACATTATAGTTCTTTTTAAAAACTTTACTTTAAAACTTTAGCAATATTTACAGTGAAGATTTTCCAGAGCAGCTGCTTTGTGAGTCTGAAACGGAAAAATAAATAAATGTTATTTAAAAACACATAATAATGGGCTGTTTCCATAAAAATTACGAGGCATTGTGAGAAGATTACGTTATGACATCTTGCATGAGCATCGCCAAGGGGAGGGGGGGCAGCTGCCCCCCTCAAGAAGTAGGTACGTAATAAATTGTAGCGTACAGTAGAATCAATCTCAGACTAAAATATTTTTGAGGCTAAAAATTAGCACCTGAATACGCTTACTACTGCAAAAACTTACACAATTTCTTTAAACCAAAGCGCGCGTTTTGTACTTTGAACCCTGCGCAAAAACTATAATCACAGAGGCTCCTTTTTTCACTCTGGACTGGCACTCCTATCAGATTTTCGAATGATTAACCGGTACAAACTGAGGCTGAAATTAATTAGGAGCCCTTGGTCGGAGATCTTAAATCCAGTCACTTGTCCGTGGGTTGAATTTGACCCAATTTATATAATGTCTCAAATGTCCGTGGGTCGAAAACGACCCAGCCGCTCGCACGCACTTTCGATTAATAAAAAGCCTATTTCGCCGTGTAGATATACACGTACGCAATTATAGCAAACACAAGGTTGCAAAAAATTGAGAATGAATGAATCTCAAATAACATATCTGAATTTATTCGAGGCAAGATGAAAAATTTTCGAGCTCGCTTCACTCGCTCTTGCAGCCTGCTTTCTCTTGGATATTAACTTTGCCTATATGTCACCCAAGTAACTCCGGTAAGTCGAAACTCGAAACAATTCTAACCTGTCCAAGGTAGGTAGGGTGTTAATTTTTGAGCTCGCTTCGCTCGCTCTTCAGACGACCAAGTATCTCCTTAATGAAGGATCCAAACAAATCTAACCTGTCCAAGGCAAGCTGTAAAAAAATTTTCGAGCTCGCTTCGCTCGCTCTTCAGACGACCGGGTCTCCTTTATGAAGGATCCAAACAATTCTATCCTAACTAAGGCAGTCTTAGAAATTTCCGTGCTCGCTTCGCTCGCTCTTGCAGCCTACTTCCCCTTGATTCTTGACTTTGTCTGTAGTTTGATCAAGTAACTCCTGTATGAAGTGTCGAAACTATTATAACCTTGAAGATGGCAAGATGTAAAAATATCGAGGTCGCTTCGCTCGCTGCCGCAGCCTACTTTCATTTGAATCTTAACTTTGTCTTATAAGTCGCTCATGTTACTCCGGTAGGTCAATACAATTCTAACCTGTCCAAGTTAAGTTGTTCAAATTTTCAAACTCGCTTTGCTTGCTCTTGGAGCCTTAGTTCCTTCTATTACACGGTCTCCCTAAGTCGATTAAGTAAAATCTATCTGAATAAAAATGTAAATAGTAGAGTTAACCCTTACAAATCCGTTTTTACTCGCAACCTTCCCCCCCTAGCTCAAAAGCTGGCGACGCCCTTATGTTAATAATTACGTAAAAGTATTACCGACGTTATCACAAGTTTATTATTGTATTGAAGCATGCAGTTGCTTTAGTATTCCTCTCACACACAATCACTTTTCCACAAAGGTATAATTTTATAAACATAATATTACAGAAACCCGCCCCAACTTCCAGCCGAGTGCAATTTGAAAAAAATCTCAGATGGAACAAAGTTTGTAGGGGTCGGATTTTCATGGGACTTTTTTATTGAATACCCAGAGGTGTGGAGAAGAAAGTTAAAAAAAAATCGCGGATCGCGAGTTATTTTTGAGTTTCCTCTGGAATATTTTCTTTTTTCGTTAATGAATTACTTGAAATTCGAAGAAAATATTGTGTTTACAACACACACATCACACCATTACGCCACAATACATATAAATTCGTCGAATAGGGAAATTATATTAAGTATTATAATGTGAAAACTGTTACCATTTCACGTTTTAACGGCCGAATGGATTTCGATATTTGTCTCACAGGTAGGTTAGGTTATAAATGAATATGACCTGTGTTAGGACATGGGTACGTTACTTTTTGTCAAGGTGGTAGGTTCCCGTGAGATAATTTCGTTCGGGCATCTGCGTGGCCGAAGCCACCAAAAAACCAAAAAGCTAGTTTTCTATAAATTCATTAATTCGCAAAACTCGCAATCTGAGTTCTTCGACCTCATCTTTTTTACTGTTCTGTCCTTAGTTATGCTTGTACAACGACGTCTTTGTAATTTATTGTAATAATGTTTAATGTTCCGTAATTTATAACATTGTTCTAATTATATGAACCTCGTTCTGTCTCATATGGACTGGAATTATCTGTTTCATATGAGCAAGTCATATGAAACAGATAACTCCAGTCCATAATAATATAACATTGCGATCCAAGCTTTGTTCATAATCGTTTGAGACAACTCTTGGAATTGGGAAAATTATAGTTATTGAGTCGCCAATTTTGATCAATCAAGCCTTCAAAAGCTCGCTGGCTCAGTCCTCAATGGTATGCGGTTATAGGTCCCGTTAGGAACAACTAGATTAATCACATGATTCTTGAAAACTTTTTCGAAGAAAGGACAAACGGCCAACATTTAGTTTGCCAAAATTTAGAAGTTAGTAGTTTCAATTTCACCAGCAACAGACTACGTAAGTCAATCAACCATGCCGGTGCATGTGTGCAGTAGCTTTTTTCCATAAACGCCAAATACTACCTTTCCTTATCATTTTAAAGGCAATGAAGGGAGAACGCGATAAACATTATTGAATAACATTAACAAAGCGTTTTTGGCTTCAAGCACATGTTTATAAATGAGGAGTAAGGCGAGCTGTTGGTTATCCCAAACTATGGTTATAAGTACTAACCTGTAATCAAGTCCGGACAGTATTTGATGGTGTGGGCCTGGTCGCCAGTGGCGCCACATCGGGGACAACGGAATCCACGGAGAACTGGACACCGCACGCGACCGCGAGCGTCCCGAAGCGCGTGTGACGTATACCAAAATGGCGGCTTACCGTTATTCTTGCAAAATGCACATTCCTGTGTAGAAAACAAATATTTAACTCTACCTCTATATAGACAGATAATCCAATTTAAATATTTAACCATTACAATTTGTTAATAGAAGCTGGCGACTAGATTTTAATCCGCATTATTTTCATTAAACCCCAGCTCTTACGTTAACTTAAAGTTTAAATACCGGTGCCAATACAATAATGCTGTATCCAGTCTAGCTCTGGCTGTATTAGACTACGGTCAATAAACTGTATAAATTACTCTTTTGTTTTACTTACTGAAAGCTGCAATAAACTTAACAAACCCTTATATTCTGTTTTCAGAACTTACTAAATATCGTTGGGTGATCATTCTCTGTCTGCGTAAGACATCAGCATACTGCATCAGCAGGTCCAGTTGGTGAGGTGTTAAGGAGAGCAGTGCGGCTTCATGCTGTAACACCATGTCTTTGAAACCGTTGGGACTCTGTGATGGCGTTGGCACAGGTACTGGGAGCGTGGGAACTCCCTCTGAAAAATTATGACATAAAAATATCATGCCAGCTTTCCTTTGTGGCGTTGTCTACATCGACTTTGAACCAATTTTGACCAAAGCAAAGTTGGGGCCATCCATTATTTAGTCCAGTGGTGGGCAAACTTTCCTCATGGGGGGCCAGAAAGTTGAAACAATTTCAGAGGAGGGCCAGAATTATAGCAAAAATGCATTATAATTTGAAATCTTTTAATCATAAAAATAAACATTACACACCATGTTATTTACAAATTACAATTTAACTTGCGAGCCGCAACCCGTGAACTACGCGGCTAGTATCGCTGGCGCCTTTACCTATGCATCTATTATTCTACTTCATACTGCTGGTCCGACAAAATATAATTATAGCGGGCCATATTGTATTCGTCGGCGGGCCGGATTAAATCATTTCGCGGGCCGGAGCTGGCCCGCGGGCCGTACTTTGCCCATCACTGATTTAGTCACACTTTAGAGGGGGGAGGGGGAGGGGGTCGGCGAAATGTGATATTGTGTGACAAGGAATGCTAAATATCTTGACGTCCAAAATGTAAAACGTATAACTAAGTATTAAAACTCGAAATTTGAATTATGTACGAAAAACATAAAAATATTTACAACTCTATCTGTATGAACATATAAAATTGCGAAATTCGTGACGTCACACTAGGGAGGGGGAGTCTCACATATTATGTGACTATCAAGGAATAAATAAAAAAGATCATCATCCATTATTTTATCCTAGAAAAGGTGAGAAGAACCGGTCTCTTTTCGTATTCAAAAAAAACCTGACAAAATATTATCTAGATATTAATTAATGTTTGAAAGTGAACCGTGATAATAATAGGGGTTAAAGTATGAAATTGCCGTTTTATAGTAATAGATATTTTGAATTGACATTAAACCTTCATGGTGTGAGATATTCGAGTGAAACTTTTTTACATTATAACAATGAGATTTTTCTTTTAAAAATGTGCAACATTCGATTTTCGAATTTCAATTGTTTTTTTTTTATTTAGCTTAGACGGAAAAGATGGAAACTTTGAAAATCCGAGTATTTTTTTAATACGAGTTCCAACGCGGAGCTAACGCGGCAGAAACGGCTCGCAATATCAATGTTGCGTTTGGAAAGGACACCGCTAATGAACACACCTTGCGTTTTTGGTTACACGCTTTCGTAATGGAAACTGCGACTTGAAGAACGAATCACGTGGAAGACACAGGTGAATAACGCTGAATTGGAGGAGATAGTGGAAGCCGATCCGAATCAAACTACCCAAGAATTAGCAGCATGGTTTAACGTTACCTTACCTATAATATTGACTCATTTGCATCAAATCAATAAGATAAAAAATATGAAAGATGGTTACCTCATGATTTGACTGATTTTCAGAAAGAAACGCGTATTGAAACTTGCGCTGCCTTGTTGAATTGGTACAGAAATGAAGGAATATTGGATCGAATTGTGACATGTGACGAAAAGTGGATTCTTTACGATAACCGTAAGCGAAAAATGCAATGGTTGACCCCAGGCCAAACGCCGCAACAGTGCCCTAAAGCAAAGTTTACCAATAAAAAGGTAATGGTAACTGTTTGGTGGTCTCTTCATAGGGATCAACTCAGGATGGGTGAAATGGCGACAGGTCACTGGAAAAATTGCGACCCACGGATGCCCCTCAAGTTAAAGGGGAAAATAATACAAGTCCGTGATTAGGCCTGTCGTACTGTATGGACCAGAATGCTGGGCTGTGAAGACGATGGATGAAAAACGATTGCATGTAGCGGTGATGAGAATGTTGAGATGAATGTGTGGAGTAACAAGAATGGATAAAGTAAGGAATGATAAGGAAGTTTTATAGTGGCGCCTGTTACAGAAAAATTGAAAGGAAGTCGTCTGTCTTGGTATGGACATGTAATGAGGAGCGATGAAACGCATGTTACTAAAAGAGTGATGGTATAAATGTTGATGGATGGAGAGGGAGAGGAAGGCCAAAGAAAAGATGATGATGGATTGTGTGACGAATGATATGAAAGAGAAAGGAGTAAATGATGCAGTGACGGTTGACACCCGAGAATGGAAGAAGAAAACGTGTTGCGCCGACCCCAAGTAGACAAGGGACAAGGGCAGGAAGATGATGATGTACTACCGTGCTAAAAAGTATTATATGTGTTAATACAGGTTATAAACTATCTAGAATAATAAAATATAAAAAAATAAGGTGGCTGAATCGGTATGCACTTGACGATGGTTCAGTAAGCAATTCTGATTTTTTCGTTTTTATATTATTCCAACTAACAATATATACATTTTTTAAATGTGCTTTTTAAGCCCTTTCATTTGATACCCAACACGCCATTATTAACTTTATTTTATTTTTTTCGTTCATGACTTTATGTTCTCTAGAGGACGCCATATCCAATTTAATGTGACGTCACTTAGCTTATAATCAGCGGACAATCAAGACACTTCCAACGATACCTCAATTGTCAAATTATGATAAGAAGTTCAGAGTTATGAGGGAACAGATGAACAAACATACATACATACCGGTCAAAATCATAAGTCATAAGTTCACAACCCTCCATTTGCTTCGCCGTAGTCGGCTAAAAACAACAACAACCACCTGTCGGATTTTCATACGGTTTACTAATAGACGGATTGATTCATAAGGAAGGTTCATTATGGTTTTCTGTAAATTGGCTGAAATATGATGATAAATTGTTGAAGATATCGGAAAAAATATAAAGACTCTGCTACACGTCCGAAGCCGGGGCGGGTTGCTAGTTTGGACTAAAATGCTAGTCGATAAAAATACACTCCTTTTTTGCAGAAAAATCTAAAATCGCAAGGAGTTAGGTACAAGAACTAGGTTAAATAATTTACCTACCAATTAATTTTCCTATCAATTAAAATTTAACTTTGAAACCAGCTGTTTGACCATATTGATAAAGCTTATATAAAAACAATAGTGTCGTGTCACTGGTGCTGTTTGTTTCAGATGTGTTATCGCGCGTGAATATTAATCAAGACCTTTCGTAATGTTTTGCATCAAACATTACTTGAGTAATTTGCAAAATCTTTGCCAAATAACGCTTTATTATTCTCTCGTACATCAAAACTATATCTTGGTAATACTAACGGAGTAAAATACGATCAAGAGACACTTTAGTGGCAGAAATATAAACTGCCTGGCAACGCGATAAAAGTCGCAGGCATTTTATTCGTGCCTTAGCAACAAAGAATTTTCAATCGACAAAGGAGAGATAAAGTGTGCATACTTCAACTTTTCACCCCTGCGACCTGTGCTGATTGGTCAGATCTTTGACATCGCGGTTTTGAGTGCGTCCTTTGTTCAAAAGATTACGCAAACAACGAAATAACAATAAATATTACCGTGGACCCACAAACTCAAAACTCAAAGCATTTATTTCAATTAGATCATTCCAGGCACTCTTGAATGTCAAAACACAAAAAAAAACTAAGCTACAGTCCCAGTCACAGGGCATAATAACTTGTGAAAGTACTGTAGTTGCCCATTAGAAGAATGGGCAAGAAACTCCATTGACACCCAGTGCTATATTTTTAATTGCAATGTTTTATATTTTTAAAGGTTTTTTATTTAATATTTATATATATTTTTTTTAAATGATAGAAATTTGTAAAGAAAGAAATAAAGGTAATATTGCCGTGCATATTCTTAAGTGCATACGTCATAACGTTTTTGCAGTGTGTACCCACCTTTTTTATTCTCAATAACTACTTCGGGACGTGTATTCATATTCACGGCCTCAATAGCTTTGTCTTTCGAATGCACCGTCACCTGCGCTTCTAGTACGGCTGGATCCAGTTTGACAGCTTCTAAAGCATCTGCAAGACAGACAATATGATGAATAGACATACTCATATACTATTACACGTTTTTAAAGAAAAAGTTCGATGCACCGGACGACAGTAGGCTTTCTCGTTAAAAGCTTCGCACCTACACGGTGTCAATATAATTTGGTTATGATTGAAAACCATGCTCGTAAATAATGTAGTTGAAATTAAAAAAAAAAACTTTGTACTCATTGGATCTATTTAAAATATGTTATTGATTTTGCAACAATTAATGTTAGTCACCTTGCTTGACATTTCCTCTTCGAGAACCACTGTTTTCATTGAATAGACCCTGAAAACAAGATTTACATAGAAATAAATGGGATCTTACCCCTCAACTCTACTGTCGAAAAAGAAACTCGTGTATACGCGCTGCCAACGCAACGAGTCCTGCTTTTCTACTCATAGTTTTAAGGGGAAAAAAATCCAGAGGGACTGGATACATATATATAATTCATTTCGATATAGGTAGGCTTGCATATAACAGTGATTCTACTGAATATGGTTGATTGAAACAAAAATGAGTCATTTACGTATCATCCATTTGAGCAGCCTTGAAAAAAAATAATTCAAAAAATGGTTAAGAAAAATTTTACCTACAATTTTTTTTAAACACTTACCCTTGTACTAAAAGTATCTTTGCTCATGTAAAATAAGTATTAATCAACGGTGAGACTAACGTTTAATTTATTTTAATTACTTACCTTAAGAAAACCAAAAGGTGATTCCACGAAGTCAGGTGACCTACGAGTAATTAATGATTTCACGTCCATTATCCGGTTTGAGATATGAAATAATAAAGGAGTACTTCAGAGAATAGACAAGTACCTAAAATAATTAATGCTAAAAGCTTTCCAAGATAACGACTCGGTTGAAATGTTTCAAACACTTGACAGCAGTAACTCACAGATGATCAAGGAACTATTTCAAGAATGTAGAATTATAGTCGGTAGATTAACAACAAAATATTTAAGTATACCTACAGAAGACGGTATTTGTGTCTAGTATTATTTCTTCTTTTTGTTTAACTACTGGCCAGTGTTGTTCGTTATAAAAACATACTATTTTTATAAATAATAATACATGAAGATCTATCGATCTATCGTTGTTTCAATTTTGGTGTACAATAAAGTATATTCTATTCTATTCTATTCTATTCTAGATCTAGTAAAATATTCAGTTTTTTTTCTACAGTTAGGTATACCGTAACAACCAATCCGATGATAATCTTGTTTTTCCTGCAATAAAACTCTCAGTGGACTTAGCTCAAAACCACAAAATATTAAGTCGCGGTTAAGATAATTCAAGTTAAACAAAACGAAGACTTGCTCCCATTTGTCCCTATGCCAGATGGGGAAAAGTAGTCCCATCCTCCCCCATACACACGGCGCGTGGCGGCTTTGGCGACGCCGACGCGTCGCTGTGACGCGCGACATTCTAACCATAGTTGCGTAGCTACAGCTGGCACGAACTGACTAACCAATGGATTTGCTTTGGATTGCCATACCAACAAACAGGTTCAGTAATTAGCAGTAGTCGAGAGTCGACTCTAAGCAAAATAAATAACAGGTATTTGCATCTGTAACTACAACAACGGCCTTGTAGAATTTCTGGTCTGACAAGTCAACGCGTCGGTGTTACGCTAAATTAAAATTCAAATCGTTTTTCAACATAACTTTGGGTTATATAAGTAAATGTTGATATGCCTACCTATTTTACTTTTCTTCCGTTTAAAACACATTGCTCCGCTGACTTGTATTTCAAAAAGGTACCTGGGTACTCTTTTGTTATGCAGTCCTTTAATATCAGTCAGCCTAAACGGCAACCTGCACCACCTAGTCAAAAGATCTTATGAGGCTTAGTTTCATCATCATCTCCCTAGTCTTTTCCCAACATGGACCGACTGCCTATCTGACCAACCCAGTTAGTACGATATCTTTGTTTGACCTGTATGGGTCCAATAAATATTTTTTCTTTCACACACATCGTATGATGCGATCTTCATTCATGATCGACTTTATATTTCCTCGGCCATATACATTGTCCATGTAAAATACTGGTTTTCCGCTGCATCCGGCTAGACAGGGAGCCGACCCCAACATAGTTGGGAAAAGGCTAGGCAGATAGATGATGAGCATGACACAGGAAAAACAATAAAACTAAATTATAAAAAACGAAGGTTCGAAGATAATCATAAACATTCAAACTTGACTGCTGAATTACTTGATTACACGTAAGCAGGAAGTACATCAATGATGTTTGGTGACGCGCACAGTTCGCGTGGCTTGGCTCGTGATATAACCCTTGGTTCTTTTTATTGCATCTACGTCTCCGTGTGACCGATAAGCCTACGTATGTAATTCGGTACGTACATCTGGCGCTACGTTACATTATGGAAGTAGTAGTAAATACGAACTTTGAACTGTTCACACGTGGACAAATTTTACGGTCTTGGCAAATTCGAGATTGAAAGTATTGGAACATGCTTCGCTCCGTTCTATTCTTCGCTTCGTTTATACATGAGGGCTATTGGAACTTACAGGTGGCGATGTGCAGTTTCTACCTGCCCCAATGGGGGAGGCGTGGGTGTATGTATGTATAGAGCAGGAATAAATTATTATTACTTATATCCTGCAGAAGGCAGAATATAAGCCAGCTAATTAATTTTGACGCTTGTCGTTAGATTTGATGAATATAATAATATTCATTTAGCTCTAATCGAGAATCAGACCCTCACGAGAGTCACGAGGAGCTATTCTCAAATTAGGTTGTTTTGGCACGGTTGGGCAGTGAGCCCGGTAAGTAACAGTCAACCTAGGTTTGTGTAACTAATCTTTTCATCAAAGTATGATTATTCTCATTAATATAGTTCATGTTGATACGAAAAAGGTGAGTTAATTCTAACGTAGGTACCACCTTTTATTCATCAGCCCAATTTAATATTTTATTGGCTTTTCTTAATGTAGATCGATGTTACTTTGCCCTTGTGGATGAATAATTAACTACACAGGAGTGCTTTTAGCTGGGCCCAACCGGAAGTCAGATCACAAATAATTTGAATATTCCTTACCAATTTATATTATATTATTTATTCTCTTTATGCTGTTCAGATATCTTCACGGTCTAATTGAAACAATCGAAATAAATGATGTAAAATGTTGACGTTCATATAATTTATCAGATGGAGAGGCGCCAGAAGAAATTAAAGAATTTATATAGATGTGTGTATTTGAAATTTTCATGATGTCTTATTACGGCAGCCCATAGATTAAATGCAATGCAATGTCATATAAAAAAAAATAAAAAATAAAATATGGCTGAAATAAGTATGACGATTAGAAAAAAATAATATTGTAGCTGTCAAATCGCAATAGGAAAGTTATTGAA
The DNA here is from genome assembly GCA_964057025.1 of Standfussiana lucernea. NCBI lineage: Eukaryota > Metazoa > Arthropoda > Insecta > Lepidoptera > Noctuidae > Standfussiana > Standfussiana lucernea. The sequence goes on from OZ059795.1 coordinate 9,981,222, forward strand.
AAACAAAACAGTAGTATGTACTTTTACTTTTAAAAAAATGACCAAGTAAGGACTGATGCAACAATAGTTAGCATTGAGTAATCCGTTCATGTTAATCGTATTTAAAATGACACAAATAGATTTTATAATTAGATTATAATAATAAATTTATCTACCTAACAATAATTGACGACTTTTTGAGTCAATTACGTTGACTACATTAAAATATTATCAAATTGAGAGTTTTGTTTTATCTGTGCTTTTGTTAAACATTTCACTGTATTTTATTATTTCAGTTGTTTTCTTCCTTGTCGTTATCACCGGCAACGGAATATGTATTTGTAGTAGTAATACATACATACATATAGATATATATCGCCAAGGCCTTTGTTGCATGATAACAACAGTTATTGTAACAGATATAACTCGTTACATTTTCAAGTGATATCTTCCGTAACAGTTGTGTTAGAAATAGATTATTATGTTATTAGGGTAGGTCACTTTGTAAGAATTAGAAAACGAAACGATTAGCTACGTTAGGAGTAGGTACTTACCTAAGGGAATCAGGTCAACGGCCTATCTGTCAATAATTAATGGCGTCCACTGCTGGTCAACGATTGTGCGCTTCGTACTACTGTATTTACGTATCTGTATAGGTGTCTACTGTATCTCTGTTTGTTCGATGTACCAAGCGGTCTACTCTGTTTGTTCGTAGTACCAAGACCGCTTGGTACATACAACAACATCAACAACAACAGAGGATATTGCGGACTTGAGGTTCCAGCATTGGAAGTATTCAACTGGTTTTGAAAGTAAGTCTATCCACAGACGAACTTACGTTAAACATGCCTCAGTTTCCTACAAATATACTCGGTATAATAATCTAGATGCATTAACAAGAATTACTCTAAAATAAAAATGCACAACATGAGGTGGATCCGTGGGTTCAGCGAAATATTGATAAAATCTCTTTCGACTAATAATTTTGATATAATATCTATCCCTGACATATCTTTATCGCACTGATAAATACTTACTACATTTCAGTATTTCATAAATGCATTGCTGCCAATGCCAACTTCTCATACGAATTTTGGCAAAGGATTCAATGTGTTTCAAGGCTAAAGAAATAAAACGAGCATAATGTTATTATTAGTATACATTGCATGTTGAGTATGAAGATTTATTTGAAAATGTGTATGTGACTAGAAATGTACCAGATATTAAAATAGTGATGCATGTGGTAGGAAATAATCAGAAGAAACTATGTGCTCGATTTACGTCTACCAGTCGATATTTATCGCCTAAATAATAATGATGTTTTAATGAATAATTACGATGTTATAATAAGGAAGAAAACTTTTTTGCAAAAAAATAACCCACTTCCAAAAAAAAAACAAAAAATGGAAAATTACTTTCGGAAGTCGGTGACTATTGTTTGTTTCATTGACTTTTTTGCCACCGACTTCCGAAAGTAATGTTGTTTTCCATTTTTTTGTGTTTTTTTGGATGTCGGTTATTTTTTTGCATTATTTTACCCTTTTTAGTTCACATCAATCACACACAAACCCTTGTCAAGTACCAAATTCGCAATTTATTTTAATTGGATAACATAATTTTACCAGTTATTTTGATTTAAAAACCCAAACTCCTGAACCGATTTTGATCAAATTTCTATGGGACCAATCGGGAAGTATATCCTTTCAGATAAAAGAAGATTTTTTCAAATCAATTCATAAATGACTAAGATATAAGGTAAAAACACAAACAAAGCAAAAAAAAAATACAACCGAATTGCGAACCTCCTCATTTTTTTGAAGTCGGTTAAAAAATAGATATAACTGTATATTTTGAGATCATATTAGGCTAGGTCAGAATGTCGTCGATCGATATATTACAAACCAGCTTTTGCCTGCGACTTCGTACGACGGAAAAAGATCATTTCCTGTGGTATAATCTAGCAGTGAAGCGGTGAAAACTGAGTTCAAATACATACATGCAGTAGTTTTTGCGTGATGCGCGTACAAACATACAGACAGACAGACAGACATACAAAAATTCTAAAACTGTTGTTTTGGCTTCTTTTGCTTTAATAACGACCATCAATAGCTTCAATGTACAGACATCGGCCTGTTACAATTTTATTATATCAATCAATGTCAATCCAGTCATAGCACGTCATATCAGGGTCAGCACAGATCCCCGGGCCGTCCCTCAAATTTCCGTCTGAGCATGCTCTGGTATAAAAATAACACCAACCGGTAATTCCGGGAATGCTCGGAAGAAGCGATCCCGAATGGTAGTGACTTCGTGACCCGGAATTGAGTGGGTAGAGATTAAAAGCTGCGCAAATTTTCGCAGCGTAGGTATATGTACATATGTTCGTTTGGTTCGCTTCTTTGATGGCACTGCTGAATAAAGATGCTTCCTTATTTGAAGAAATCAATGAGTAGCGTGACGCAATATGTTCTTGTGCTCCGCATTTAAAACAAGTGCGTGTTTCTGGCAGCGAGCAATCTCAAAGTGGCCAGTTTACTTGCATCGAGGACATGATTGTCAGTTCAGTTCGTCTGTGTCAGGATTTGCAGGCCCCTTTCTGTCGAATGGCTGCCGGAGGCGTGGTAATGTTGTGCAATATGGATTCTTAAGGTCTACAATAATTGTGAAGTGCACATTAAAGCCCTTCATAAAGATCTTCTTTCGATTGGCATTGAAACGCTAGTGCATTTGGCTGTAAAGCTGGTGACAAACCTCGAATAATGAAAAACATGGCAACTTTGTCGTGGTAATATTTTGTCATTGTCTCTGTGGATGGTTTTTTTCTTTGCAATAACTCTTCCAGCAAGTTATCATAATCCCTGTATTTGGAAAATGCGCAACAACATTTGTTTCCACTCACCGCATGTATAAATTATAATCTTCGCATCGATTGTACCATTTCTTTGCTTGTCCTCGTAATTAATCTTGCAAGTAAAATCATTTTGTAGTCTCGTCTTACCGTGAATCTCGCCAATTTGTTCGATTTTCCGCAGTCAGGAATCAACTGTACATTCCTCGCTATCCGGGGCGAATTCTGGAATCAATTACGCGTCACGATGTTGCCTGGATTTGTTGAGAACGGGGCTACCTTGACAATCCCATGCGGCCTTGGAAACTTCTTTCTGGGGCAGATTCTTTATAAGTTTATTTGCCGCTGGAACATAATTCTTCTTCCGTTTCAGTTTTTCCTCAGAGTCAGAATAAGAACTTTGCGATTGTAAACAGCGGTCATGACCCAGCCCCCCCCCTCCCTGAAACCGCGCCTGCGAACACGAAAAAGGTAAATTTGATTGATTTAAACTTTCACTGTCCGATAGATAGGTAACGACGCCCTGAATAGCAGAGATCCACGTGTTTGAACTGAAGGCCAAACATTAAATCAATATATTTTACCTATTTACTTAAGTAGAGTACCTATCTATTAAGCCAATAAGGCTGTATTGAGTCCTTTCAATCATTAACTTATATAATCATAATGCCAATTTGAGTAGGTGCTGTACTAAACTAAACCTCTTTCTTTCATCATAATAAATATAAAAAACATTTTAGGAGGTGGCATGGCTACCAGTAGATTGTTTAACGAAGGAAATGTAGGTCACTTAATTCCACACAGGTACATAGTAAATATCTTATTACCCAAATACTGGGTTCTCAGGTCACATAGGCTGTCGCTCCATGAAAAATACTAGTGTTCAGCTGCACTGGTCAGACTGGACAGGGCCTACCCTTAACATATTTAGGAAAAGGCTAGGCAGGTGTTTATGATGACGACGTAGTTAGGTAGTCAATTCAATTCAATTCAATTCAATTCAATTTATTCAAAGTTATTTTTTTACAATACAACATAAGTCTTAGAAATGATGTAGGTAAAACAGAGTTAGATGCCTGTACTAGGATAAACCTGTATCACAGGCGATGTGTTCTAATACTAAGTACATATTTGGACAACAAATTTTTATACAATATTTAACAAACGATGTTTTTTTTTAAATTAGTGAAAAAAAAATAGTTAATTTACTATAGACTTAGACTTTACTACTTTTTTACTTTTTTTTTTTTCTTTTTTGGCTTTGATTTTAGTCGTATTTGAATACCGAATAAACACTCACAAACACTACAAACCTATATTTCAGATACCTTATATGATGACGTGAAAGCTCACCTGTTTGTTGAACTGACGACACAGATGAAGGGACCATGCAATCCATCCCTCAAACTTCAAAGCCTCAGTGCAGAACTTTGTCGCAGTGCTACACTGATATCTTTATTAGTGTAACACTGCGACAAAGTTCTGCACACACTGTAGGTACAAGAGTAGCTGCTGGAGTCCTAGCGCGATTCGAAATCCAAAGACAATAAATGAAAAGTGATCAATGAAAAAAAAAACGTTGTCTACGTCAGTGGAAGCGCGTTGTTCGTAAACGTCAGGCGTATCACGAGTATGTGTAGATTTATTTGGTCATTTCTTTACTGGTTACTCGTTATCGTAGGCAAGTAATGCGTAACATGGTCAGTCGTCAGTCGTCACTGATAACGTCGAGAGTACACAATGCAATTTCTCAAGGCTGTTATCGCGCGTACACGTTTTTATTTTCTTCGCTTTTCTTACGTCTTTGTATTTTTTTTTTAATCTTATCTTTCGATGTATAAAGTTTACGCCGTAATTTTATTTTTCATTCTCTCATCATTTCCTTTATATTAGAAAAGGGTTTCACTATTTTTGAGTTCATAACATAATTACGTAGGGTAGATGAAACCGACGTCAAACATCTTGAGTACGTAGATAACATTACAAAATCTTCCAACATTATTTTCCCTTTAGTTGCAGAGTATAAGCATTAATATAAAAGAGGTCGGTGCTTCATATCATCAATTAACGTTAAATAAGTAAGTACCTAAGTAGCGGCCACACTACGTTACCATTTTGTGGTTATTTTTAACTTTATCAATCCTGGCTGTTTTGTGCAGATTTTTTTTAACAATTTACCTAGAGAGTAATATAGGTGAGTCGAGAGTCTGACAACCAGTGTTACCAAGGGGTATTCATCATTATTACCATAATTATTACCGAGTGACTCAGTCGTGGAGGTTAGATTGGCAGTTAGACTGGAAGCCCACCCTAACGTACCTAGATGTGAAAAGGTTAGGTAGGATGATGATGATAAAAATTAATACAGTTCTTAGTTTGAACTGTATTAATTTGAGAACTGTATGAATAGAGGCAGACGGTTCTTTATAAAGAAGATACGCGTATTATTCCATTATTATTTTTGTGGGTTATATTGGTCATAAGTAGGTACCTACTTAATCAAAAACATTTTCTAAAAGGGAAACCCTAACAAAAAGTTAATTAATTAAGAAATGCCGCCGGCAGTATCATGTACCTATTATACAGGGTGGAACGGATATCGACGCACAAAAAAATACGCTTTTATTTTAATCCACTGTTCCTACAAAAGTGCAATACCTACACGGTCAAAATGTATGGAACAGGTGTTTTTTTTCTAAATTACCGATGAATAATTTCTGTGTTCGGAATAAGTGCTGTATGTTATACATGGTAATCACTACGGCTTCAGTATTACTCCAACCCTGTATATAACCTTCGATCTTAAAAAATAATTTCAAAACCGACATTATCTTTTCATAGAACGTAGATGAAAGGAAAATAAAAATGTTAGCCTCGTTGCAAATGAAAAGCTCGTCCTCTGGCACGTGTTGTGTAGCTTCTATTATTCCTTAACTTAATCGACTTTATTTTTATCCGTTACTTCGATCGTTGTTGCATGAAGGCTTGGGAGTTCGTCTGGAGGCTCTAATTAACTACCAGTCAGTCACTTGCCATAAGCAATAGAATCCTGTCATTTGTCATGGGAATTGACAGCTTGCTACTAGGCCACACCGCCACAGACGATAATTCTTTGAAATCGTCGTGTGAAATGTCGCATATTGGCACAACAAAATTGGTGGGTAAGAAATGGCGCTAGACAGTCTAGCGCTGTCACTTTCCCACTCTAAAACATTCCTGCACTAACAGATCATGGTAACCCCCCTGTTCGGCTATGATCCTGGACAGCAAGCGTTTGACAAGGTCTGGCACCTGTATATAAAAAAAAGCAATTGCCACATAACCTGTATATTATACTTTAAAGTCATACGTAGAAGACAGAATTGTTCGAGTAAAAATTAATGACTCCTATTCGAAATTCTACGACATAAAGGCTGGAGTACCCCAGGGCCCAGTCTTATGTGATGACTTTCACTTTAGCGGTTTTTTAACCGACTTCAAAAAAAGGAGGAGGTTCTCAATTCGGTTGTATGTTTTTTTTTGTGTTTATTACCTCATATCTCCGTCATTTATGAACCGATTTGAAAAAATCTTCTTTTATCTGAATGGATTTACTTCCCGATTGGTCCCATAGAAATTTCATCAAAATCGGTTCAGCAGTTTGGTTTTGAAATCAAAATAACTGGAAAAAATGTCATCCAAGTAAAAGAAATTGCGAAATTGATACTTGACAAGGATTTGTGTGTGATACGATAACTAAAAAAACCGGTCAAGTGCGAGTTGGACTCGCGCACCGAGGGTTCCGTACAAACCTGTGGGTATATAACTTTTTTTTATATGACGAAACTAAAAATTTACGGTTTTCGTAATTTTTCCTATATCTGTACTATAAGACGTGACTTCGTACAAAATTTCAAGATTCTAAGTTCACGGGAAGTACCCTGTAGGTTTTGATTCCCGTGCGAGTTTCGAAAATTTGCGGCCTAAGTGGCTGTATCTTTTGATTGCGTTGACTTAGAAGGTTGATTTTTCTACAGCTTCCAGGGACAGTAGAACTAAGTATCATATAGAAATTTCAGTTTGATACCTCCACGCGTTCCTGAGAAAAACTGTCTTGACAGACGGACGGACGGACGGACGGACGGACAACAAAGTGATCTTATAAGGGTTCCGTTTTTTCCTTTTGAGGTACGGAACCCTAAAAACGGTAAAATAAAATTTTTTTTGCAAAAAAAGTTTTTTTTTAGCATCAGTTTCGATTTCAGCAGTTTTAATTCATGTGTCCTTTTTATTACCGATATTTCAAAGAGAGCCAAAATACTTTTGGGTTAATTTAACAATACAAGATACATAGATATTATGGGTAATATATACTCAAGCTTTTCCAATAAAAATGGCGGAAACTATTGAACACTGCGGCCACGTGCCATCGATCCCTGTAACTGTAACACATTTTCTTTACCTCCACGTTCCTACATCTTGTCACTTACACGCTTGCCTGTCAACTTCCTTGTACCTTTTTACAGGATAATCAGATCTAATAAATTTCTATTTTTAAACGTTGTCTATGGTAGGTGCCGAGTACTGACGTGCTTATTGTAATGGTTTATAACCGGGGACATTTTCAGCCCAAGTTGATGACAAATTATTCCTCTTTTTATTATTTACGATTCATTTGAGGTTTCCTACTACTTCATATATGGTAATGTATCGAGCCGGGCCGCGCTGGCCACCGGTCACATGCATTATACATTATTTCGATGCAATCCATCGGGATCTGGTGGAACGCTATTTCGAAATCACTCTAGTCTTGTTGACTACTCCCATTCGTTAATTATTGTACATGCAATTGTTGCATTTCAGAACATTTTAACGCTACTGACGCAAGATTAACATCCTCAATTACTGGGCCCAAATTATTTGGTAAGAGTACCATCGATACGAAATAAGAAAAAAATTCGAATCACTAAAGTATTTATTTTTATTAATGGCAATATGGCTTTTTCCCGGCGTAAACACTTACCCTTAAATAGGATAAGTCGCATTTGATCTGTTATCTGTCCTCATTTCAATTTCAGCTGTAATTTTTATTTTCGAAGGCGACCTAAATAGACTACTGACGTCGATATCGACTATTATTAATAACTAACAGTGATGAATATGTAATTGGATGACGGAGGATACGTAAGAAAAGTTAGATATATTGTTTAGAGGTGATATTAGTGAAAAGGAGTGAATAAGGGAATGAAACTTGACGACTAAAGCGACCGTACGTAATGTAAATACATCAAAGAGCAGGTAGAAGATCGATATAACAATGAATAGAACGGTTATTATTAACTCGGAAATCACACGAGTCAACTGTCGAGCCCCTCGGCCTAGTCTTCGATAGAAATGTAAAGTAGCATTATCAGGTGCGTACTATTTCGATAACGACTCGCTAATCTAACTTGAGTAGCCATGGATTGTTTCTTGTTTTACGCTACTTCTACGTGGTTAAAACGCAAAAAAAAACCTATGTTTTAACACTACCCACTATGCCATAGGATGTACTGTGACAGATTTATTCCAGACTGCCACCACCGGCTTGCCACCAGTGGTGGCAATTGCAACTATTTTTCTCGTCTACCATCAGTGGTAGCAGTTGCAACTAATTTAGTCGCATTTACCATCCCTCTCTACCACCACTGGTAATATTTGGCAATATTTGTAACTAACCCAAAAATAAATAATAACAAATATTGAAGGCAGCGTTTATATAGCTGGGTCCAGAAAGTCCATCCTTCTTTCTATTTGTTGGTTGAAATTCTTGGTGGTGTCAGATGGCGACTTGATCGTCGTGTCTGCCACCAGTGGTGGCAAAGAGGGATGGCAAATGCGACTAAATTAGACGCAACCACCACCAGCGGTGGTAGACGAGAAAAAAAAGTTGCGATTGTCACCACTGGGGGCATACCGGTGTTGGTAGTCGGAATAAACCCTGTGACATAGGTACTTTAGGCATAGTATCTATGGTAATTTGAGTCCACGTAACACTCACTAAATCATCATAAAATCTCGTTTTAGGACTCAATGTCAAATAATCAAAACATTGTGCTGATAGATTTATTGAATAGTACGGGGGTCGTGGAGGTACCTATTTAAAGTAAATTTATTACATTAAGTATTCAAAAAAAGAATTTGAAACGGAATAGTTGGAACTTCGATCCCAATATCTCCGTAACTAGAAGGTTCCCAGATATTATGGTCTACAGCAAAAAAAAAAGATCGCAATGACGGGAAGAGCAAGTGCCTTTTAGCTTCGTCAAGGGTATTTTTACACCCATTATAGGAGCAGAATTACGTGGCTGATTTCCCAGCGTAGTTCCGCTAATCATGGAAAATTGTTGAAAAATAAAAATAACAGATAAATATAAATAGGTAGGTATTACATTTTTGAACCATTTTAAATTGCAAGCAACGACGCGTGCGAAATTCCGTCACCCTTTTCCGCTCAAAAACTAAATAATTACAACAATAGATATTCGGTAATTTATTTTATAAACAGTTTTTTTTACACTTTTTAGTTGTGGTATCTCACACAAATCCTCGCCAAGTACCTTTAAATTTTATTTATTTATTTAAACTTCATGTACAAGAGTGCATACGCGGACTTTCTGCCACAAGGCATTCTCTACCAGTCAACCTTTGGGTCAAATAGGATAGCATTGTGATAGAGTACAAAAAAAATATAAGAAAAAAAAATACCATTTTGTTAACATAAATTGGAATACATAAATAGGTTCATACTAACACACAAACTACAACACTACTACTACTACACACACTACACACTACTATTTTACATTGTAACTAGAAGTTATTAGCACGTCATCCACATAGATGATGAAAAAATGCATACTATAGAGGATAAATCATAAAATACCGAAGAGCTTCTTCTACCAAATGAAAAAAAGAACTTAAATCGGACCAATAATAACAAAGAAATCGGTGAACATACATGAAAAAAAGAAGCTGGTGGAATGGATAACCACCTCCTTTTTTAGAAGTTGGTTTAAATAAATGAGGACTAAACTAAGTACAACTAAAAAAATAAACATGCCGTTATGGATAACACATTCGACATGACAATGCTACGCTATCAATTTACGGCGTCTTTGTCTAGTCGGTCCCCGTGTTCCGAGAACGTTGGTCGTATGTACGGTCACTACGGGCATGAGACGGTCGCACGCGCACTCTGACATGCAAGCGCGTTGTCTGCAACGTGACACGACGATTCATTTAATGACACACTTTAATGCCATTTTTTAGTTTAGTTTATTTCATCGTTTTTATTTATACACCAGCACTCTTGAGGAGATAATTATTTAGAACGATGGACCACCAAAGGCATTAAAGTCGGCAGTAGGAGGTTGACGAACCTCCGATTTGCCGACGACATAATCATTTTTGCCCCCACAGTCCTGGAACTACAAAGAATGACCAACAGCCCTAGGCGTAGGGTCGAGGTAGATGGTCAGGAAATAGATTATGTCGATGTTATCTACTTGGGCCAGTTAGTATCTTTCGAAAACAGGCTAGAAAGGGAAGTAAACAGCCGAGTCGAATACGCCTGGGAAAGCTACTGGTCCATGAAGACGCTAATGAAGCACCCTTCATTAGCGTCTTCATCTCTCTTATGTTTCCATCTCCTGAAGCGCAAATTCATCGACATGTGCATCCTGCCCTCCCTAACCTACCGTGCTCAGACTTGGCCGCTCACCGAGTCGGAGAAGTTCCACCTTGGAGTTTGCCAAAGGTCAATGGAACGCAGCATTCTGGGTGTCAAAAGACAAGGCAGGGTTCGAAACACCACGCTGCGTTCCAAAACGGGCATAGTGGACATTGGCATGAATGGCATGAAGGCTGCTATGCTAAAATGGGATGGGGCGGATCATGTCAGCCGCATACACGATAACGACGATGATATTACTTTTTTTTTAATTACTCTATGCATCGGGCGTTCATAATAGAATCGTCCAAATCGTTCAGCCCTAAGATTGAGATCAAATAAGGTTTTTGCCACTAAATCCGTCGCGAATCCGGCATTTTTGTAAAATTTTCTGCTAAATATAATGATAACTGCAGATAGACCATCTTCAATTACTTATTATAAACTTGTCTCACCACAGAATGAAATTAGCTAACAACATTGTAATCCGTCGGTTAGCAGCTTAGTCATCAAAATTTTATTAAGACTTGTTTTCCTATGGCAAGGTGCATTGCGCCTGCGCAGCATGACGCGTCTAGGGCGTGGCATGAAGGCCAGCTTGACGGTACAACAATGTTTATAAACACTTACCTAACGTTTTTCTATCAGAGGCCTTCCCATCATCATCATCATCATTGACAACCTTGTTCCAGCCACTGCGGAGTATTAGCCTCCTACCCTTTGTGCCATCCATGCTTCCCTGCGTGACTCAAAACCAGGTCTTACGATCTCCTAAATGGCATCCACCACCATCTTGTTGTTAGTGTTGGCTTACCATGCTTTGTTATAATAATGTAAGCAAATGGTTTTTTTTTATAAATATGAGACAATGAGTGTGCGCACTAGCAGTTAATTGTCATGTCTATCACCCTTTCCACGTACCATCCAAATGATGGTATCCTAGCCCTCCGCCAGTTGCATAAAGAAATTGGTGATGTTTTTCGGAGAGTTTCTGTGCCTCTTGTTTCAATATGCTGGATTTTACTAGTGTATTCTGCCTAGAAAGAGGTGGGATACGTCCCAGACGTATATTGCTGGTGCTGGTTCGAGCTGGCTGAAAAGGACACCTGGAAGAATCTGGGGCTTTCGTCCCAGCAGTGTTTACATTCACTCTTTCTATAGTCATCATAATAGCTTGTATGGCCATCTTGAACTTTAACTTCAAAAAGTGTGTCATGTCCATTTGGATGAGAGCGTCTCTACTCTCCATTATAAATGAGCTCATTAAATTGATGAAGGGGAAAAATCTGCCTTCCTTCCACATTCTAGACTACCGATAATTAACAAATAAATGCGGCTACGTATAGATGGGTCTCCTTTAAACTGTATAGTCTGTTTAACCATGGGGTGCCCTTTGATGAGTTTCGTGAACTCAATAGGCAAAAAAAAAAACCTAAATTCTTGTTCCATTCATTTATCTTTTAATTATGCCTGTGTTTCTCTTTTATTTCCATTTCCTCGGTTTAAATCGGTGTGAATTACATAAATTACAGTTTAACTTTTGAACTGTCAACTAGGTAGTTACTACATGAGTGAGTGTGTGCGCTGAAATAAACTGATAATTACCGTGCGTTTGAAAAATATGTCGGTAATCGCCGTATGGTTTGCCTTCCACCTAGTTACGTAGCTGCGTAGTAGGTACATTATACGCGAACGCTGGAGACAGTTTTCTCATGAAAACTTCAGGTGATGGCACCTGAAGTAATTAAGTATGAAATAAGGGCCATGGCATTACTTCATGATTTATTTATTTAATAGTCCATGATCCATCACCTAAGTCAGTTAACACTAACAGGTTTTTGTAGCCTTAATCACTTATTTATTTAAATGTAGTTAAATCCATTTTATACACACAGTATTTAAACAATGTTAACTTTATTAACATCAAGTTTAATATTCATAACATTGCGCAAAAAAAAGATCGAGGTTATTAGAAGAGAGAGAGTATGACGAATTCGTGAGAATCTTGTCAAGTCATTATGATAAGCTGTACAGTAGGTAGGCACAGTGGCCTCCAAAAGTTAGTTGAAATTATTCACTTCAATCAGACGTTACTCGCATTATCAGCTAAAATCCTAGTTTAAAATGTTTGAACTGTGCATTAGGTATAACGTTTTTATGGACTAACCCAGCTATCAGTCTATAATAAGTTAATAAGGGATGTTCCGACAGTATTTTATAACTAGTTTTAAACAAACACGTCCTGAATTTCAGCCGCCAAAAGTAAACTGTCGAAGTTTGTTGTTGTTGTTTGTAATGTTCTATGGATGAACAATATGCTACCTACTGCTGACAGGCTCGATTTATTTTCCTGCTGAATGTTTTCTCAAAAATAATATTGTAGACGTATGTGTTATGTTATAATAAAGATAGTTAATTAAGATAGGCTGACGGCCACGCTACCGTATTAGGATTTTCCTATAATTATAGCTGTGTTTGTGATAAATAAATAAAAACCATATAGTCCCAAATTCATATCCATTGAAAAATATATAATTTGACGAGGTGGGAATATACGTAGACTTCCTGCAGTTTTACAGTACAAGGCTGCAATAATTTGAATGTATAAGTACCTAATTTAAATTGAATGCACCCCATTTTGTTCGCAGCTGTACAATCGACTATAACACTTCATACGTCTTGCATAGACATAATATCTAGCTACGTTGCAAAACGTTGCACACTGCACCAACGAGTCACCCTGCAACATTGTTGACAGCCATTACAGGTATACTACTCTGTCAAGAAAGTACCGGGAAACGATCAATAATACACAAAATGTTAGTTATTCATCCAAAGTTAGTTTATCGACTTCAAAGTATGCTCCTTCAGAAACGATACACTTACGCCAACGAATAATCGAATCATCACAACATTTTTAAACGGTTTTTCCGGAATTGAGTTCAGTTCTAGCCGCGAATATTCTCCTTTATGTCTACTACCGAATGAAAACGGGTGCCACGAAGCGGTAATTTGAGTTTAGGAAAAAGAAAGAAGTCGGTTGGAGCCATATCTGGTGAATAAGGTGGTTGCTCGATGGTATTTGTTGAGTTTTTGGGTGAAAAATTTGTTCACTTTGATGGCCTTGTACGAAGGCGCATTATCGTGGTGCAAAATCCAAGCATCAATTATCTTTCCACAAATCTGGCCTTTTTCGTCGAATTTGCTCTCGTAAACGCCGCATAATGCTCAAATAATATTTTTTATTTACTGTTTGACCTTCCGGCAAGAATTCCGAGTGCACAACACCGCGATAGTCAAAGAAAACGGTCAATATGACTTTGACTTTTGATCGACTTTGGCGTGTTTTTTTTGGTTTCGGTTCAGTTGGAAGGCGCCATTCCGAAGCTTGTTGACTAGTTTGCATGTCAAACTCATAAACCCACGTCTCGTCACCAGTAACAATGCGTTTTATGAATGTTGGATCGGAATTTACTCGTTCTAGTATGTCCTCAGCGACTCTTATGCGATTGAGTTTTTGGAGAAAATTCAGGACTTTTGGGACTAGCTGAGCAGCAACGTATTTCATATCGAGGTGATTACTTAAAATGGTACGGATCGAATTGTGAGACACAGAAAGTCCAGCGGCTATCTCTCTCCAACTTGAACGAGGATTTTCAGTCACTATTTCCTTCACTTTTGCAATGTTAACTGGCAAATGTTAAAAAGCAAATCTTCCATCACATCTCGACTGCTTTTGAACGCTTTGTGCTACTCATAAGCACGGGTTTTTTAGTAAAGTCGATTCACCGTAAGTAAGCCATTGTGGCGATGCAAAATTTAAGAAAAACTGTTTATTCGATATGTCCTATAAGAAATTCGCAATACACACTAGATATGATTTAACTAAAAACAGCACTTTATTAAATTTTATCTAAATAACAGATGCAACTCAAACTCCGCGCCATAATGGAAAACAGTTATGCCAATCTAACAACAAAAATTGAATTTGGAACCATAAACAAATCATCCATTCCCGATACTTTTTTAACTGAATGTATGACATAACCAACGTTTTGAGAATTAAAGTAAACAACATGACAATCTTCCTAGTTATAATTACATGACTGCAATGAACGATTACGTCGCTGTCGGTTCTATTTAATACCTGGTGGCCTACCATGACATCTTAAAGCAGTATTCTTTTAATCTTATTCCAGAGTAGAAAGGGATGGCGCTAGACGTTCTCTATAGCTTCGTCTCTTTCCGACACTGGAGTGACATGCACACCTTGAGTTACATACCAGTATTTATTCATTCATAGAAACATACCTCCGTAAGATAACAGGGGCAAACACACAAAAAAAATCTTTTAGCAAACAGAAAAGGTCAAAAAATTCGTTACCCACTAGCTAGCTAGCTTATGCCCGCGGCTTCGACCGCGTGGAATTCGTTAATGGTCCAACGGGATCGTACAACCGGTCTGAAAGGTATCATTATTTGTGTTAATCCAGGTAATATCTTAGACTATAGGTATGCGCCAACATTTAAATTCATTCCGTAGTTTTTGCGTGAAAGAGTACCATAACTATCCTCACAAATATTTAAACTTTCGCATTTATAATAAGTACATAGTTGGTAGTAAGATAGGTGAGGTTTAGATAACAACCTATTTCAATTTATTCTTATATTTATCCTGAAAAATCCCAAGATTCGGCTTTTAAACTTGAAGTTAGTTTTGGGTTTAATTTTGCTTTTTTCAAAAACTTCTGAGTTAAAAAAAACTTTATGTTATTTGCGACAAGTTTCAATTTTATATACTTAAAGCCAGAAAACAGTAGATTAAATTTATATTAAAACATTTAAATTAAATTTGGCGGCTACACTCATATCTACATATTTACAAGCTTAAAAATCCGTGGGCCCTTAGGATGAGTTTTATTGGGGCTGAAGATACAGCAAATTACCCTTTCTTTCGGCCCGTTCAATTTGGCAAAAGATGCACCAAACACCCTATGTATGTACATATAGTGGCTCACATTGAGCGAACTACAACTTGGCGATCAAAACGAAGCCTCTCTTCTCAAAGCTTCTCATTGATCTAGTGAAGCAAGATCGAAATGGCGGGTGCCACCTCCACATGCTCAATAAATAAAACAACAGATGTTCTTCCAAAGGATACCGGTGGCAGATAACGTTTCCCAAACGCGACATGTGTCCACGGACACTGTGGGCTTAGTTAGCGGAAACTAAACCTTACCAATACAGGTTTCGTTTTGATCGGGGTTAAGAAACAACATTTTTTTTTATTGTGTCTTTATTTATTTACATAATTATATATAACGAAAAATAAAATAATAATAAAAAATACATAATTATGTACATTTAGAAAAGAAAAAAAGCATTACAGGGCTTCAAAAAATTCGTTCACATCGCTGTCAACAAGAATAGTGCCCAGAAGGCTAGCAGCATTGTCACGTATGATGGCAATGCTGATTCTTTGACCAAAAAATAGGCCAGCCCTCTGGTCACGAGAAGAGTCGACCAACCGCTTGGCGATGTCCCGAAGGACTAGGTGCGCACTCGGACCCGATTTTTAACCCCAAACAGTTCAAACACATAGCTACCAATGAGGTTATTGTATTTGCGCAGCCCGCCATGCTAAGAAAATGGGATGGCGCAAGGCTGTCGACACATGTTGCATTCCATACACACGTTATTATTGAATAAGAGAAATCTTTTTTAATCAGTTACAAGAGATTTAAAAGAGTAGAGCGGCCATTGGGTAGGTATAATATCTTACAAAAATTTCGACCTTCGAGCGATATTTTCAATTTTCACACGCGAAAACTGAAAAGCAAATCACAAATTATAGAACGACAGACTTGTTACAAAATAGTAACAATAAGTAGATTACGATTTTCTACGTCTTGTCCCGTCTATCTCTCGTAAATATTTGAATATTTTTGATTAAAGATGTATGAAGTTTACTTACCTACCTGTAATCTCATAGTCTCAGGTGAAAATGTTCCTTTAAAATAAACACAGTATCAAAGTTCAGCACTTAAATAAATTATACAAACCTACCTATGTCGTGATCGTGAACTCTAAAATATATTTATGACGTGCTCGTGGCTAATGAATGACAGCTAGCCACTCCATTTGATCTTTAGGTTAAGCCGCGCTTGCTTAGGTTGGTCCGTGGATGGTTGACCACCCATTACATACCAAGTTTCCTCAATGCCTCGGAAAGCACGTAAAGCCCTTGTTCCCGGCTGTCATTTGTAGATCTTTGACAATCGTTACAGTACACATAGTCAGCGGCCCGAAAGCCGGACAACCAGTCCTACCAAGGGGTATCGTATTACCTACCCAGTGCTAACTGGGTTGTGGAGGTCAAGTTAAGCAGTCGCTCCATGTAAAATACTGGTATTCAGCTGCATCCGGTTAGACTGGAAGCCGGCTCCAACATAGTTGGAAAAGCCTAGGCAAATGATGATGGTGAACTCTGGCCTCAGCGAGTATTAACTTCAGCGTGAATACATTCACGAATACATGATAAAATGAAGATTGAGTTTAGCTCATTAGCAGGTGAATAGTAAAACTAATTATGATGTCAAAAATAGACCTAGATTAATTATGTACATAATAATATTATTAATCTTGCTCAGTTACTGTTTCATATGAAATCTTTAATGTAACGTACTTATATATATTATACTACCTATTTATTTTAACCTTTCAGAGTAACTGTTGTTGGATGCCGATCCATGATCAGGCCTAACTTAGTACCGCGCTCACTGACGGTCGGCCATTTTTCAACCTTATGCACTGAGTTCTAGGTTTGAAAAATGGCCTACCGTTAGTGAGCGCGGTAGAACATTTACATTGAAGCTACATGCTTCATGTGGCGGTTCACAAATTATGTGTTCTCATTTCAGAATCAGTTAGATAAATAATACCTACCAATGAAAATACAGACAATTGAAACTTTACCCTCAAGCCTTCGTGAAAATTCAGACCACTGAAGATCAACATGGAATAATTAACATTATGGAGAAAGGCTTATTATTACAAACTGCCTTGAAACAGACGTTCGTTTCGAATGATTGTGTTGAACTTCGAAATACCCACGCCTGTGGAGAGTTAGAAATTCTAATATGAAATTGTAGCAAAATTGCGGAAAAGTCGAAACAAGGTCGTGTCTTACCGCACGTCACTAGGCGACCGGGAGCGCGTGCCAAGGGCGCTGGAGGCTCGGCGCGGCGGCACGGCGGCGCGGCGCTCGCCCGGAACTCGCACCAATCCGCACACAACTCGTACCCGACTCACTTCAATAAATTAATCACTAACAACTAACAAGCCATCAAACATGATGTCATAAATAAGAGAGCAACGTCGAATTTGCTCTTTTTTTTCACGATGTGTAAATCGTCAATGGGTGTCCCCCGCCCTGGGGAGAGCGGAGGAGTCTGTCAGACTCGTACTGAATAAAACCACACCGGTGTTCCATCACTTGCGTCGGCGGGCAGCGGGAACTAATGCGACTTCCGCTGCCCCAGACTAGTGCCGGCCCGCTTGACCTGCGGGCTTCGTCCCGGGGGGGAGTGAGATGTACAAAACTCCCCCCGTTACTACGCGCCGCGCCGTCTCGGGTCCAGTGTGATGGGGGCGACGGATTTCCCCGGATCCGTCGCCCCTGGACCAGTTTAGAGGGGCCCGGTGCGTCTGCTGCGGGATGGGCGGGAGCTCGTCATCTCCCTCTCCCTTTCTGCAGCTTCCTTCTGCGACATGACGGTTTCGCAGAAGGACATCACCGCATCCCAGGACTCTGCGCTGCCGACCATCGAGCGAACAGCTTAGGGGTCCCCGTAAGTGGCCATAGATCGCACGATCCCTATTCCCTACGTATAACCGCCTACAGGCGGTGCTCGGACCCCCAGATTGGGAAGCAACGCTGCGACAGCGCGCCCGCCGCGCACCTCAACTTGGGCACAACGTCGAATTTGCTAACCTAACCTCTTTCCAGCAGGAGCTGAATTCGTTACGAGATCTTACTATAATTACTAGCTGTTGTGACAAACACTGAATAACCTTATTATCTTAAACATAGCCTTGGTTTTAATGTGAAAATTAAGTGAGTTTTCATCGTAGAAATAATAACACGCGCCGGGAGTTGGTTGCCGAGCAACCGCGCGGTTCTCCCGGCCACTCCAGCAGCCCTCCCCAGCCGGCTGCAACCATCGATTTTAGTGCTCGGCTACTTCCGTGAGAGCGTAACCACAAATACCAGACAAGCGAATCTGTACCGTAACAGTACAAAAATACAAATCAATTTACATTGCCAGTTAATCTACCATAGAACTATTTATGATACCAGAATTTCTGCTTTTGGAAAATCGGTTTTCCTTAGTCTACGCAGGGATTATTTTTCTTTAATGATTTCAGAAATAGTCCAGTACCTAGGTTGTTTTATTGGTAGTCTCATGAATGTAGATAGATGCAACAATGTTGCAAATGCAATGAGTGAAACCTACGTATCAATAAGTTGTGTAATCTTCCAGTTTTTTCCTAGAATATGTGTGGTTTATGTAACAGGTTTATGTGACAAGGAAGTAAGTAGGAACCTACTCAATACTCGTAGTCTGCCCTTCACTATTTTTCAAGCCATTGTTAATATTCCATGGTCTCTCATGGCATCTTTTGCAAAATAAACGATCTTATCAAACAACATGCCCTCTGGCTTGAACATAATATACATATAACTTTCACCATAAAACACAAGTTAAAAGAAAATCCATAAAGCCGGTAAACGTGTACCTACTCTGTACTAAAATTATAATTCAACTTGAAACGTGCTCTTGTTTTATATTTTTCGATGTGAAACTTAGCTCTACTTAGTCTTTTTTTCGAATACCAAATAAGCATCGCATCGCTATAAACTGCTTAAACATGGCACTGTTAGATATCTGGCATCTATTTAACGCTTACCCGACTAATTTTAACATGTACATAAATAGAGAAAAACATAAAAAAGCTTTTAGTTTAACTATCACAACTAGGAAAAGTGGCAACAAATAATAATAATCGAATTAATGTGGCATAAAATCGGAGTCGAATGAATTTTAGATTACAACGGCTTCGAGGCTTCATTTACATAGAGAAGGCTACGTACGGGTACATGAAAGGTTCAATTTATTTACATAAATAACTCATAGTTCAATAAATAAAACTCAACGTGGGTTCGATTCCCGGGTCGGGGAAACTGTTATTGGGTTTTTAAATCAAAAATTTCTCAGTAGCAGCCATAGAGTCTGGATTTGTGCCCGATTGAAGGCAATAGGCTCGCCCCCTATTACATGGATCTTAAAACATAACTGGCGAAATCTGGGCGTACGATTAGGTACCTACACCTCTGCCTTGCCCTTTGGTGATTACAGGCGTGATGTTATGTAACGCCTAGTCTAGCCCTAGATCACATCACTCTCGTTTTGATACAAGAAAAAATCGTAAACAAGTTTTGTCGCTAAGATGTAATTTCGGCCGTGTTCTGATTTAGTTCGAATTAGAACTTACACGCAACATTTTGGCCCTCAAGCTAGTTAGGTGGTTCGAAGATCTTAGCACGGTGGTGTAAAAAGCTGGATGAGGGAAACCGATGATCCAGTTATATGACGTTAGATTGGGGGCCTATATGACCTTCCAAACACATATCTCCAATAACTGGCTGATGATTATAAAAGATGTTCTTTATTTTCATAAGATTTCTTGTAGCAAAATCACTTCAATCTCGAGTCTCTGTCAAGTGTTCATCTAATAGAGGTTATGAAAGAATTGAGTTTGTCAATCAATCATTATCGGGCCAGCTGAAATAAACACGGCTTCTGGAGGACTACAATTACAGCACAAGTGCAACTTTCTATTTTTTATTACTTAGTTTCTGCGTCGAGTTCCTCAAATACCTAATAATGTGAAAAAAAAAACATAATTAAATGAATTTAAAATTAAAACAAATTATAGATCTCAAAAGCAAAACATATTTTTTTCCCTCC
This sequence comes from Standfussiana lucernea, assembly GCA_964057025.1. Lineage (NCBI taxonomy): Eukaryota > Metazoa > Arthropoda > Insecta > Lepidoptera > Noctuidae > Standfussiana > Standfussiana lucernea. Next base: position 10,001,770 of record OZ059795.1, read on the forward strand.
TTTAATGGGAAATATTTAAGAGCTGGTATCACTCAGTACGCCCCACCAGTGATGCGCGCGCTTGAGAAAATCGCTTTAAATCTGGCCTGTTGTTTTTGTTGCGATTGCAGCGCAACACTCTATCTAGACATGTGTATAATCAAAGGTTCTTCCTTTTCAGCTTAAGAATCATAAGACCGATGGAGGAGGTTCCAAAACTCTTGAAATAGATTCGATAATGTTCGTGATCGTAAATAGAACGACAAAATCATCTCCCATTCATCGTTAAAACATGAATGGCATAGGATTTCGTCGATTTCTTTGGAATAGAAGGAGTCAGTGCGCTATTTTATTTATATTATCTGCTCACCCCATTATGACAACTCGGAAGAATTACTCAAACAATAACAAAAAAAAACAGGCATCAATCTTACACAACTACATTCACCTATACACATCTAAGCTCACATACATACACAGCTACACTTGCACAAACACACACACCCCGCACCTTTATAGATACTCCCTTTTCTTTGTTAGTAATATTCATTTAAACTCCATTTACTTTTTCCCCAACGTTTTCTTATTCTGAAAATAAATTATACTAGTCTAGTTTATTTTTACTAAAGTGCACATTATTCATTTGGATGCGACTATTATATTATCCATAACGGACGGATGGATGACCCCTATAACACAGGTTTTACTTAGCATGGGGGTCATTGATCATTATTTGCTATTTGTACGCTTATATTAAGTTACACCCTGTTATCTGTGTACTTTTTTATGTCAATTAAAATATTCTATTCTATTGGATAGGTAGCGAATATCCACTAATAAACCAAAAAAATAGCCAGAGGAGCACACTGCATAGTGGTTGAGAACACAGACAACTATTTTTGTCTCTAACTGTCAGTGTCACTAACCTTTGTTAAAGTGTTTTTTCCAAATCCACTATCGGTATAGAATCGCTATAGATTTATCAGCAAATCAATTTGCTATGACTGATTATGAAACTTTGATTAGATTAATTTAAAGGGAATATTGACATCCCTTCACAAACAGAATCCAATTTAGTTACCTATTGGAATTATAATTTCGCCTGCGATGAACCTAAGAGCTTGGAAAAACGCCTCAAAACATTTTGACAAACGTAGCTGCAAAATATTTTGGACTTGTCTAAATTATGTCAATGTCGACATTTTATGAAGGTAGTCCTTTTACCCCTCAAGTACTCGTATACCCTTCCTAGCTCACTTTAGGTAGATATACCTTTATTTATTAGGTCAAAGTAGATAGGTTTATTAGTGGATGCGTGTTATCATTAAGTACCTGTACTTTGTACTTCGATTACTCACTCACATCAGCTGCTCATTCGCTATTTTCTATTTAAGTGCTTGTTACTCTGAACAACAAAATATGTAGGTACTTACCTAAGTATACTGTCTATTTGGACTTTCGGACAGGAATTCAAAACGTAAATACCGTATCGTACTCTAAAAATTAAATAACAGTACAAAGGCGGACTTGAATAATGAACTTAGTTGAGAACAGTTCAAACTCTACTTTAGAATAAAAATTGCTTTAAGAACCTAATTATCGGAACAGATATATTTCGTGAACCCCTAAGTACCTTCAAAGTAGATTTAGGCATGTTCCCAACTTCAAATTCTCCATTATGAAACTGACAGTTAGCTTAGTCTTGTTCTTTAGGGGCCACCAAAGCAACGTCTGAAAAGCAAGCGCAGGTTAAAATTAAATCCTAGTGTCCCTACTAGGAATCCCGGCCAACCGCCCTTTTCAATACACTTCCTCGAAAACGCACTACGATTAGGTTCAACATGCTATGGATTTCACCGTCGCGGTTTTCTTCTTATATTCCCGCACTATAGTGCGGAAATATAAATTCCACAGCCTTGTGGTGGCGGCTCGCCCCCACAATGATTTTTATTTTTCATTTTAATTTCTATTCCATTGAATCAATTTGGACTTTGAACAAATTTGGACTAAAAACTAAAACCAAAAAACTAAAAGTGTATTGAAAAACGTCGTTTGATACACGTGGGCATTTGTTACTGCAGTTCTCGGCTCTATAACACCCTCGCCTGCGGCTCGTGTGTGTGTTTCGCCTCGGCCGCAATAACAAACTTCTCCCACTTATATCAAAATTTACTATTTCATTTTTTTTCAATACTTAAACAAAAGTCTAAATTGGTTCAATGGAGGCTATTGCGCATGAATTCGCCGCTAGAGGCGTTCGTGTAGAGTAAGGTCTTCAGGAATGTCAGATGTCATAGAGTGTACCAGCGTTGCGCGCTTTTTTATCACGTAGTTTTATTAATATTCACAAGTGTGGTCATGATTGAGCCATTCCTGATTAATTATGTCTTGAAGATTGTAGGTAGCAAGTTGAGAGTTCTAATTTGTTAGTACTTGAAGGAAGAATGATTTTTAAATTGTTCATGCTTGCTAATTTTAGGGACAATATTGTAAATATGTAACTTAAGTTTACACTATGTTGTTAAACATAATTAAATAAACTTTCTATGAAGTTATTGGCACTTTAAAGTATAAAATAGAATTAATGACAGGACCTTACTCGACAGTGGCGCCATCTGGTGGGCTCAAAAACGATAGCCCTCATTCCTACAGTCGGCGGTGATTATTTTTTTTTTTAATCTCGGCAAAGAGATATGCGCCTTTGCTGCGTAAATATTTTTTGAATATTTAAATTGTGTTTATAAAAAGAATATCATAAGTAAACATGATTATGATTATTAAAAAATAATTTTACTTGATGAAAATTTTTTTTCACGTTAGGCTGTTTAGAGGCTTCATACCTTTGCTTCTTCTTCAACCTGCGACAGCAAAGCAAATTAAATCATGGTTTCCTAATAATTCATGACAAGAATACTTTTCGTTCTATTGTTTTATTTCTTCAAGTGTATTGACAAAACGTCGTTCTCGGCTCCATAACACTCACGCCTGCGGCTCGGGCCTGAATTTCACCTCGGCTGTAATAACAAAGTATCCCCACTTGTATCAAAATGAACTATTCCCCCACCGACTCACTACCACCAAGTGAGCGTCTTCCTGCAGGTTTAGCCTTTCATGGAAGTCCCTGAACCGCCCCTGATGCAAGTGCGAATGTATGTGTATAACTCCAACCTCGATAAGTGGTGCTGCCCTGACGGAACAGCAGCGAAGTGTGGAACTGTGTCGCAGACTATGCTTGACCTCCTATCCTGCCTTCTGAGCTCCAAAACGCAGGTATAGTGACATCTGCTATCAACGACTACAAAATTTCGCTGCCTGGCAAAAAAAGTGTCATGACATTTAAGCAAAGTCATATTATACACACACCACTCTGTTACTGTCCCACCGGAGAGCAAAAACCTTTTCAAACAGAGAAAGCATGAGCATGTTATGACACTTTTTCTGCCCGGGAGCGATATACATAAAATTCTAGAAGAGAAGAAGATAGAGAACAGTGGAAAGAGAAGACTGGCAGACGTGATCACGTGACAGTTCTATCTTCAGCTCCGTCAAAGGCGTTAGATATTCTCACAATTCGATTAATTTACTTGTAGACTACCTGTAGGACATTATGGAATCTTTACCTAACTACACATAGGTATGCGTAACTTCGTGAAATAGATAGGCTTCATTTCTACAACTAAAGTTAAGATGTTTGGTCCTTGTTTTACACACACGTTTTCTGTTCTCAATCATGTTACAGTGCTAATAGCAAATGTATGCACAGTGAGATCCATCTTGGATCTACCGCAAGGGCTCATTACAAGTCTCAACTTCCCTTACACAGCCAAAGTTCCCAAAATTTACTAATAAGTGTAGGTAACCCATATCCTTACTTATATATTATATATCTATACTAATATTATAAATGCGAAAGTTTGGATGGATGGATGTTTGTTACTCAATCACGCCAGAACGGCTGAACGGATCTGGATGAAATTTGGCACAGAGATAGCTTACAGTTTGGAATAGCACAAAGGCTTTTCATCCCGGGTGGGACGATTCCGTGCGTCAATTATCAAACTCCACGCGGGCGAAGCTGCTCGCATAAGCTAGTAATATTATAAACGCGAAAGTTTGTATGTATGGATGTTTGTTACTCTTTCACGCAAAAACTACAGAACAGATTTCGATGAAACTTGGCATACAGATAGTTCATAACCTGGATTAACACATAGGATACTTTTTATACCGGTAGTATGATCCCGTGGGACAATAACTGAACTCCACGCGGGCGAAGTCGCGGGCATAAGCTAGTCTGACATATATCATATCTCCGGGCAACATTCGATCCCACGTCCAACCATGTCAGTCAGACTTGTCAGGTAGTTTACGTAGTCGGTCGACCGAAATTAATGTTTAATGACCTTGAGTCACTAAAGTGATGGCTAGTTCATCAAAAAATCATTCATTTTTTAGAAGCTCTCTTTATGATGTTCGAAAGTTTTATAGGTATTCCGGTTTCTGAAAGAACAAATGAGCTGCTGTGACGAAATGACTGGAATAATCAGTCAGCAAAATTGTGTGCCAGAAATCGAGTTAATTTATAGGTAGTTAGTGGATAGTAAAGTAGTAATACGTAACAGAAATGAATGAACAAGAGTCTTCTAGTGGCTATGCTTACTGGTTAACAGTAAGAACATTTAGATTCTTTGCAGATTTAGTAACATGTGTGATCCATGGTCATGTTCTGATTAATAAGTCAAGTCTTACTACAGTCATCAGCATGCATGGTGATCGATATCTGCTATGGAAATCGACAGGTCAAGTGACAGGATCTAAGTCCTTTTAAAAAATAAACAAAAGTATTTTGGAGTAGGAGGTACCTACATACCATGTGAAATATTATACTTTCACGTGGTATTTATCTTGAATGCAAAACAAAAATATCCATTGGATTCCCGCCAAAGCAAACTAATTTAAGGTGTGAGGGTTGAGAAGTTTTTTTCGTCTCCAAAGAACTAAATATGTACCAATGCAAAGCTAATAACGTTATCAACTAATAACAACAACAGACGATATTATAGATAGGTGTCTACTCGTATACAGTACCTACGTTGTTACGGTCAACATCTGTATCTACCTACACATAGATAAACTTTTGCATACCACGTTGAAGTCTGACTCGCTAGTTGGCATACTTCCAAGACACGATAGAATCTGGGAATACTATATGAGCGATGCATAAAAAGTGAGACGAGCACAAAACCCAAATAGGAATAAAGCAAAGCTGTTTTTGGCTTTTTGGGTCGACGACCGAGCAATGTCACCTTTAACGCCTAATGACAAGATAAACCTCGCCGCCTGCCGCGGCCGCCGGCACCCACACACAGGCGTACCCGCCGCTTCCTCTTATCTACTTCTCTATATTATATGAATACAACATACTCATACAGTTGCCTACACAATATAACTGCACATGCTTATCTACAATGCACACGACGGATTGATAAAGAATCAGCATAGCAATTTGAATTATAATTATTGTGTGGCATATAGAACATTTTATTTATTCAAACATATCGTCAGGTGCATTACGTATGAAAGGCACACCGACAATGGAAGTGTTATAGACGATGCGATGTAATGAGTATCTGTATGACTAACCAGTTTATGTTCAGTATAAAAATCTGCTCACTGGCATAGCGGCGAATAAAAAATTGTATACGTCTGCCTACTTTCATAATGTACATACCTACCGTTTTACGATGCTGGCATTGTGTGCGAACATATTCCGTTTCGGAGGGCACCTTCAAACGATGCCGTTGACCGTGGTCAGGGACAAGCGGGCCCTGACCGTGCCGACGCGTCGCGCCGATTCGCCGAAACATTCTGCGCTTGGCCTAAATCGCAATGACGTAACGACGCCGCTTACGATTCATGCTGTGCTAGCTAGCTTTAAAGAATTTTGCTCAAATTATGGCGTAGAACTATAAAAATATTATGTAGTTAGGTACTAGCTATATCAATTTGCTAAATTCAAGCTACAAAATGGCCGACTTAGGGTCCGTTTCCACCAAGCGTTGCATCTGTGGCCGTCTTAAGAGGCATTCAAGTATTGGCAACGGTTAGTTTATTTAGTGAAATTAAAAACACCAAATTATGGACTGACTATTATAATAGCAGCCAATGCTCAATTTTCAGGCAATGGATATGATATTTATTCAATTAACTTCGGGGAAATTTGCCACCGAAAGGAAGGCTGGTGCCTTCCTCAACTTTGAAATCACAACATTATGTATTGTAGTGTCACTGACCGATGAGTCTCATGCCGAACTCAGTCCTTGGACAGACAATTCCGTCCAACTGGGGTGACTACAGACCTGCCAGCTGCGTCGCAACTCACAAGTGCGACAGAGATGCAATTTGTAATCGATACAGGAACTAAAAGCTCAGTATAGCTAAGGATATTTTGCTTTTTAAGAAGAACCTGCCTTGCTGGGACTTTTAACAATTCGGGGATTGACACGGCTCCTACTTAGTCATAAACCCATAAGTGGGGCATATTAAGAGTTTCTGGATTTGGCCACTTACAATAAAAGAATGAAAAAACACAATTATGGAATTCGAAAATGGAACTCTTTGGGAACATGTTACTTTTTAATTTGCAAGACTGTCATTTGTTTTTTCATTGTGGCGTCCATTCGAAAATTGTTTGTCGCTATCAAATTAAATTTAACTCGTAAACATTTTCGTTGATCGTTCAATGATTTTTATGATTTTCGCTGTGGCTTAAGTCAACAAGAGAGTCGCCAGAGACTTCAATTGGCATTTGGTGATGAAGCACCATATCGCAGCTCTGTGTATTGGTGGTTTGAAGAATTTTAACGTGAACGTGATCATCTCCATGGCGAGATACGTGAATCTAATATTGTTGATGCCGTACGATAACTTATTGAAACTGACAAAAAATTACTTGTCAGCAAATTCGTACTTTGTTAGGCATTGGAATGAGCCAAGTGCAAAATATTTTACATGTTCATATGAAGGTTCGGAAGCTTTGCACTCAATGGATACCGCATAGATCCGTGTAGCCCACTTCCTATCATAGAAAGGAAGCGAGTGACTATGACCCAGCAGAAGCTAGGATGGAGGACCAGAAACGACTGTCCGTCTAGTGGTGCCGTAAAATGATAAAAGTTTAATGAAGGTCAGTCATTGGCTGTCTATAATATGAAATATCGTGACAGGTGACGAAACCTGGGTGTACGGCTTTGAACCCGAAAGAAAAAACCAGCCGGCAGAGTGGGTCTTTCCTTTTGATGATTTGCTGACGAAAGTTAAGAAAAGTCGAAGCATTGGTAGAAAAATGGTTGCTTCTGTTTTCGGCAAATCCAGGACATTACACTACAGTATCGCATGAAGATCAAAGGACAGTGACTGCAGATTGGTACGTCAATACTTGCTTGCCCAGATTCTGAGAAAAAATCGCGAAAAGCGTCCTAAAAGCAATGTCCTCCTACACCACGGTAACGCATCCTCACATTCCGCTCAGGCTAAGGTAACGGAAGCGTATTTGAAGGCTTCAAATGTGGAACTGATGAGGCATCCGCCTTACAGCTCGGACCTGGCACCCTTTTTTTTTTTTTTTTTCCGGATGGGAAATCATCAAATGACTTCTCCCGCTCTGGGCTGAGCGGGAGGGTGTGTCAGACTTTTACTGACTAAAACCCACCCATGTTCCTTCATCGCCCTTTGTGTTCCGGGGCCGCGGTATCTCTTTCGAACAACCCGCAGCACCCGGCAGGCATCGGCCCTTGCGGGCCCCTTCCCTCTGCTGACATCTCTTTGAGGCGCGCGTGGAACACGAACGCGCCGTCGACACGGCCTGTCGTCCTAAGACGGAGGGACGGCGAGCTAGCCCTTAGCTCACCGTCCACAGGCCCGCGTCTACGGTGGCCGGGGACCACCACGTGGCCCCCGACGCCCGGTGCGTCTCCCGCGGCGGCTGGGACGTGAGGAGGAACGCTCTCTCTCACGTTCCGCCTCCTCCTTTGCTAGCATGACTGCTTCGCAAAAGGAGGTGACGGCTTCCCATTCCGTCTCGCTCCGGACCATGGCTCGAACCAGGGCCGGACGCGAGAGGTCGCCGCCGCCGATCGCCGCTATGAGGACACGGCGTTGCTCCGCCCAAGCGGGGCAGACCTCCACCGTATGCTCCACCGTGTCCTCCGGTCGATCCTCGCAGTGGAAACACCCGGGCGTCTCCTCCCGCCTGATTCGGTGCAGGAACCTCCCGAAACAACCGTGTCCGGTGAGGACCTGCGTCAGGCGGAAGGTGAGGACGCCGTGGCGCCTCTCAAGCCACTCCTCAAAGAGGGGACTTATCGCCACTATCGTGGCGTGCCCTGGACCTGGCACCCTGCGACTTCTTTTTGTTTCCAAAAATTAAAGACAAATTTAGATGCACACGTTTTACGAGCGAATGAAATTAATATACTTTGAAAAACAATAAATGCACACATACATGCACGCATACATCGTGAGGAAACTAGCATGCCTGAGAGATATATTTCGACGGCATGTAAAGCTAAGTCAGAGGCCTATGGGCGGCATAAAAACTCTGACACCAGGTTAGGCACTAACCACACGATAAAAAAGAAGAAGAAGAACAATAAATGTATCTAGTCTTATTTATCGGAATCCAGAAACTTTCAGTATGCCATAAAGTAACTGTACCTTCGTTGAATGACGAGTCTAATACAAATTGGGAAAAAATAAAAGAAGGATGAAAGAAAACTTACGCAATTTTTTTTATACACTTCCTCGAAAACCTGCTCTTTTCGCACTCCTATTAGGTTTAGAATGCAGTGTATTTCACACTCGTGGTTTTTTTTTTCAATTATTTCTACTAGTGCTTTACCTCCACAGATAACTATAAACTACGCCCTAAAGTGGTTTAATGGGGGCTATCGCGCATAAATTCGCCACTAGAGGCTTTCGTGTAGAGTAAGGTCTTCAGAAATGTCAGATGTCATAGTGTTCGCGAGTTGCGCGCGTTTTATCATGTTTTTTACTAATATTCTATTGATTGTGGTCTAGATTGAGCCACTCCTTATTAATTACGACTTGAAGATTTTAATTATCAAGTTAGGATCTAATTTGTTAATACTTGGAAGAAGAATGATTTTTAAATGTTTTATTTTCGCTAATTTTAGGGACAATACTGTAAAATATGTATCTGAAGTTTACACTAGGTTGTTATACGCAGTAAAATAAACTTTTTATGAAGTTATTGGTACTTTAAAGTATAAAATAGAATTAATGACAGGACCTTACTCGCCAGAGGCGCCATCTGGTGAGCTCAAAAACGATAGCCCTCATTCCTATAGTCGGCGGTGATTGGTTTTTTTTTACCCGACTGCCCCAGAAGGAGGGTTGTGTTTTTCGAGAGTATGTAGTATATACATATAATTGTTTGGCACGCTCTGCGGCCTGATGGATTCTGGCTCGATGGATTTTAGCTTGAGAGGTGTCGTTAGATTCGTATTTACTGTGAGTGACACTGGGTATATCAAAATAAAATAGAAACAAAATGGCGGATTTTTGGCGCCAAATTCAAATGTTTGGCACGCTCTGCAGCCTGAAAGGCTCGATGGATTTTAGCTTTAAAGCTGTCGTTAGATTCCTATTAATTGTGGAAGTGACACCGGGTATCAATTATGAATCAGAACGCAACATAATAGTAATAGTGGATGTAGTGCGTCAGGGATGTTTGCTGAAGCTCGAGTCGACTGTTTTTATACAACGAAGAGAAAACGATGCGCTTCCCTGGTGCGCCGCGTGCGGGGCAGCCCCAACCTTATTGTGCGCTGTGTGGCGAGCAGACTCGATTGTTTATATATGAGTCGCTGCTGCAAGCTGTCCACCTCGGTGTTAGGCGCGTGGCAGTGATTCGCAAGTATTCATGGTTTTAGGTTAAGTGATTAGAATAGGAATACTAACATAGGGGTAAGGAATATTGTTACTAACACAATTGAGTCATGTTACTTTGTTAATAAAGATATATATATAAGCTTGGAGTACCGCCACGTGGTGAAGGCGGTAAAATTTTGTTTGGCTAATCGTCTGCGAAATCTTTCACATTTGTAAACTAAAAAGTTGGAAATAAAAAAAGTATTAAACAAAAACTAAAAAACCCGACTACGCTAAAAAACTTAAGTAAAAAAAAAAACACTGAAAAGCTAAGAACAAGCACATTTTAAATTTTAAAAAGTTGGAAGCAGGCGGGACCTATTTGAATTTGTAATATAAAAATGGAATGGCTCCCGCTTAAGTTTTTTACCGCAGTCGGGTTTTTTGTTTTTTAATTACTTTTTTTTTGTCACATATTTGTGTCGTTGGCGTACAGGGCACGCGTTTGCCTGTCAAGTATATGAGACTGTGCCGCTCAAAAGGTTAATCTCAGCAAAGAGGTGTATGCCTTATTGCCTTTACGTTTGATACACGTGGGCAATTCCACTGCAGTAAGCGGCAACATAACAAGTTTCGCCTCGGCTGCAATGAAAAAGTTTCCCCACTTGTATCAAAATGTTCGATACCTATCAGAATTACGAGTCTGGTTCAAAAGTTCTAAAGATTCGTTTTTTGGTGCCAGGTACAGTCAAAGAGAGAGCACTACTGCAAAGTCAGACAGTTAAGGAGGATAACAATTCGGTAAATCGTAATAAAACACAATGTTATTTAATTTTTTTTATTACATCAAGTAATATCAATGTAACATTAATTCATTCTTACACAAAACAAGTAATGATTATTAAGTGTAAATGTAAAACGCACCCCAGCACAAGAATTTTGTTCAAGATAACATACACAAGTGGTAATATCATTAGCAAATAATTTAAATACAATAATAGCGCGTTTATGTACAACAGATAATCAGTGTAGGTACTTATTATCATAAATATACAAGGTGTAGTTTTGCAACCTCCTCAAAATTCAGGAGATTGTCATAGAAGACGTAAATATAATCAATATAAATTACTGTACCTGGTCAATATTAATAAACGTTGTTTTTTTTAGTTGTTTTAATTTGACACTATTTCAGGCCACGTTTTAATACGGGTGGTGTACACTTATCGAATCCGAAAAGAAAAAAAAAATAACCTAAGTACCAATTTTATTATTGATTCGGATCGAGAATCATTAGTTACCTCCTTGAATTTGACGAGGATGCAAAGCAACACCTTGTATATTTAAAATTATAAATCCGATATTTGGGATGCATTCCTCAGATCATAGCACAGACAATAATATCTTCTTCTTAACACCTTAACAAACTTACGTTCTGAATAATTCGTTTTAGATACACTTGACCTCGTTCAAAATTTCCAAAACTTCTTTCTATCTAGAATGTCACAACCCTTATAGCCATTCATTTTAACTTTAACTATCTACATAATTTATTTACAAAAATCTATGCGAAATAACAATTCCCACCAGCGGTTATAACCGAAATAAACATAAAATTAAAAAGTGTAATTACTTTAGTGCGTCATCAGATAACATTTTGTGATGATAACAGACAAACTAGAAATAGGACTTTTAAGAAAGATTTCAATTGATTTTACTTTTATTTGTACAAAAATGAAATTTTGTATAAAACGCTACGCAATAAGATTTTTTCAACTTCTATAGAATGACTAGAATGTTCATGTAGCCAAGTTATTCGACTTCGATGATGGAGCAGCCCTACCTAGACGAGACTGATGCGGATGGAGCCAACGAATTGAGAAGATGCCGATTGCAATAAATCGAGATAGAGCTTGTTTTATAAAGTCAATTAATCAATAATTGGACAGTAGGTACTGTAGTTATAGATTATTTTGTATTGAAAGTTTGTGATATAATAAAGTAATTACATATCTGATTTAAACTTACTCGGCATTATAAAAGCATTTTTGCCTGTATTCAATAAAGTACTTTAACTTTTTCCCAACTGGTGTTCCGCCCCCTGGTGGTCCCTTGTTAACAAATTAAAGGGAAGGTTTAGTTCAACTAAAATTGTTAGCATGTACGTGTGTATATTTTTTAATATAATGTCCATCCTTTTCTTGTTTTATACAGAGATATATTATAGATATTTCTTATTTGAGACAAAGAGATTAAAAGAGCCTTAATAAGTTTAGTTTTCGCACAACAGAATCGACACCATTAAAGACTTCTTAATTCAATAGCTGCTGTTTAAACATGTTTGTGTTAAAACGCGATATATACTGCGCGATTAAATCAAATTATAAGGAACTATATAATTGTTATACTGAGACTTGTGTTTACATTTTATAAAGACAAGTTGTGGGAACAATAATAATTTTATGCGTGCTGCAAAAAACTGATAGCAAATCAGTCAGTCATTCGGTCGGTACATCAAATTTGGCTTACACGTTCTTTTTTGCCCATTCTTTTATTTATCTTAATAATTAATAAACATTTACATTACTCAGAACATAATTTGACAATAACATTCATTAATTACATTATGTTTAATATAACTAGACACCATTACATAACGTAATTAGTTTATCAACAAAGATTTATCCTTGAATGATTAAACGCCGATCCATGAGACAACACATATTTAATTGTGTCACGGCAAGGGTTCAATTGTATTGAAAACATATGTTAATTATGTATAATTATATTCCCTGAAACCTGGTACATACATAGTAAAGTAATTTTATGTATAATTTCCAACAAAAAATCTACTTCGTATGAAATATATTATGTGTGTATACACAGACGATGTATAAGTTAGAGGCCATGGATATTTATAATAAATGTATTACACCGTTAAATTAAATTCCTTACTCCGTTACATACTTGTAAAAAGTCAGACTTAGTTTTGAAATGCACCAATCGATGAGATCGGGGTGCATTTTAATAGCAAATCATGTAGATTACCATTCATATGCATCCTATAAACTAAGTAGCATAAAAAGCCTGTAAAAACGGGGATGATATCTTAAGCCAGTATGAACGAAAAATTAGGTTTTGAAAATTTTACTGTAAGAAAAATAGTAGAATTAGTATGTTGGCTAAGTCATTATTATTTTCAGTTGAAATATGTATAAGCAATATTGGTGGCCCGTTTCATATGAAATATTATGTAAATTATATTATTATTCAATTTAGGTCCGATTTTAAGACAAACTGCTTGGCCTTCGTCGTTGTTACTATGGTAAATCTTTCAATCAATCGACTTTTTATCTTGTTTCTACGCTCCCTGGCGGACATGTTATGCCTACATTGTAGACAGAACATTTTAAAGCCGTGGTGCAATTCTTCTATGTAGTGTGTATACTTAACTTTTTAAGTATTTTGAGTTGCCGTAACAACAGGGGGAAACATTAATTTTGAAACATTTATTACTTTCGAAGTATTAAACAATAATACCATAATGAAATTGAGTAAGTATTGTGTGGGTAGGTACCCACAAATTGCATAGAAGTGGAAAACTTTATATATTTTTAATAATAAAGGGTTTATTTTTATGTCTACCGAGCAATTTTATAGACCTCAATCGTACCTGGCGATCCGTTTAACACATAGCCGAAAGTAGCTAAAACTGTTTACGTATACATACAATTACTTATTTTGCACTACAATAGTGTTCAACCTACGGAATATGCTTATTTCTATACATAATATTATCAATGTAAGTATGTCGTTACGCAAAATCGAACTGTACAATTGACTGAATTATAACTAGAAGTATCTCATTTAAAATTCATGAATCGGGTTCGACATATTAAAATATTCAAACATCGATACAACAGACATTTAGATCACTACATGTTTATTCAATGACAACATCATTTTAACCTAGGTATGCAAAATGAAAACATATAAGAAGCAAGGCGTTTTCGCTGTTAACTTAACACTGTAATAGATTATAGGTACTCAATGAATCAACTTGAAGTTGGTATGAACCATTATTGCTGAATGGTGGCTAATCAAAGGATCACTTAACAAGCTCGAGTTTATTCATAGAAATAAAGTATGTCCCACTCCTAGTCTGCATAATGTTAAGTATGCATTTTAGGAATATAATCTCGGCCAACGTTTATTACTGTCGGACGAAGGTCGCTGAAGAAAAGTTCTAAATTTGTTTGAGGTCCAGTTCAGTTAGGTACCTACGCCAGATCCCGCCATCAAAACGCCCATCTTGGTTTGACTTAAAATATTTGGAAGTAAGTTTAAGAATCTATTATAATTGGCCTGTGAATAGAAGACTACATGGACGAAATGACATTACTCTCCACATTGTTATATAGCCTTCAAGTTTACTGAACACAGCTGCGTCCACTACATACTTGCGTTACTTCACGTCAAGTTATTTCAGTTGGTATGATAATATTATTAGCTAAAATCTTTTAAATTAAGGGAATTTAATATGTTACATCCCAGTTACCTATCATCAGACGGCCAATCTTAAAAGAGGATAACTATCTACCTATTTAAACATTCAACAACTTGGTCACTTTGGTCAGTAACATGAAGCAACATCGCTCTATCGCCAACAATCCTACAATTTATAAATTCCTTCACAATTTATTATGTAAACAGTGTACCCTGCTTGAGGCGTAACTTGTATCCTACTGACAAGTATTGTCGATGTGTTGTTCTGATGGACTTTCCTTATTTATCTTACCCTGACACGATAACTTTTTATTTAGGCTATGTCGTACATAATATTGTTTATTCGAGAAAAATGCACGTTAAGCAGAAAATTGTATTTTATACTGGTACCAATTTTGCTTGAGTGATCAAATACCAGGGAATCATTTGCTATTTACCTACAAATACCTACCTACATAATCACCCACTTGCACCACAGATCACTTAAGATATTTAGCGCTCAATTAATTTAAACATCGTATTGGACGATGTTCTCATTAATATTTAGATGTTCTATAGTATAAAAAGCGCTAAATGTACTAAGTGATTTAACCGGGTTTAAACGGTTTCGTCAATAGAATTTTGATCATTACATTAAAAGTACCTACGTGAGGTTGAGCTGCTTGAACTTAATCATTGTTATATTAATAAAAAAGTGGGCGTGGTGGAATCAATGTCAAATGAGCACCAGCTCTCATGCTAGAGCAGAAATAGATGCTAAATGAAACACAAATTAAACTGTAAAATTTCTATCTGCGTCGAGCAATGGCATTGCAAATGCTACGGGCTTTGATAGCATATAAATAACTATGAATGACTGAATGTTTTATATTTGATACGTTTTTACCAGTCTCTTTGTGAGCGTTTAATATAAATAGTGAAGCTGCTTTTCGCATTTCTCATAACCCTACTGTGTCCATATCAGTTCAGTGTTCAGTACTAATTTCACTATATTTTTTTATGCCATCTCATAATCAGTCACGGTTTTCAGCTGTGTTACAGCATCGTTATGTTTTTATTGTTTAATTGATTCTATATCGTAATAAGCTCCTCTTAAATTTACCTTCAATGCGAATGTGTTGCCGATAATTATTTTTGCATCAAAATATCGCCAAAGACAAAATTTAAACTTCTTATGAAAATTTAAGCTAATTACGACGATATTAAATTAACGATTTGGTTTACTTCCACCGATATCATGCAATAATTGACAAATATAATAAATGAAATAACTGCTCCCTTTTAATATTACAGTTGAAGACGACTAATGTAAGTATCTATAACTGATAATATGATGCTATCGTGAAGGTAATAACCTAATTAAATAACATGTAACAACATCAAAGAACAAAAACGTAAACACAATAATTTCGTAGTATTTAAATAATAATTCATTGACAATTACTAATTAGTTAAGGATTACTCATACGTTTTGGCACACGTTAATGTAGTAAATGGAATTATTATGATCATTTATGAATACAAGATGTGATTACTTCTCGTCTAAATATTTGCATGGCAAAATTAGTTCAGAATTATTAGACGTGGAAAAAAAATCTAACGGACAATTATTACTCGATGAAACGTAAAAAATAGTAATGAACGGCAGACTGAAGCCAAAACAACTGGTCATGGGATCCATCCACATAAACGATAATCAGGTTCAGGCTTATTGTACGAGCTAGCTGTACATTGACCTTTGTGTGTTTTTTATGTAGTAATTGTATACGACATACTCATTTATGCATAATTATCGATATTATTTAGGCGTGCATTTTTTTTTTAATTCGCATGACAAGCAAGCCAAAGGAACCGATTTGCTTTAATGCAGCGCTTTGAGTTGGAGAAGAATAAAAACTTACTAGCGTCAGGTACTATATTTTTATAATTTAGATTAGATGCCTATTCACTTTTGTTTTCAATTAACAATAATCTGCCCCGGTTTATATGTATACTTTATCCAGAAACGAGCATAAGATACAGTTAAAATCTTCTGCCTTAACCATTTCTTTTAGCTACAGTACCTATGCATGAGCTATTAAATCGTGCCGGTATGAGAGAAGAGACCTTAACTGAAAGCAAAGTCGATGCGGACGTCCGTAAGTTGCCCTTGACTCGTAATACGTATCGATCGATCCTGAACATTGCACAAGTCGGGTGCAAAAATACAGTTGTAACTTACTTCGGCTGTGACTGCTGTAAGACAAGTCTGGTCTGTTGAATTCAGCGAACGAAAATCACGAACCTTCAATTCAGAATGTTTTGCAGTTTTTATTCACTTTTATTGATTGCACTGCAGTTACTTTGTAAGTACTGCACAGTTACACGCGATGATAATACCTCTAATCAAACACGGAATAGGCTGCTAGAGGAGATAACATTCGATTACTCGATTATTCATGAGCGAACTAAAATAATTCGTAGCCAACACGACTGCCCTGACCTACCCGATTACTTGGCTTCTATCACTATTTTATTTTTCCATGCTACAGACTATCATTCTAAGATCTATGATCTCTGCAGCGATGAGTCTGTAGCACTGAAACGTAAAGGTTATTGAAAGAATAAAAGCGGCTTATCTAATTCGAAAATATTAAAATCGATCCATTTTCAATATTTTTACATGGAACGACTGGAATTAGACTCGATGTCGTTATGAGAGCCAGTTGTTAAATTTTGAACTTCATGACTATGCGCAACATTTTTTACCGTTTCGACGTTTCTATTAGAATAGCTACTGGTTTTAATAGCCAGGATAGTTCATCAATACAAGGATGTAAACGCTATGACCTTCGGTGAATTTCTCAAAATATATTCAGTTTAATCAAGGTAAGTTAATAAGTGTTTTTCATCTAGCTAATACGTCACTCGTCAAGTATCTGACTGCGACGATGCTACAACGATATGTTATCCTAATTGCAAAGACACAAATTGACACGATCTAAAACCATGTTATAGATAATCTAAGTCCTGCTTTACTATTCTTTGGTTTGATGGCCTGGCTTTTAGTAGTAGTGAAATCGTGCTGGCTTGGCTCCACCGTCCAAGGGTAATTCAAGAATCATGATTTGAAGATAAATGTTTACTTTCAAATAGCGGTCACACGCATAATCCAAATACTTTAATTTAAGTGCATTGACACTTCGAAAAATGTCTCTAGGGTTTGTTTGAAAAAAGAGATTAAACTAGCTGCAGTCATGGCAAACGTAGGTATGTATAGACTAATTGCAGACATATCGGAGCCAGTTACCACCATTAACAATAGATATTTACCTAACATTACATGAATTTATAACATACATATACGGCGGAGTTTTTTTTTTTTAAATTAGTACCTTACTGTAGTTTTATAAAAGCAGCGACCTATACGTTCCCCATGTTAAGATACATGCCCCCCCTCTATGAGAGGAGAGGATCGTATTCCCAGTTCTCGCGTCTTCGTTTTTTTGGTTCTAGAATACGCTGTTTTCCTCACCAGGATTTTTTTTATTTTTTTGAGAGCAGTGGTAATGAAATAAACTACCTACATAAAGTAAAGCGTCTGCTGTATGGGCTCGAAACCACGACCTACTCATAATTCGGGCCTGTTACACTAAGAAAAGTTGCTTTTTTAAATACTAATAAATGAGCAATATTTGTATACTTTTTGTATATATAATATATATTTGAAATCACGTTCTCGGAAAAGGCTCTAACGATTTCGATGAAAGTTGCAATATGAGGATTTACGGGGGCGAAAAACCGATTTAGCTAGGTCTCGTATCTGGGAAAATTCGTTTTCTCTATTTTTATCCAAGCAGAACTCGGTCGCCCAGGTACTACTGTATTAAATCAATTGTAGAGCTTTTTCCCAACATGGTCCCTCCAAGAATGTTTCTATTGATTATATTATTTCTATTTCTAGGTTTTGGGACTATGGTCCAATTGGCCAAGTCTGTAATTTTTCGCTATATTCTATGAATTTAAAGTTAAGTTATTGACGAATTTCGCTTCTGTATTTCTTAAGAAGGTACCATAAGTTCTTGAGTCCCTAACGAAAATTACTGTACAACATTCTCCCAAAAGTACTATTTTTATGTATGTTTATATATCTGGATGAAACCTTTCCGACCTATGTATATTAAAGCAAGTTTGGCTTGTTCTTGGCATAATGCATTCAATGTATATTTGGTGCTAAATTATTCGTAATTCAGCACCAAATTCCATTTTTTATTGTTTTTATATGGAGGGAAGCCTGTACCATATTTTTTCACCATTTGATAAAAAAATAATTGGATCAGTACCTTTCAGCAAATCAATTAGGTTATCCTTATTAAGTACAGGAAAAATCCAAAGAAGCAGTAAAATTTAAATGTATTTAATTTATAATGCTTTATTTATATACACAAGACCTGGCTGAGACAAAATATGTCTGCATCACAAGGACTTAGTAATAAATTGAAATGGACCTGAATTTCTTAGCAAATTATAAACCAAAACTTAATTTTACTTGGTAAACTTTTAAATAAACCCATACTGCATTAATTTAATTATTCTGTGTTACTTGTTTCAATGAAAGTTCCCCAAATTGCCAAGAGAGGCACAGTCTTTCAGGATTTTATAAAATTATTATAAGGCCTTGTTCGCACGGGCGCATTTTAGGGCGACATTCCAACAGATAAAAATGAACAATATCCCTAACATGTCAATAAATGGATTTTCACTCTCGGCGTAGTGAGCCGAGGATTGAACATCCAAAGCATGGAAAGAAAAACATCGCATTTAAAAGCACCCATGCAAACATGGGCTTAGTCAATGAAGTCTGCCCACACAGTGGGACTTACCCATACTTAGTCCACTGCATCAAAATCCACTTACTAATAGAATACACTATCAATGTTTAATTCTGAAACATTTGGTCAAATATACCATCTACTTACGTAATATTAACCATTTTGGAAACTTAACTAACATTCTTAGGAACTGACATCACAAAGCTTATTCACCAGTTACAGATCAACATTGACATCTTGCAGGGCACTGTGTCGCTTCAAGTATTCACTATTGTCATCACAGTCCACCTTTCTTCTCTTTCTTGAGTCAAATCTGACTCCTGTTTCTTGAACCACCTTTTCACTATTTTGAATTGCAGAAATTATATTTTCTTTAGAAGGTGGCACCAGTTGCAACTCATCAATGTTTTCATTAACTGATGGCTCTACTAGATGCATTACAATGCGTTCTAAACGTTTGGGATGTTCCACTGGAGCATCATCAGTGGCAGGAGCTTCAGTTTGTTGTTTTTCCACATCAATAATCACTGAATACTTTCGCTTCATTTCCTCCATCATTCTACATCCATAATCTTCACCAATAACACTATTGACACATACAAAACTTTGAACTTTTTTGGTTGCTCTATCAATTTCAAGGAAACCTCGTGTTCTCATGTAAATGAAGTGTCCAGATCGTGACATCAGCCTATAGTAAGACTCGCCAAACTCTCTGCTCTCGTCATACATTTGCCGTAGCACACAAATGACCCAGCGGACATCTTCTTTGTGCATAAATACAAACGCTGATGTTCCAGTTACTTCTTCTGTCATGTAACCTATTGCTAATGATATACTCTGGTCACACTGCACTATGCGACCATCAATCAAATGTCTGGTCCAATATTCTGAATAGGCTGTCGGGGGCAGAATCCGAGCTGGCATAGCACTGGACAGCACATGGATCATGCCGATGAAAACAACATCATTCCCACTAGATGAAAATGTTCTATTGGTTCTCACTCTTTGCCGTCTAATAATCTGCTCATCTTGAACACCATTAGATGTTGCTTTATCAGAGCGCCTCAGGATGCCATCTATGCGACAACGCTCATATCTAGCAGGGTCTGAACGAGCGCCTGCTCTCATAATGCGGATATGGAAATTGTGATGGTGTTCAAAGAGTCTACTGTCACAACTTGTTTGCAGTTCTTGAGGATAAATGTGTTGGCGAAGAGTTTCTTTATCATCTGGATGAACGTAGTTATACATGTCTTGCCCCAATAGATCTATGTGACAATATCCCAATTTTTCCTGAACGTTGGGTGATACGATAAATAGACGACCGCGGCATGTGACACCGAACATAATACCGCCAAATAGGTCGAAAAACTTTAAGAATGAAGACGACCACGTCTCTATATGGCCGCATTTGATTGTATCACCAAACACATGCTCGTTGCGTAGCTTGTTGGCGGCGAGCCTTAGCACACTCGTCTTATCAACTTTACGTTGCGAGTGCACTATATCCGACAACAAAGACATAATTAGACTAATTTGGGAGTTGTATTGGCTGCGACGTTGTTTTTCTGCTATAATACGTGATTCTCGATCACTAGCTTTGGCTGTGGGAATACCTGGTGAGTGCGAATCAGAGGAAGAATCACCGCTGTGTGTAGCCTGAATATCATAGGCCATCGTCGGCGCTGGCACACCCACCGTTAAACCAAACTCCGTCGGTGGGACACCTAGGCCTATCTGCCTCGCCATCGCCGAGTGCATTTCAAGATGTGTATTGGCTCCGCCCGAAGATGTCATTTTCCCGCGAACGATACTGGTACGTGCAAAACTACGTCCTTGTTGGTATCATTACAATCCAATAACCTTACGTACATAGTGAAACCGTAAATAAACACGAAAAAACATGCTGTCCTGGATATTATCGTATAGTAATAGTTATTTAACACAATCACATCACAACGAAAATAACAAGTTCTTCAGTTAAATGCCCAAGTTAGATATTTGTTTTAGTTCCGACTTTATGTATGGTTCAACTGGACTTGGATTACCGACTAACAAAATACAATCAACAATTCAACACTCAACAGCACCAGCAGTGTTACCACTATATCTCTATTTAAAAACCTAATTTAATCAACCAGGAACAAAACAGTGTTGCAAGCTTATTCATATTTATTGATGTTTTTTTTGTGCGATGCGTACTTGAAAGAAACTGAAACAAGGTCTTTTACACCGTTTAGTAATTTTTTTTCTAGTGTCAGTTGGATACGTGACATACTCTTACAAAAAGTAAATAGTTCTAGAGTTGGCTTAGTTGGCCTCTGACCCCGTGTAAAATAAACTGCGCCGTGCCCTCCTTACGGAGGTGGGAGATCTGTCGCTGCCAAATGTTCTTCGCGCCATGGTCGGCAGCACGGAGCATTTTGATACACTGAAGCTCCCACCCATCCCGTAGCAGACGTACCGGGCGTCGGCATAGGGTGGTCAACTCCCTCCTCCTGCCCCTCCAAAACAGGTCAAATTATACCTAAGGTTAGTTAACCATTATTTATAAATGGTGTTCTAATTCGATAACAGCTTTATGCTATTTAATTTGTTAGGAAAAATGTGCATTATTTGCTGACGAAAATTGGAAAAAAGTTTTGTTCTGCGATTCGCTCTATGCTGTCTTCAGGACTATTTATTCTATGTGCGTTGCATGATAGCAGGAAGCAGCCATGTCGTTGAAGTACTTACTAATTCCATGTTGAAGCCCTACCTCCTGTTTTACGCATTGAGGAAAAAAAAGAGGCATTGCGTTATTCATATGGACTGGAAAGCCAGCAAAAAAAGGTGTACACCCACAACACATTATGTAACATAAAATGGCCGCCATTGCTGGGGTTGTGTCTTGTTTTTATTCCACATCAAGGAATATAGGAGTTACTTTAACGAGTATCGATACTAGAAACGAGTCTTACTAAATATCACGTTCGTATCTAGTATCGATACTCGTTATAGTAACTTTATTTTTCTTGATTGACACAACCTTAGCAATGGCACAATTTTTTTTATAATATTGCATTAGATTGGCTTACTCTTGGCCTGACCTCAATCTTGTCCTGAGAACAGAGATGAAGTCGACGGTGTAACGAGCTAACCCAAAAGAAGCCTATTAACTCGCGACTTATATAGATTGGGGTCATATGAACTCGGTAACACCGACGCAGGCAGGAGATTCCACTCCATGCCAGTGCGCATAACAAAAGATGGAGAAAAGCGCTTCGTGTGAAAGTGTGGAACATCGACGAGGTATGGGTGATAACCTGCAATACGTCTGGACTCCCGATGGAAGGGGGCACTAACCCTAACCCTAGCATAAAATGGCAGCCATTTTATGTTACGTGATGAGTTGTACTTGTAGGTACACACCGTTCACCGTAAGATGTCCCCTGCCGTGATGTTGCCACCATTGCCTTGCCAATTTGTCGCTGTCACATTGTCAGATTGTCATAGTGTGAACTACATAGCTATTCACAACCACTCGATTGGCTTTCATAAGCAATCGATCGACAGTCCTATCGAAAAAGTCCTCTAATCGCTATTCACAAAATCGATACCCTTATATTAGTACAAGTCTTTGATTTAAATTATTTGGGTAGATGGTGTACCGGGCTCTGACATCCAGGGACCATCGGCGTGCCGCATATCAACAGAAGCAGGACAAATTGTCTCTTCAACAAAATATATTACTCCGTGGATATTATAGCGCGTGGCCATAGTCGGAACTATGACGCCATCTTGTAATAAACCAAATAAGAGTCGTTGCGGATCCATTTATTACTAATATCATTGTTAATTATTTTTACCCGACTGCGCCAGAAGGAGGGTTATTAAATATATTTATAGTTACTCGACGGATATTCAGTATAATCTGCAGTAAAACCTAAAGAAATGCTCATTAAAGAAAATTTTATTCCACATAAAATAAACATTTGTGGTAGCACAAATGTTCATTTTCTAGCATGCCGATAGGATCTGTGAATAGCGTGTTGCCAGTCATTCGATTAGAAATTCAGATAATCGAACAAGTGTCAATGATCGATTCGGTTTCGATTCGATTGTTTGTGAATAGCTAGGTATGCTGCTTCGCAGTCCGCTCGTTTTTGTGTACAATTTTTTCGCATTAATCATGCCAAAGGCCTTAATTTAGAAGCAGTGCAAAGGAGATTGCGTTGAAGGTGCGTGCCAGGGGTAGGACAGTTCCATACATTGACAGATTTGGGTTTTTTTTTTCAAAATGCGACATCGGTTATCCCCATCCTCGATCGAATCCTCGATTCTCTGTCTACGATCGATCAATTGACATTAGCGGTCTTCAAAAAAATCTGCGAGGGGGCTCTCTATACCCGTTATATTACTTTACTCTATGGTGCGTGCCTTTTGTGAGAGAGAAAAGGCAAACCAAGCCCCGTTAGTTCCACTCAATCAAATGCGATCTTGCGTCGCGCGTCGCCGCCATGGCAGTTACATACTAAAATAGGGATACCAGCTTCCGACACAATGCCTTTAGTATGGGTAATTGGAATTTACTGACTTATCGAATTAAAATAAAAAAGTACATAAACAGTGAATTTAATTTATTTCTCTATGATATTGTCCTTATGTTTTTATAAATATTTAATTCTTATAAATAAATAAAATAGCCTTTTATTCAGACTTGTACATAGTTACACATTTTAATCTTATTCTATATCTGATCTTCCGTTTCCTTGTCTGTTTGCCTTTTGGCAAAGGCCTTCTCCAACTCTCTCCACCTTGTCCGGTCCTTCGCTATCCTTGTCCATATATCGGTACTGCCTACTGCCTTCTTAATTTCGTCTGCCCATCATCCAAACGGTCTTCCCCTTTTGCAGTTACCATCCCTTGGATACCACTCTGATACTGCTTGACTCCATATGTCCTTTCTCCTAATAGTATGACCTGCCCATCTCCATTTCAGTTTTTTTGCTTTGACTGTAATATCTTCAATTCTGATTCTCACTAATTGTTGTTTTTCGAATCTTGTCACTTTTTCGTTTGTGTAGCATACTCCTTTTTATGGCGGCTAGGCAGGCTTCTAGTTTTCTGATGTTGGATTGTGTTAGCGCCCATGTTTGGCATCCATATGTAAGGACGGGCAGTATGCAAGTATTAAATAATTTGGCTTTTATGGACACAGCCATTATTTTCTTTGTCTTTCAGTATGTCTTTAAGGGACCGGTATCGCTTCCAAGCTTTGCCTATTCTAGTTGCAATTTCTTCTGTCATAAGTTCATCGAAGGATATTAGTTGGCCAAGATAGACATACTGAGTCACATACTCAATAGGGTTGCCGTTGACTTCAATGAGTACTTTCTCCCCGTTCGACATGATTTTCGTTTTTTGTGTACTCATTGACAGTCCTACTTTTCGGCTTGCCCAATCGAGATCGTTAAGCATAGTTTGTAGGTCTTCTGGGTTTGTCGCAAAAATAATTAGATCGTCTGCGAATCGAAGATGAGAGTTTTCGCCGTTTATATTCAGGCCAAATTTCTCCCACGCCATTCCACTGAAAATGTCCTCTAGGACTGCCGAGAAGAGTTTAGTTTGAGTGTAAAAGCGGATCGCCCTGCCGAACCCCTCTTTGGATCTGAATCACTTCTCCTTCATTCTCTAGTTTCACCCGAGCAGTGCTGTTCTTGTAAATTTTTTGGATTAATCTTGTGTATATACTCCTTGGTTGTTTAGAGCTTTCCAAATTTTTTCATGATCGAGGGAGTCAAATACCTTGCAGTAGTCTACAAAGCAGCAATAGAATGTTAGCTGATATTCTTTGTACTTCTCAAAAACCTGTCTAACAACATGTATGTATGTGGTCCATTGTTGAGAATCCACTTCTAAACCCTGCTTGTTCTCTTGGCTGGTTCTCGCCTAGGACTCGAGTGATGCGGTTTAATATTATTTTTGCAAAGATCATGTAAATGTTGGACATGAGACTTTTCGGTCTGTAGTTCCCAATATCGTTTTTGTCTCCCTTTTTATGTAATAGAATGATTGTCGAGGTGGTCCATTGTTCTGGTATGTAATCGGTTTCTATTACATCATTAAAGAGGTAAGTGAGGATTGGTATCATAATATCTTTGGCGTGGCTAAGAAATTTGTTAGTGATATTGTCTGACCCTGGGGCCTTATCTTTCTTTTGTGACAATAGAGCTCTCTCTACTTCACTTTACTTTAGGTACCGCTTCTGTATTTAACTTTACAGTGGGTCGTTCTATGTATTATTTCGAGTACAGCTCCTTATAGAACTTTGTAGCTACAGAGATGATGTCTGGCCTTTTTGTTTTGATAGTTCCTGCCTTGTTTTTCACAGTCGGTATCTAGTCCTTTTTGTCTGTAAGTTCCTTGATCGCTTTTTTAACTCCACCTGTTCTAGCGATGTGTTTTTCGAAAGTTTTCATTCTTAATAATCGGCGGTCTTTCCTCATACTTGTTTTAATCTCCTTACTGAGCTTGGCAATTTCTTTCCTTATAGTTTTCGAAGTGGTGTGACCACTTATTAAGTCTCTCCTCTCTTGTAATAGTACAATTGTTTTTCCAGACAACCTTTCGCTAGTTTATGATTTGATCATTTTATTCGGTTTCTCTGACTGAAGTAGCTTTTCTAATTTATTGAATTTTGGTTGTAAAGTTAACACTTCTGTGATTTCTCTGAAGATATGTAGTTTTTCTTTCAGTTCTTCATTTGACGTTGTCAGGTTAGTTTGTTTCGGTTTAACTTTGAAAGGTCTAATATGCTTGGATTCCTCTGTCTGGAGTGTCGCTCTGAGTATCCTATGATTGCTGTTTAAGTTTCGGTTTTGGATTACCCCGCAGTTCGAAAATAATTCGCTTCTATTAGTGAGTATGTAATCTATCTCGTTTCTATATCTATCCCCTGGTGATTTCCAAGTCCACCTTTTGCTTTTACGTTTTTTGAACTTAGTGTTAAGAATGGTTAGGTGCTGTTCATGGGCGATCTCGATGAGCTTTTCTCCATTTCTCGTTCTCTCACCGTAGCTGTGTTGGCCTAGAATAATTCTTCGCCATTTCTCCTGCTACCTATCTGTGCTTTGAAATCCACTATTACAATAATGTTTCTATAAGTTAGGTTTATTAATGTTGTATATAAATTAGTGTAGAAAGAGTCTATTTCATTTTTGCTGGCGTTCTCAGTCGGTGAGTATATCTGTATGATTGACCATTTTCCGTTGGTTGGTGGAATTGATAAGTTCAGCACGGCTATGCGGTCAGAGATATAAACGCGTGGATGTTGTTTTAAGCTCCTTTGATACTAAGAAGCCAACGCCATAGTGTCCAGCTGTTTGTCCTTTGTAGTAGAAAACAAACTGTCTATATTCTTCTATTTTTTCGCCGAGACGACGTACTTCTGCCAGGCCAATTATATTTCATTTAATATTTTGTAGTAAAAGTTTGTCTAGGCTTTCATCACTTCTCAAAGATAGTACATTGAATGTTGCGATTGATATGTCGTTGTTTTTATTTGTAGTTTGGGTTTTTAGTATGTTCTTTTTTCTTGTTGGAGGATATTGGTTATAATTCTCCTCGGTGACCGATTGGCTTGGAGAATGTATTTTTTTTTTTATAAGGATACAAATTTTATGTCTATTTCAGGCATGTTGGAGAAAACCGTGAGTAGAATGTCCAAAGAAGTTGAAGTTGCTGCCTCTACCTCTGAAAAATCATGTCTCCTGGAAAACATCGACAAAAACGTAAAAAGGTAAATTTTGATGATTTCGATTTATGCGCAATAAGACATAAAATCCATGAAATGTATACTGCCAGAAAAGTTGTTCCTACCTTGAATAAATTACCTACTTGCAAAATTAAAGAATGACATAAACTTTGGTCGAGGTCGAATGACTGCGGAAAATTTTAAAACGAATGGGTCAGTACAAAAAGTGTAGTTCGATGCGGAAAATTTTGGAAAGACACGACATAGTTGCATGGAGACGCAAGTATATCGCTACTATGAGGAGTAATCGTGTAGACGGTTGGCCAATAGTTTTCCTAGATGAAACATATATCCGGCAAAAAAAAAAATATTGTAGGTATTTCCAGTCCATTTTATTTTATGTCTATGGTTTTAAGGAGTTTTTTTGTTTTTGTCAATGTCAAATCTGTCAAAGTCAAAAGTTGCTTGTTTTTGGTCGCATTATGTACTTAGCTGTTGCATTGTACTAACTTTAAGTTTGACCGGTTTTATTTAAAAATAATAAATGCATTTATATCCAATAAGATATTGTAAATTAAGTACTAAGTGTTACATTTACTACTGAAGATTGTATATTAGTGTAGTTTCTCCAGAATACGTTGTTTTCTACTGTTTATCGTATAAGGAAAAGTTTTATTTGAAAAGAATAAACCGGTTTTGAAGAAGACTGCTTGTGCCAATTAGAAGGAAAAGTAAATTTTGGTGTAACATTAAAAATATCAGGATGTGGTTGAAGTTATTGATTGTTTTGAATATAGTTTTATTACATTTTGCGATCTCAGAAGATGGTAAGATTAGTGCAAATGTTTTATTTATTCTGTTAGTTTTTCTATTTACTAGTTTCATTTGCGACCACAGCCAGCTAAATTGAGAGAGAACATTCATTCTTTCCTGATTGTAATGTTAGCGATGCTTCGGGGAGGACTATGTCCAGCAGTGGACTTCTTTTCTAAGGATAATCCTAATTAAAAAAAAAAAACAAAAATATGTATTGCCATAAAGACATGGTACATGGTATGTGGAATTCCCTGACTCCTGCGATGGTTGAAACTGTGTTGCAGGACCCAGTGTCCTTCCCTAATAAAATATTTGTTTTATGACAAAAGCAAACACAAAACTTCTAACTCAAGGTAGAAGTTTACGTTTGTTAGCTTGTTTTTGTATTGTCATAAATTATCAATACATATTAAGCAATTATTGAGTAAAAAAGCTTGGATTAAAAAACTGGAATCATGCTGTTGTAATTCTTTTTACTCTTAGTAATAATCATTATCCAATGTATTTGTGGGCTAATCTCTTGTTTGGGGCTTATTTATTTTTAAAGTACATAGTAAGCATGTAGTTTGTGTCTAAAAGTTTAATTTGCACTAAGAACAATGGTAAATTATTGTACTTGAAACTACTAAGCTAAATTGGAAATGTGTTCAATTACAAATTTAATGATGTATCAATTGATTTCATGGTAGGTATCAATTATTGATTTCTGAAATGTTTTAGTTGGTGACAGCTGTAAGACAAATGACCCGACATTGGAAGGTACCTGTGCCAAAGTGTCCAGGTGTGAAGCAGCTCTCATGTAAGTGCATCAAAAAATAACACGAAAAATAACGAGGTATGCAAGGCAAACCTTTGATTGCTGGGCTTCTTTTGAATGCGATAATTATGTTCAACTAGATAATTGTTGTCGGCACAATGGCTCAGTACTAAAAAACGTTGACAATGCCAAATTTCTCAATGTAGTAATTGACGCGAATTTGAACTGGAAAGCTCACATTGAACACGTGAGTTGAAAGCTGAGCTCATCTGCATATGCGCTTGTCACACTGACCACAGAACGTAACCCAGACACCCTGATAACGGCTTATCATGGACTGGTAGCATCAGTGCTGTGTTATGGTATAATTTTTTGGGGAAACTCGACAAACAAAGAAATTGCGTGTAAAGCGCAAAACAGATGTATACGAGCTATGTTTAACTTAAAATCAACAGAAAGCTGCAGACCGGTATTTACAAAATATGTACGAATTATTATTATTACTTTACCGTCTCTGTACATTTTTGAAGTAGCATCTTTTGCAAACAGTAACCCACAACTATTTCCACGACTATCAGACGCGTTTCCACGCAACAGACGCGACAATAGCCAACTGTGCCTACACTCAGCAAAACCTGCTCTAATGTCGAAAAGCTTTTTTTGTATGGCACCTAAGATTTACAAAGCTCTGACTACAAATTTATTTAAAAACAAGATTCGGAATTTATTAACAGAGAAGTGTTACTATAATGTAAATGACTTCTTAACAGACACCTTTTGACATATTTTTACCTATTAACATATGTATATTTTACATTTTGATTGATATATTTTACCTTTTGACATATTTTCAGCCTATTTTCATGACAATTGGACAATTTGGATTTTTTAATCTGTATTAAGTATTGCAATTCAAAGAAAACATTATTAGCCGACATTAGTTATTAGGTACCCAGAAAAAATAATGGCTATAATGGAAATCTTCTAATCTGTATAATTGTAAAAAAAAAAAAAAACAAAACAAATTTGTACACCTCACCAGGTAAAACATGTACGCAGCTATCCTACGCTACTGTACTAAGATCTTGCATGCTCAATTTATATGTAAACGCATGTTTTTAACAAGTAAAATATCTTTATCTTTACGTATTTTTCATAATTTCAGAGAAATTAGAAAAAGGAAATTTCATCAATTTAAAAGGTGTGGTTTTGAAGGAGCTGAAGAAGTGGTATGTTGCCCCGATGCCACTAATAAATTTGGTAAGATTTTATTTGATATTTTAATGTTGACATTTTAACGTAAAATAGTATTGTTTATTGAACAATTACATTATTTTAGGAGGCGATGACAATAGGGTGAAAGTAGGCAGAATTGCTGAGAGAGGTGAGCCTGTTGCTATATTTTTTTTAAATACCTGTATAGTACTTCTCCTTTGCCAGCTAGTATCTACGGCTGATATAGGCTTTAAAAAAAACGAATTTATGAATCAAATTAGACTGAAAATAAAACAATATTTATTTTGATAACGATGTTAGTCATGGTAGCTTGTTTTATTATTCAAGTGGTGGGTCTCACTTGCAAATATTTGTAACAAGGTGAATGTGTATACGCACCATGTTTTGAATACATTTGCAAACGTTTTTATGCAAAATTCTTCCGTTTTCCCACTCCTGGGCAAGGGCCGCCTCAAGTACTCTAGGTAGTCCTTCCAAGTAAGTACTCTTTTCTTGCGCCGTCTCGTACCAGCCTTCATGGTACGAGCCATCGCGCAACTTCTGTCTTGAGGAACCCATTGTATGGAGACCCTTGCCCAGCGGTTACTGTGTATGCTGCTGGTGTGATCTATGCTAATATACTGTAATATTTCAGAATGTCAGAAAATCACAGAATCAAGTATACCTCCTTTGAACTTAAATATTTTGGGTGGAGAAACAGTCTCACTTGGGGAATTTCCACATATGGTAAGGCATATTTTTTCCTTATATTATTGATGACTTTTGTAATTATATCTCATCAATATAGTTATTATTGTTCTCTGCATAAAAATCCTTTTTCAAAAGAACCTGTTTTTTGTAAAAATATGTATTTTTATTTGATAGTGATGCCAATCCAGTTTCCATACAACAAGTTTCTTGTGTTATTAATAAGAACTAACATTTGAGAATAATAGGTATGCATGCATAAACATTAAGTTAACATTCAGGTTTTTTTTAAATGACAAATTGGTTTTATGAACTAATTTCCAATGACGTAATTCGGTTCATTTAATTGTAATTAATTGTGGCGTCGTGCTAATGACAATTAATTGAATATTTAAATCGTCAAAGTGACCTATGGTATGGCCAACCTATGGCATATTTCTGTAATTTTCTTAAATTCCTCGTTTTGTTTATCTTTCATTGCGCATTCGGTTTAATCTAGAAGCCATATACTTGTACAAATCATAGTGTAAAAAAAACTCATGGAACTAATAGGATTTCTCAGATTCTTAAAGCGCGGCGCAACCTTACGACCCGGACGTTAATGTTTTAAGATCTTAGTTTTATAGCCAGAAATCATAATAATATAGTACTTGATAACATGAGTTAGGATGAGCGCAATAATTCAGTTCATGATTTCAGCCAACTACTGCAGTGCAGAGACTAAAATATGCCCTATGAACTTTATTGAATCTTAACTAGACGTACTAAAGTCGAAATATGACTGCAGTCAAGTTTTCTGTTTTATTTTTTATCTCAATAGCTGTAAGTACCACGATCGGCTCCACGAGTTTACTTTTCAAACTAAATTGAAAATGTACGTAGATAAATATTAACTTATTTTGACCTTTGAGGTCGTTCGAGAAACTTTAAAATGAACTAAGCCCCGTCGGATTGTACCTAATCACAATCATACAGAATTACTTATGTAAATTATTTATCGTAAAAACAGCTATATGTACCTACGTAACAACAAACTAAGAACTGCAGTCGGCGAATGATAATATTGCTTCTACACTTCTCAGTTATGAGTCTTTTTATTATCTATAAGTCAGAGTTCATGGTATGATACCCTGCGCGAGTCATTTCGTACCTACTGGCTGCTATTATTGTTTATTAAACCTCCTTTTTAATGTAAGTGCATATAGCGCAAAATTACGTTTAAACAATCTTTTTTTTGTTGTTCTTTTGTTTAATGAGGAGCTTACGTCGCCCTATTTTGTTCTGCCTCGTTTTATTTTAAGTATTATCCGGCTTTTAAATGGTTGAGAAAGATCATTCATCATTTCGGGAAGTATTTTTTCAATACACTTCCTCGAAAATGGGTCTTATCGCACTACGATTAGGTTCAACATGCAATGTATTTCACACTCGTAGTTTTTTCTTTTCATTTATCACGCACGAGGGTTTACTTTTCCTGATTTTGCCACAGATAACATTAATTTTGCTTTTTTTTGCACAGCAAAGAGGCGCATATTTTTAAGGTCTTCGTATTTAATGAAAATTTAAATTGTGTTTATAAATAGCATAAATCGTAAATAAACATTATTATTTATAAAACTAGCTGACCTGCGCAACTTCGTCTGCGTTACATATTTGATTTTTAGATTTAGATTTACCCGGCGAGGGTCGTTCTTTCACGGAAAATCTTAACAACGCGATTCAGAAATTGGCGTCAAATGAACAACGCCATATTTCGAGCACGGAGTTAAACTACTAAAATTTAATGCATGGAAAGCGATCGAACAAACAATATAGGCTATGAAGATTTTCAAAGCAGCGCCATCTAGAGTACCTTTTGCTATCATGACTTTTTGAAAAACCCGATAAGTCGATTTAAAGTTATCTTGTGAGCACTTCATCTTTATTCATTAGTACCAGTTTGATTCAATAGATGTCGTTGCATGTATCTTAAGTAATGATGATGATTGCTTCTGTGAAAGTGTTATTCATTTATTTAATTAAACTTCATGTACAATAGTGGAACATAGGCGGACTTAATGCCACAAGGCATTCTCTACCAGTCAACCTTTGGGTTAAATTGGACAAAAATTGTGATAGGGTACAAAAAAAAAATAAGAATACTACTTGTTTTCGAAAATGTAGGTATATACTTAAAGTGTTCAACTTTAAATTCATATATCTTTTGATTAAGAGCACGGATTGCAATGAAACAAAAACGAATACCTTCTCTAATTTTCGCAAAATACTTGTGCATTGAAACTAACCACATTGGTTTTGTAATTTTCACGTGATACTTAAACAAACAAACATAGCCGAAGACTCACAGACTGCGGACAAACAGACAAAAATTCTAAAAATAGTAGAAATGGGTTCTGTTTGTTATCCTTTAACACCCCTACTATTTTTAGGGTTCCGTACCTCAAAAGGAAAAAACGGAACCCTTATAAGATCACTTTGTTGTCCGTCCGTCCGTCCGTCCGTCCGTCCGTCCGTCCGTCCGTTTGTCAAGACCGTTTTTCTCAGGAACGCGTGGAGGTATCAAACTGAAATTTCTATTTGATACTTAGTTCTACTGTCCCTGGAAGCTGTAGAAAAATCAACCTTCTAAGTCAACGCAATCAAAAGATACAGCCACTTAGGCCGCAAATTTCCGCAAATTTTCGAAACTCGCACGGGAATCAAAACCTACAGGGTACTTCCCGTGAACTTAGAATCTTGAAATTTTGTACGAAGTCACGTCTTATAGTACAGATATAGGAAAAATTACGAAAACCGTAAATTTTTAGTTTCGTCATATAAAAAAAAGTTATATACCCACAGGTTTGTACGGAACCCTCGGTGCGCGAGTCCAACTCGCACTTGACCGGTTTTTTTTCTAAATATTTTCAATGTACAGAAACGCCACGTCTACAGATTTATTATATGTATAGATAGAATAGATAATTTGCTTTTATCAACAAATATAACATTTATTTGTGTTCTGAATTAAACCAATATTAGAATTTTCTATTTTTCATATTAGGCTGTTTAGCGGCTTTATACCTTTGCATCTCTTTCAACATCGCGAAAGCAAATCGCGGGAAAAAAAGCAAATCATTTAATTTTATGACAAAAGTACTTTTCGTTTTATTATTATAATATTTCTTCGAAAGCGTATTGAAAACCGTCGTTTGATACATGTAGCCATTTGTTACTGCAGTTCTCTACTCCATAACACCCTCGCCTGGCGGCTCGTGTGTGTATTCCGCCTCGGCCGCAATAACAAACTTTCCCCACTTACATCAAAATGTACTATTTTCGCCACCTGTATCTCCGCTGAGATTGTCCGTCGTGACCGAAAAACGGTCAGGAGGACTATACGGGATTAATTTATCAAGTGGGCGTGGACTAGCGAAAATTACATAAGGCCCGATTTTGATGAAAACTAAAACTGCGTTATTGGATTTTTGACAAATCAATATTCCCAGCCGGTAGCCAGGAATAAAAAAACACACTATTATAACACTATTCAATAGTGTCGCAAAATTTATCAAATTTTAGGATGACATTCGGCAAACTTACGGAAAATGTAAAATTGTATGTTTTCCATGGTTGATGACACCCGCAGCGCAGTCATCTTCACAACATTATATACACGTTCTAATTTCGAATTTTTATTAACTCTTCGCGGGTAAATGCCACATAAATGCCGGTTTGGTTCCCGCACGGAACAAATATTTGTATGGCCTAAAGGTAGTTGTTCCGGGCCTGGTTGTTTGTATATGTGAGTTGAAATCTGTTTTAAACGCACCCTCGATACAGGAGAAAATTAGAGAGCAAGTATGTTTAATAATAATTATTATTTCTATTAAATTTTAGGTTGCCCTGGGATACGATCGAGGTGATGGCTACGAGTTTGACTGTGGCGGGTCGGTGCTGTCGCCTTCCTACGTCCTAAGCGCTGCACATTGTGTGGACACCTTAGATAGGTAACTAACTTTGTAGTCTATAAAGTCATTTAAAAAAAATGCTAAATAAATACCAACTATAGTTTTAAAATTTTATCATGATTAAAATGAAAGCTGTCAATTAAGCCAATCATTTTATTAGACTACTATGTTTTTTTATAGTTTAGTTTACTGCCCCTAATTAGTACTTGTGCAGTTATGAAGACAAGAAGAGCAGAGTGGAAAACTATGGGGGGCCTTTGCCCATCAGTGGGTCAATATAGGCTGAGGAAAAAAACTACCCATCGTTTTAATCAAGTTTTTATGGACTAAAACTTTAATGTAGTTCATTTGTCATGTCACAGTTAGATGGTCTCTAAACTCATATAGCATAAACTGAGATGTGGCCAACTACGAAAACCACGCTTATTGCGATGCTTTAGAACTCAAATTGTAATTGGACGTGCCGTGGACGTTTCCAGAATATTATTAATTTTAATGTGTTGAATTTTAGGATACAACCGTCCGTAATCCGCGGTGGAGTTGTAGAGATTGGCGGCAAGGAGTTCAACCCGAACACTGACGTCAGAATAGCGCAGATCACAACCAACCCGAGATATACCAGGAAAGAGAAATACCATGATTTGGTTTTGTTGAGGTAAGTGTGAGCTTCTGAGTCACCATGCAACCGTGCGTGCAAACCGACCGATCGGGTTCCGGACTTTGACTGATAGGTACTTCAGCACATTATCTGTCAAATTCCGGTCCGGTAAGTTCAACAACATCTTAAATCCTCAGGTAGGCAGCAGCAGCTTGAAAGTCTGACGAGTGTTTTAACTTTTCAAAATCGGAATCACACAACGATTGGGTCATTGGGTTTAGATGACAGTCACGCTATTCAAGGTGTAAACGGACCCTTCACGAAGCCGTCAACCAAGCATTCTCTACATCAAACTAAGTAACATTGTGCAAAAATGTTTGCGACTTTTTGTTGGGTGAAAAATCACGGTATACGATAGAGACATAATGTAACGCACTCAAAACATTGTGCTGATGGATGCATTGAATAGTACAGGAGTAATGGAGGTATTTAAAGTAAAGTTATAACGTTTATAAGTTGTATAAAGATAGATTGATATATATAGATTGCATTAGAGCAGCTATATTTTGAAAATTTACCCATACCTGTAGCAAAAGCAAAGGATTTACTTATTCTAAGTGCTTTTGTTAAAAGGCCTGATAGTAGGGCTTATTATTTAGACCTATGTCAAAATGTCAGCCCAGGTGCTAACCAAAATTATATAGAGGTTGATGAAGATGATAATAGTGATGGTTGTGAGTCCTAAATGTTTTGAATAAAGTATAAGTATATTTAACAAAAAACGTGTGAAAAAGTTGAAAGATTGACCTTCAATATCTTCGTAACTAGAAGGTATGGTCGGAAGAACACGTGTCGCTCGGCTTCGTGAAGGATCTTTTATACCCTTTATATTTAACTGAATCAACAACCTAATTGCTGTTGGGTCTGCTCATCATTCTTAGTATACGTATAGTATACGCAGAAGCGTGCTGTTGAGACTAGAAATAACGGTGGTCATAATTTTTTTCCTACAATAATAGCACCGCAGGAATTCTTCAATATTATAACATCTCATCATCATCTTCCTGTTGTCCCATTCTACTTGGGGTCGACGCAACACGTTTTCTTCTTCCATTCTCTCCTGTCAACCGTCACTACATCATTTACTCCTTTCTCTTTCATATCATTCCTCACACAATCCATCCATCTTTTCTTTGGCCTTCCTCACCCTCTCCATCCATCAACATTTATATCTATCACCCTTCTAGTAACATGCGTTTCATGCCTCCTCATTACCTGTCCATACCAAAACAGACGACTTCCTTTCAATTTTTCTGTAACAGGTGCCACTTTCAAACTTCCTCTAATAAACTCATTCCTTACTTTATCCATTCTTGTTACTCCACATATCCATCTCAACATTCTCATTTCCGCTACATGCAATCGTTTTTCATCCATCTTCTTCACAGCCCAGCATGTTGACCCATACAGTACGACAGGCCTAATCATGGACTTGTATATTCTCCACTTTAACTTGAGGGGCATCCGTGGGTCGCAAGTTGATCACCTATATATAGCAACTCAAAGGCAAGGCACTGGCTTATATAGCAATTGGTTAGAGTTTCGTGACACCTTTACTAGCCTCATCCATCATAATGACGAGATTGATAAAATCAACAAATTTCATTATTTGCGTGCTTCTCTAGAGGGATCTGCTGCTGTGGTTCTTCAATCAATTCAGTTTTCAGAGAGCAATTATGATGTGGCTTGGAATTTAATATGCGATCGATTTGACAACAAAAGATTGTTGGTGCAGAATCACGTGTCAGCATTATTTAATATAGAACCTATCACAAAAGAGTCCTCTGTCGCTTTGAAAGGTTTAATAGACCTATTAAATAAAAGCTTACGAGCGTTAGAATCGCTAGGTGAACCAGTCAAGCAATGGGATACTTTGTTGATATATTTAGTTACTCGTAAGTTAGATCAGAAGTCTTATCGCGAATGGGAGAAAAAAACGTGCGCGGAACATTTTGTTGAAAACACGACTCGTTTAGAGGACGGTCGTTTTTGTGTCCGTATACCAATGAAACAGAACCCTTCTATTTTAGGTGATTCATTTCACAGGGCTTCACAATGTTTATATTCCCTGGAACGCAGACTTAAGGCTAAGCCTGATTTTAGTAAATTGTATCACGAGTTTATGGCAGAATATGAGTCGTTAGGTCATATGACCGTAAACAAGGAATTAGATTTAAATGCATATTACATACCTCATCACGGGGTACTGCGCGAATGTAGTACCACTACCAAATTGCGTGTAGTGTTTAATGCTAGTTGCCCTACTTCATCAGGAGTATCCTTGAATGATTTACAGATGGTGGGTCCTACGGTTCAGGACGACCTCCTGTCTATACTTCTTCGGTTTCGACAGCATAAATATGTCTTGTCAGCCGATGTTGAAAAGATGTATAGACAGATAGTAGTCCATCCATCTGATAGGCACTTGCAACAGGTAGTTTGGCGTGAAGACACGGGCAATCCGGTCAAGGTATTTAAACTCAACACCGTCACATACGGTACGGCGAGTGCGCCGTTTCTTGCGACGCGCTGCCTTAAGCAATTGGGCATTGAGTGCACGAATGATAAAATTGCCACCGTAATCAAACATGATTTTTACGTAGATGATCTACTCACGGGTGGTAATGATTTAAACGAAGTAATGGCCATTCGTAATGAAGTCACCAATGCATTGGCATCAGCTTGCATGCCACTTCGAAAGTGGAAGTCGAACAAACCTGTTTTAGTCTCAGGGACTTCTCAGTCATCCTTAAAAGGTATGGGATCTAGTGAGCCCAATAAACTGTTAGGGCTTGATTGGTTTGCTGACTCTGACGAACTAGGGTTCTTGATTAGTTTTAAGATGCCTTCCAAGTGCAGCACTAAGCGTGATTTGCTTTCAGCAATTGCACGCATTTTTGACCCTTTAGGTCTTTTATCTCCTTTTGTGGTGACCATGAAAATGTTGTTGCAAAAAATGTGGTTAGACAACCTTTCATGGGACGAACCGTTGACTCTGGAACTCAACACAACTTTTAATGCTATTGTTAAGGATCTCCCTCTTCTAAATAATTTGCGTATCCCACGTTTTGTTATGTCCGATAAGTATCACACGTTAGAACTCCATGTATTCACGGATGCATCTGAGCGCGCTTACGGTGCGTGTGCCTATGTCCGTAGTGTAAGCAGTGATGGTGAATGCATGGTGCGCTTGTTGATAGGTAAAAGTCGTGTGGCGCCGATTAAACCTACCACGATTCCGAAGTTGGAACTGTGTGGTGCCGTAGTGGGAGCTCGCGTTTGTGAGAAGGTGGTCAAATCACTTCGAGCAAAGTTCGATCGGGTTTATTGTTGGACAGACTCGACCATTGTATTGGGATGGTTACAAATGTTGCCCTCTAAACTTCAGCCATTTGTACGCAATCGCGTTGCTGAAATTCTAGATAAGACAGGAAACTGTACTTGGCGTCATGTCCCAACTGGTAAGAACCCAGCAGATCTAATATCTCGTGGCGTGGATATTGATGCTCTGCAAGGGTTACATCTGTGGTGGTGTGGCCTCGACTTCTTGAAGGAAGATCAGTCCAACTGGCCATCTCAACTTAAAAGTTTAGAATTCGAGACATTGCCCGAAACGCGACCTCAAGTTTCATTGAACGCTGTTGTAGAAAGTAGTTCTTGCAATTTATTTATAGATTTTAACCGTTTCTCTAATTATTTAAGACTTGTTCGATCCGTAGCATACGTGTTGAGATTTGTTAGAATTTGTAGAAAACTTCCTGTAAATAGTAATTTTCTGTCTGAAGAAGAACTACAGGAAGCATTAAATGTTATTATTTTAAGATGTCAAATCGATTCGTTTCCAGAGCACAAATTACTTGCAAACAATAAAAGTTTACCTTCAAAAAGCGCCCTTCTCAAATTTAATGTATATTTAGACAGCAATAATATAATGCGTGTCGGAGGCCGCTTAGAGAATTCTGATTTCCCATATAATAAAAAACACCCTATTATTTTACAGTCCACTCATGTATTTACTAAGCTATTGTTTAATTTCGAGCATCAGAGATTGATGCACGCAGGCCCACAGTTATTACTAGCGTCGATAAGGGAATCGTATTGGCCTATAGGTGGCCGAAATTTAGCTAAGGCTTGCTATCATAACTGTGTGCGCTGTTGTCGTATTAAGGGTAATGTAGTTACACCCTTAATGGGGAATTTGCCACAGCAGCGTCTCCGTCTGGGAGACTACCCCTTCGAAAGTGTTGGCGTAGATTATGCCGGCCCTATCATGTGTGCCAGTCGGCAAGGTCGCGGTTGTAGGCTGGTAAAGGTGTACGTGGCGATATTTATTTGCTTCACCACCAAGGCTATTCACTTGGAGCTAGTAGGTGACCTAACTAGTAATAAATATTTACTGGCTTTATATAGGTTTATTTCGCGAAGGGGAAAACCCGTTAACATTTATTCCGACAACGGTACCTCATTCGTTGGAGCGTACAACGATTTATCGAAATTTTTAAAATCAAATTGCGATTCCTTAGGTGCAAGTTTGGCTAATGATGGAGTTAAGATGCACTTTATTCCCGCTTATACTCCTCACTTTGGCGGACTCTGGGAAGCGGGTGTTAAGTCGACAAAATATCATTTAAAGCGAGTGTTGGGAAATTGTAATCTCACGTTCGAAGAACTCTTACTACTTCTGACACCACGCTGATCCAAATTGAGGCGATTTTGAACTCTCGTCCATTGACGCCGCTGTCCGCTGATCCTGCTGACCTTACGCCTCTGACTCCAGGACACTTCCTTGTCGGTCGACCGCTTACATCACTGCCACAGCGAGATATTCAGGAACACTCCATTCATCATTTAACTCGTTTCCAAAGGATCGAGCAACTCCGTCAGCATTTTTGGACTCGGTGGAGTAAGGAGTTTGTTTCCGAGTTGCAGCAGAGAACAAAATGGCGTTCCTGCAAAGATGCATTGAAGCTGGACTCCTTGGTAGTGATCAAAGAGGATAACCTACCCCCCCTTAAGTGGAAGTTGGGTAGAATTGTCGCTGTCCATCCAGGAACAGACGGCATCGCTCGTGTGGCTGACATCCGGACTTCTGCTGGAGTAATAAGACGAGCCTTCAACAGAATTTGCCCGTTACCCGTCTCTGCTGATGCTTGTTGAAAGAGAATCTTTCAACGTCCGGGGGCATGTTGGAGCGCCTGATGGTTTCGTCGAAGCAGCGAGCGACGATGCGTCCTGATTTAGTTTTAAGTTTTTTGTACAAAATTTAGACTAGTCATAGCGTGTGTATCGTTACTGTTAGTACACCGTTATTCATTAATTCCATATTCTCATCATTTTATTTTACCCAAGTCCTGATTCCTTGTACATGGTCCTTCGAGCCGGATTTAGGTCTTTTATCTCCTTTTGTGGTGACCATGAAAATGTTGTTGCAAAAAATGTGGTTAGACAACCTTTCATGGGACGAACCGTTGACTCTGGAACTCAACACAACTTTTAATGCTATTGTTAAGGATCTCCCTCTTCTAAATAATTTGCGTATCCCACGTTTTGTTATGTCCGATAAGTATCACACGTTAGAACTCCATGTATTCACGGATGCATCTGAGCGCGCTTACGGTGCGTGTGCCTATGTCCGTAGTGTAAGCAGTGATGGTGAATGCATGGTGCGCTTGTTGATAGGTAAAAGTCGTGTGGCGCCGATTAAACCTACCACGATCCCGAAGTTGGAACTGTGTGGTGCCGTAGTGGGAGCTCGCGTTTGTGAGAAGGTGGTCAATGGCAATTTTGGGACTTATTGTGTTTTTGTTGCATTTATCTGTAATATCTACCTATTTCTGTCACTTAGAGGCTTAATTTACTATATAGAACTAAACACTTATGTGCTGATACCAAATAAACTATGATTTAAAATTAGTGAAGCAACCTTCTGAATGACAGAAAGGGATGGAGGCACAGGAAACTGATGATCTGTACATATGATTTTACCTTCAGTTGATAAAATATGTTTGTTTTAGATTGGAGAGACCTTTGCGCTTCTCAAGTAACTTGAATGCAGTTTGTTTGGAGACTAGCGACGCTGATCCCACGGTACCGCTAACGATTACCGGATGGGGCAAAACTAGTAAT
This sequence comes from Standfussiana lucernea, assembly GCA_964057025.1. Taxonomy (NCBI): domain Eukaryota; kingdom Metazoa; phylum Arthropoda; class Insecta; order Lepidoptera; family Noctuidae; genus Standfussiana; species Standfussiana lucernea. The sequence continues at coordinate 10,042,919 of OZ059795.1, forward strand.
ACCAGTATGTATGTTTTTACATGGGACTTGAATATAACTTGCGATATGTGTGACCACGCTGAAAGGAAATACAAGCGTGATTGTATCTTTTATGTACCCTCCGAAAGGGTAGGCCCTGGCGTAAAGTGCATCAATTTCGCTAGGGAACGGGCGCTGATCCAGACTTCTGGTCACTATACATAGAAAGATTTCTGCTGAATATCCGCCCCTTGGACCGAACTTGGTCCCGTTTTACAAAAAATGTGGCCCGCCGCTTTTCGAGTTTAAGTTAAGTTTTATTTTGTAGCGGCACGGTTGGCTTAGTGGCTGAGCGATTGTCTGCGATTCCCGCACGGAAGAAATATTTGTATGGCCTACAGGTAGTACACGACAAAGTAGAAATTCTTAGTGTCGGGCAAGGTTTTAAAAAATAAAGTTTATCTGTTTACTCCTATTACAAACTAACATCTACAGCTAACAGGAATATTATGAACAAAATATTTCACTTGAAATTTGCAGGGGACACGAGAAGCAACTTGCTTTTGAAAGCGAACGTGACGATAGTTAGTCGTAATAAGTGCAGCGAGTCGTACACCAACTGGCGCAAGCTACCTTCGGGCATCTCGCCCGACCAGATGTGTGCTGGCGATCCGGAAGGCATCCGGGACACCTGCCAGGTAATTATGTGTCTTGTATATACCTTTACTCCGGTTAGACTAGAAGCCGAGTCCAACATAGTGCAAAGGCTAGGCAGATGATGATAATGACACTGTATTGGGCGATTAGTCAACCTTTTGACCGCCACGGACGCCTATGGACGTCAAATCAAAAAGTGCTCACGACGCCACGGACGGCATAATACGTCTAATTTTGTTGCGGTGAAATTGTGGCTTGGCGTGGAAGGCTCGCGCGTGTTTATGCTCTGGCGTTCAAAAAAGTTAAACAAAGGCAATACTTTAACGGAGTGAAGTACTCATACAATTAAATCATCATAATCTGCCTAGCCTTTTTCTCAACTTTTTTGGGGTCGGCTTTCAGTCTTGTCGGATGCAGCTGAAAAAACTGCAACTCATAAAATTAAATATCACTAAATTTTACAACGGCAATAACTCTAAAACGTGAAAAAAACTGTTCCCTAAATTTTTTTACTTATATGACCATTTATGCAATTTTTATGTGGGGTAGCACAGTTTTTTGGCGCTTGAATGATATTGACAAGAGAGCGCTATTAGTAAACATTTGCGAAATTATATGTGCATATTGTATTGAAAACAACATCTCGTTAAGCCGTTGGTCCGCCGCGCCGGCTGTCATTTGTTGGTCTTTGACAGTAGTTACGTCTTACCAAGGGGCATGGTATTACCCACAGTGGCGTGTCTAGTGGCCAAAAATACGGCAAGCCCATAAGACAAGCAGACAGTTGAGAAACCCATACATCATGAAGAGTAGTAGGTTATAATGGCAAGCCAAGCTTGTATGAAAGTACCGCTACTGGTTACCTAGTAATTGGGAAATGGAGGTCAGATAGGCAGTCACTCCATGTAAAATACTGGCATTCAGACCCCAACATGGTGGGAAACGGCTAGGCAGGTGATGATATTGAATTGAAAAAACAAGATGGCGGTGTTAATTCAAAGTATGGCCAGGCGCCAAAAACAGTGTAGTATAATGTGTGGTCGGTCCTCAGGGCGACTCGGGCGGGCCGCTGCAGAGCGCGGCGGCGGACGGGCACAGTCGGCTGGTGGGCGTGACGTCGTTCGGGCGCGGCTGCGGCTCGCCCGTGCCCGGCGTCTACACGCGCGTCAGCCGCTACCTCGACTGGATCGAGAGCGTCGTCTGGCCTAACGCTTAAATAAACGCTTCACTATACTACAGATAATATAATACGTACAGATACCCAATCCCATACAAAGAAATGACACCTCCCTGAGTCTGGCTATTGAGCTAGCTATTTTCCTTCCTCCATTTTTTCAACAGATAGCAGCATTAGCGGCTCACTAATTGCCAGAGACTAGTTATGCAACACCATCTAGGAGTCGGCCTAGATACTGCGTGGCATCAATGCTACGTGGCATCGATTCGATACTACTACGATGTGATATGATATATTTATTTTGAAAAAACATGAGTATTTATACAGGTCTTATAAATAAATGAAATCCATTTAGGAATGGCGTACAAAAATGTCTGGCTTAAACCATAGTGTGAACTTAATTAATATATTTTTTTTAAGTAGAGGTTATACTTAGGTACCTAGTAACAATATAAGAAATTTCGTAACGAAATTACCGATGCATTCGTTTTGCAATCGCTTAAAGTTCTGATAAGCTGTAATAGCATTTGGCTAAAAGAATTTATTTAATAAGCTGTATTTTATAGTCTAGTTGGTAATAATTTTGAGGATTTCTCTACATAGTATAAAACAAAGTCACTTACCGCCGTCACTACGCTTAGATGTTTTAAACTATGCAACGGATTTTAATGCGGTTTTCACCAATAGATAGAGTGATTCATGAGGAAGTACATAACTTTTGTTTTATCTATGTTAATTTTACATGGTGTTGTTTTTATATGATAGATTCTCTACATCGAGTACGATATCGCACCGTGCGTTCAAGAACATATAATAAAAATACAACAAAAAAATTGCTGGAGTTGGAGAAGTTTCAATTGTGTGTGTGAGTTAGGTATTTTCGCACTGCAGTTTATGTGACAAATTGAGTTAAACGCAAAGAGCTCTAAACAAAATGATTAACAGATGGCTACTTTTAACAACTTCATCATTCTATGTGATCGAATTGATGTCTTCAGGGTTCATTTATCTTTTATGTTGAAATTACGTGATTTATGAGTGTAAATAGATAAATCAGCATTAACCAAGAAAGTTTTGATTTTTACTAATCTTACTTCAGCCAATATCTACCGTTTAACGCAGTTTAGTGATGGTTAATTTCATAACTATTACCTATGCTACCATCTATGGTTTTTTTACAGGACTAATTATAATTTGTTCGAGTTGAGTCTCCATGGCTGTAGCAATTGACGGTTCTGCTGAAAGATGTGTTATGCCCGTTTTCACCGACATCCCCTAAGTTTATGGGATCCCCTAAGAATGGTTAGGGGGCTGTTAGGGGATGGTTTCTGTTTCACCAACATTAAGGGGTCAGTTAAAAGTTAAAAGGTCCCCTAAATTTAGGGGAATTTTTATTTACCTAGTTATGTGTCCCATAGTTAAGTGACAAAAATGATGGTGAAACGAAATTTAATTTAGGGGCTAGTTTAGGGGAGCTTTTAAGCTAAAGATCCCATACTTATGTGGTAGTTTAGGGGATGTCGGTGAAAACGGGCATAATGCCCGTTTTCACTAGCCTCTAAATTAAATTCCTAAATGTGAGACATATGGGGTGATACGTGATCGGTTCAAGCCGATTCAGTGTGGGGACTCCCTTATCCCTGGCCACAATATTGATAATGTAAAGATGGCCACACAGACATGTGTCTAAAGGCTGTTGCTTAACATTCTCGTCAAATTCAAGAAGGTAACTATGCTAATTCTCGACCCGAAGCACTAATAAAATTGTTAGGTATTTTTGCATGTGCAGATACAGCTATATGGGCACGATGGGCATGCCCACAACCTTAATTGAGGTCGATATTCTGAAGTTCAACGCAAGGCCTTAATAAAATTTAAAATTGTAACCCTATTTTACTCTAGCATTAAAATTATCTTACGTGACTCGCCCGGTCAGCGTAGCCACCGCGGGGAAATCATTTTCTAATACATGCAGAGGCAATTACGGCAATTATAACTTTTCCTGCCTGATGTCACAGAATTAGTAAGTGCGAAATAAATTGTAATGTATAAAGTTCAGTGGAATCAGTCTCAAACTAAATACTTAATACTTTTAAGGCTAAAAATGAGCATCCGAGTACTCGTGCTACCGCTACAAACTTACCCATTTTCTTTAAACCAACGCGCGCGGGTCGTACTTTAAACCCTGTGAAGTAAAATTATCACAAAAGGTTTTTTTTTCTACCTCTGGATTGTCACTCCTATTGGACGTTCACATTATTGAACGGTATAGACGGAGGCTAAAATAGATTACGAGCCCCTTGCCCCGAGGCCTTTATAGGCAATTATGGCATACATACACAAGGTTGCATAAAATGGACCATAATATGGACACTTTGATCTCAAATTACATAACTATTTGAATTTATTCGAGGCAAGGAGTAAAAATTTTTGAGCTCTCTGTACTCGCTTTTGCACCCTAGTTTCTCTAGAAACTTCGGTAGGCCGAAAAATTTCTTACCTATCCAAGGTAGGTAAAGTGTTAAAATTTGTTGTTTTGAGCTCGCTCTCCAGCCGGTCTTAAATATTGCATTTGTCTAAAAATCGACCAAGTAACGCCTGTATGAAGGACCGCCACAATTCTAACCTGTCCTATGCAGGGCCTCAAAAAATTTCGAGCTCGCTTCGCTTCGCTCGCTCTTGCAGCGTACTACCTCTTGTGTCTTCTCTTAGTGAGTTGACCAAGTAACTCCTGTATGAAGGTTCGAAACATTTTTAACCTGTCCATGGCAGGGTCTTAAAATTTTCGAGCTCGCCTCACTCGCTCGTGGAGCCTTTCTTGGTTTCTTCCTTTTGTTCTTAAAATTGTCTCCCTTAGTCGATTCGCTGTCGATCCCTATTTCTAAATAAAAGGACTAAAGAAAAGCTTACTTGTCTGGAGTGGAGAGCTTAAATATTCCTTTAAAATAAATAAATAAATAAATAAATAAATATCGCTAGACATTACACACAGCGCCATCTAGTGCCACATTAAGCAACGAGGCTTGTGTCGTGGACACTAGATAGTTGATATACTACATAGATACTTTTTGTTTGTAAATACATACTTATTATACATATAAACATCCATGACTCGGTAACAAATGTCCATGCTTAATCACACAAACACTTGCTCCTACCGGGATTCGAACCCGGAACCCTATGAACGTAAGGCAGCCTCACTACCGCTGCGCCATTCGGGTCGTCTTTAGTTTCTAGACTTTTTAAAACTCTTAATTTTTTTTAACTTCTATATAAACAAGTGTGGAAAATCTAACCAATCTGAGATGCTAGAATTTTTAAGTGGCTATTGCATTTTAGATTCTTATAAAAACTTCAGCTGCATCCGTAAATAGTTAACTTAACCCTTACAAATCAGTTTTTACTCGCAATAAACTCTGCCCCCTCCTGGCCCAAAAGCTGGCGACGCTCTTGATTCTAACATACACACTTGTCATTTTCATGATGAAACAGGCAAACATTTTACAGGTTTATTAATTAACTAGCTGTTGCCCGCGACTACGTCCGCGTGGAAATTTTGTTGTGTATATGTGAGACTGCCTCGTTGACTGAGTGGTCGTAAGCGCTCATAGCGCAAGCGCGATAGGCTCGCCCCCTATTACATGGGACTTCAACATAACTGGCGAAATGTGGATATACGATTAGGTAAACATCTGCCTAACGCTTCGGGGATTACAGATGTGATGTTATGTTATAGTAAGATGTTATGTTATATATGATAACTGACAGCCTGATCAAAATGTGATAACTACAAAAGGCGTCCTTTTTAGGCGCTGTAATTCTGGGCGGCAAAGGTCCGAAACAAAAATAAATGGCGTTGAGGAGACGATATGGTTTAAAAAGTGGAACCTTATGGTACTATACAACTTTTTTTCAAAGTGACCAATCAAACACCTTGTTGGGCGCTATTTATTATTCCAATACCGTTCTGTATACAACATTAAACGACTTATTATTTTTCGTCAGCATGTGCAAGTTTTGGACACGTGAACAACTGTTATGTTTGGTTAATTTCTAAACGTCGACTGTCAGTCTGACGTTTAGCTGTCATGATTTTACCGCGCTGAGAGAGCACGTTTTTGCTGTGAAAGGGATATATCTTTTTGTACTAATAAATGCCTGAGTGAAATTTCTATTAGTTACTTCATCCACCATACTTCCCTGCGCCATCACAAAGGATTTCAACAGTGGCGACGACCGAACCACGCTCGAAAATGCCTACAGATCCGAACGGCGGCGCCGGTGCGAGTGCCGTCAACATTCCGGCGAATTTCATAGAATTCTACGATTCGAAGAATAAATTCACCAGATGGGTACAAAGATTCGAAGGTGCTCTCTCTATTTACGGGGTTACCTGTGCCAAGACATATAGGTAATTCATACTTTCTCCATTACGTTGGGGCGGATTTGTACGAAACTCTCTGTGACCTAGTCTCGCCAGAGAAACCAGAAGACCGTGATTACACCAGGAACGTATGCACGCTGCAGAAACACCTCGACCCGACACCTCTCGAAATTGCAGAATATTTCAAATTTCATCACAGACACCAGTTGGAGGGAGAGTCTGTAAAGGATTACATTGCAACGTTGCGCAAAATGGCCACTACTTGCAACTTTGGCGGCTTTTTGACAACTGCCTTGAGAAATCAGCTTGTATGCGGACTTAAATCTCAGAGAATCAAAGACAGACTGTTGGAAGTACGGGATCTCACATTAGAGAAAGCAATGGACATAGCCGCTGGCATGGAGAGTGCACTAGCAGAAGGTGCTCATACCAAAGAAGTACAGGCAGTACAGACCACCAGTAGAAAGAAGAATAATTTTGTGAGACCACAAAGTCAAGATACTGCGAAAAAAATCGAGTGTTATCGCTGTGGTGGAGGGCATTATGCAAACAAATGTGCTATGATAGATGCAAAATGTAATTACTGTCAAAAAGTGGGACATATTAAAAGAATGTGTATGAGGATGGAAAAAGTCAATGCAGTGGAAACTGAAGAAGAAAATAATGAAGAGATTGTTCATGTGAATAATTGCGAAATGGACTCATCGAAAAAGTTTTGGATTAAAACAAAAATCAGTAACTCAGAGGTGCTAATGGAATTTGACAGTGGTTCTGCAGTGTCTATTATGAATGAAAATTACTATAAAAAAATCTGTAAAGAGAAACTAGTGCCTACTAAAGTAAGATTGTGTACCTATTCTAATCAGTTCTTAAATGTTTTAGGTGTTGCCAACGTCACAGCTACCATTGGACATGAGACCCAAAAAGTAAAATTATATATCATATCTGGGAGCCAGCATCCACTCTTGGGGAGGGAATGGATACACAAATTTGAGACTTTCAAGGATTTCAGGAATGGTATGACACATGTAAACCATGTGTCTCCAGGTAATGTTCCGCATGCTCTTCCTTTACAAAAATTGTTTGAGAAGTACAGTGCTTTGTTCGATGGCAAAAATGTGGGTGAGATAAAAGGGGAACCCGTCGCTTTACATGTAAAACCAGATGCAAAACCATCATTTTTCCGGGCTAGACCTGTACCTTTTGCACTTAAAGAAAGGGTTGAACAGGAGATTGATAATTTAGTAAATGAGGGGGTTTTAGTTAAAGTTGATAACAGTGAATGGGCAACACCAATTGTACCTGTGGTTAAACCTGATGGCAAAATAAGGATTTGTGGTGACTACAAAATATCGGTAAACCAAAACTTATTGGTTGATGAACATCCTCTGCCTACTTCGGAGGAATTATTTAATGGCTTGGCTGGAGGAGACAAGTATACAAAAATTGACTTGCGTAATGCTTATCTAAATTGGAAAGTCAGAGAGGAAGATCAACAATTGTTGACTCTTAACACTCACAAAGGCCTTTACAAATGTACGCGATTAATGTTTGGTCTCAACTGCGCACCTGCGAAATGGCAACGGAAAATAGAAAGCATATTAAAGGATATACCTGTAGTGCATTGTTTCATTGATGACATCCGAGTGACAGCCCCAAATGACACCGAACACCTCAACAGACTAAATCAGGTATTTGCAAGACTTGCGGAATATGGCCTAAAGGTAAATTTGAAAAAGTCAGAGTTCATGAAAGATGAGATTGAATACTGTGGGTACAAGATAAGCAAAGAAGGCATACACAAAGTCGAGAGTAAAGTGAAGACTGTTGTAGAGGCTCTTAATCCTACAAATGTGTCTGAACTTCAAGCTTTACTGGGATTGGTAAACTACTATGGAAGGTTTCTACCGAACTTGAGTAATACTTTAGAGCCTTTACATGAGCTGCTGCGAAAAGGAACTGTGTGGAATTGGTCCGCAGGATGTCAAAAAGCTTTACTAACAATTAAAAAACAAATGCTGTCCGACACAGTTTTGGCTCATTACTCACCTGACTTACCACTTGTACTGGCCACTGATGCTTCTCCTACTGGGGTTGGAGCGGTCTTATCACATATCATGCCTGATGGGACGGAGCGACCTATTCATTATGCTTCACAGACATTGAATGCCTCTCAACGTAAATGGGCACAGATTGATAAAGAAGCTTTTGCTATTGTATTTGGGGTTAAGCGTTTCTTTCAATACTTGTATGGCAGAAAATTCATCCTTTTTACAGATCATAAACCATTGGTGCAAAGAACAATGGCAGTATTTGGTCTGGACTTTTTTTTGGCGTCCATAGATTTCATAAATATGAACCAAATTTAATTAATTTTCTACGATTTTTCAGTTATTCACTCCTTCTCGTTAAGGCCGGAGTTATTTTATGTTTTTAAAAGCTTATCAAATGATTTTCGAATTAGGTACATTCGAAATGTTACCATTAGAATAGTGATGTGAGTACAAATAGTATGAGTGCAATTTATCTGTATCAATAATTAATCGAATGATCGATATAATATATCGACCGATCGATCGACCCATGTAGAGTTGGTTTTGTTTGTAACATAATTATTGAAATCCTCTATTCTTTCGTCTCTAATCAACTGATATCTTTGAAGAAATACTTGTACTTTTAATTCCAATTAATAATGGCTAAAACTATCACAGGATAGTTTCAGTGTTGTATCGATTCTTAAGAAAACGGAATCGAAACGTGCAGCACTACTTTTGTCTTTGACAGTGACAATACATGTTGTCTGTGGTTGTCTGTCTTGACAAGTCAAGTCAAGACGTTACAGAATCCTTCCGCGTTTTTCATCTCGGTTGTGTTTTGTGTTTATATTTGGCCTTCTATTTATTTTTACCCGACCTGGACTGTTTGTGGACTGATTGATACTGCCTGTGTGACTAGTGTGTGCCCTTAGGACTCCGATATTGCTTTTGCGTGACCTTAAGCTAATCTTACTGTGCTCCGATTGTGCCCAGTGAATTGGATTTTTGTTGTAAACCCGGAACTGTAGGCTGCTGCGCACACACTATGACCTTAGTGTGGTATCTAGGATGGGCCAGACATCAAGAACATATCTCAGCACCAGCAGGTTTTCTTGATGAGATAATAATACGAGATGAGGATGAGCAATAAAATAAATATGTTTAACAAAATGTGTTTTTCATTTGTCCTAACATTAGGTGTTATAAGTATTCTAACCGTCAGTTTTAGTGTCTACGGGGCAAGTGCATTTTTTTAAATTACGCGCCCAGCTTTCTTAAACATACAATTGAGTACTACTCTTCACAGCGGGTTAGAATTTATTTGGGTTTTTCTCATTTTATCCGTAAATACTGTTATCCTCACTTAGACCACACCACCATTTATCCATTTCTTTATGATTTAATTTCAATCTGCGATGTTTTATAGATAATTGTTGTTTAGCGTTCATTCATAACCTAAAAATTCAAACACCGAAATCTTTTTTTTCCGGCTTTCCCAAATGAAAATAGTCTCATTTATAGATTTTGGAGCTAACGCCAAATCTTTTAATATATTTTTCATTACGGGACGCTTCAATTTGATCCCAGACAATTCTTAGTATGGAGACCTGCCATTGTTCTTTTCTCGCCTTCTAAGGCATTACCACATCTTTCTGCTGCTCGCATGCAACATTATGCAATTTTTTTACAAGGTTTTCAGTATGAGATCAAATATAAAAACTCCAAAGAGAATGCCAATGCAGATGCGTTTTCACGCCTACCCTTCGCTGAAGAATCAGCTTCAATAGAAGAGGTTGATGTTTTTCTAATTTCAATGATAAGCATTCTACCAGTCACTGTAAAAGACATTGCGGCTGCAACAAAAGATGATCAGTCTTTGAGACCATTGTTTACAGGCGTTTTGGATGGAAAGAAAGTTGCTCATAGCGACAGATTCGGAATAGACCAGACAGAATTTTCATTGTTGGAAAATTGTTTAATGAGAGGTTCACGCGTCGTGATACCTAGTTGTTTAAGAGGTACTATTATGAATGACTTACACTCTTGCCATTTTGGCATGAACCGAATGCTGGCCCTGGCAAGAAGCTACTGTTGGTGGCCAGGGATTGACAAAGATATTAGAAATTTGGCTCAGAACTGTTTAGAGTGCGCATTACACCTAAACTCACCCCCACCAGTAGCTCAAAAACATACTTGGGAATATCCGTCCAAACCATTTGAGAGGGTCCATATTGATTTTGCAGGAAAGTTTCAAAATGTATATTTTCTCCTGATAGTAGACGCGTTTTCTAAATGGCCAGAAATTCACATTTTAAACAGAATTGAAACTGACTCTACTATTGAGGTATTAGATAAAGTTTTCACTACATTCGGATATCCAAAAATTCTTACAAGTGATAATGGAACTCAGTTTGTCAATCCTAAAGAACAATGGGCGTCCTGGCCCATTAGCGGCCATTAATAAAACTAGTGTCATTTGAAAAGTGAATGCTTGTAGAACAAATATTGTTCAAGCAGTATGATTAAATATCATTTGAGAAAAAAGATATGGGTTAAATACTATTTTAATGAATTGTCATATTTTTATCATTCAGCATTTTTTGTTTTTCATCACAAAACGTACGAAAAACCTTTGCGTTTTGCTTATTTTACAAACGTATGCATTAATAAATAAAGTAATGAAACTATTGGGCTTCCATGTAAATGTAAAATATTTGTCACAATATTCAATACCTTTGATAATCTGAAGATAACATTTTTAATTCATTTTAACTTTTATATTCCCAATAGCGCAACATTTGCGTTCAACATTTGGAATCCAACAATTGGGATCAAATAATTGACAGCCCTAACTTGCTCCACGATTTCAATGCCACACATTTTTTGCATATCATCAGCCTCATGAAAATAGCAGTGCTTCGAGGATCTCTATTGGATTTTGATCATATAGATGACATGGACATAAATGAAATATATATTCGATTGTGTGTCAGTCGAGAACAATTTATGAATATTTTGGAACAAACCCCGTCATTGTCGAACGTATCAACTCGGCCGAACACAACATTAGCCTGTTACCTAATGAAGCTGCGAAGTGGTGAAGCAAACGAAAGGCTGGCATCACTTTTCAACATGAGCCGGCGAACCCGTGAAAGACATCTTAAGTTAGCCAGGGATTCCCTTTTTTTGGACTTCGTTCCTCGACATCTGGGTTACGACCATATTGACAGAAGGGACATAGCTAATCGAAATCTTCAAGTGCCAAATGCTGTTTTTGGAAATCCAAATGCAGAACCCTCAGATAGAACGGCAATTGTGATAGCAGACGCCACTTATATCTACATACAAAAGTCCACAAACCATTTATTCCAAAGGCGATCACATAGTCTACACAAATTCACGAATTTATTGAAACCATTTTTAATGGTATGCTGCGATGGTCATATAATAGATGCATTTGGGCCATATGCAGCTACAGAGTCGGATGCACAAATAATAAAAAATATGATCGAAGACGAAGAAGGCAGTATTCATTGGTTTTTTAGACAAGGGGATGTGTTCATCTTAGACCGTGGATTTTGCGACGTAATCGACGATTTACATGCCTGTGGATATGAAGCTCACTTGCCAAAAACAAAAAATCGCAACGAAGATCAATTAACACAGACAGAGCAAGCTAATAAGTCTAGGTTGGTCCGTTACTATGCGGAGCATGTGCGACAAGGCCTATCTTAATATATATAAATCTCCTGTCACGATGTTTGTCCGCGATGGATTCCTAAACTACATAACCGATTTTAAATTAAATTGGCACACCGTGAGCAGTCTGGTCCAACTTGAGATATAGGATAGCTTAGATCTTTAATTATAGTCGCAATTTTATTTTATTGCAAATTATTTGTCTATATAATTAATTGACAGTCACAATTATCTGCTTACTCCAAAAGATTCTAACAGATGTCGATACTTTTCGTTTCGTAACTGTCAAACATTTGATGTCCATCCTGTCAAATACTGTCAGTAGTGACAAATGATTGACATATTTATTGATTGTCAAATATTAATGCGTGCGTTCAGAAATTTATTTTATTTTGATCTAATAGAAAGGTTAATAAACAATTAAGGTAGGTGGTAGGTAGGTGGTAGGTACTAGGAGAGTAGGATAGGTAGGTAGGTACTAGGAGAGTAGGATAGGTAGGTAGGTACTAGGAGAGTAGGATAGGTAGGCAGGTACAAGGAGAGTAGGATAGGTAGATAGGTACTAGGAGGGTAGGCTAGGTGGGTAGGTAGGGTGGGTAGAGTAGGTAGGGTAGGTGGGGTAGGATTCATTGACTGTTAGGCGGTACGAAGTTCGCCGGGACAGCTAGTATAATATAGAAGTGTATAGAGATAGCCAATGTACAGGTCTAGTCGAGTACGGCATTACAGCTACAAATGTTTGGCTTCTCCGCTGCCGAATACAATCGCGACATGCGCGGTCTAGAATTTATTATTCTTATATTCTTATAGACAGGCAGAAAAATGGTAGGGAAGCTATAGAAAACTATTATTACAGTTGCCTTATCGGTAAACACACTCTGGGTTGCTGCGCCCACATAATGTATATAGTTTGGTACTTAGGGTGGGCGAGAAACCAAGAGGAAGACATTCTTTTGCCAGCTGATTTTTTAAATGAAATAATTGTTGATGACGATTAAAGTCCAATAATTATTGTAGTTATTAAGTAATATTGTATTATTGTAATCTGGCATAATGTTTTTATTTTAATAAATCAACGTATTTAACAAACCTTTAGTTTTATTTAAGCTATCATTATCTTATATTTGTATATTACGTATGTAATAACATAGTCATATCATTATAATGTACTTAAAATTCATTATTATATCAATGTAACATCATCACGAGGTGTACAAAATATTGTATTTAAGATACAAACTGTAATCATTCCTTTTAAATGATTTAATTAGTTTTTTTTTATATAATCCACCTATGATAACTTTTTATCCAAGGAACTTACAGAAACAGTCTTTTGTAGTCTTATTGTATACATAATTGGCTACTAGAAAATAAATAGTACAGATGTGGCCGCCGATGGGACAAGCTCCATACAATTATGCCCATTGTCCTTTGATGAGTATCTTAAAAAAAATGGTATCATACACAAGCGGTCTGCCCCATACAACCCTGCAACTAACGGACAGGTAGAGAGATATGTTCAAACTTTCAAAAATAAACTACGTTGCTTACAAACTAACAAAAATAACTTACAGAGGAAGATAAATGAGATATTATTTCAATACCGGATCACTCCTCACCCTGCTACAAGTCAACCTCCTGCGGAAATGGTTTTTACTTACCGCCCAAACTCACGTTTTTCCTTGTTGTGTCCTAACAAAAGTAGTGAACTAAATTGTCCAGATGAGAGCACTGTACTTCCTCGGAAAGAGGTAAGGGTGGTTCGTGTGCGGAAATTACTACCCGGTGAAAGAGTGGTTGCTCGTAATTATTTAGGAGAGAGAAATTGGAAGTTAGGTAATGTTGAAAAGGTTCTTGGAGAATTACACTATTTAATTAGATTGGACAATGGTATTCTGTGGCGTCGTCACATCGACCAATTGCGTCGTGTTGGAGATAATACGCCAGTTACAAATGATAGGTCATATTATGACCATGACACTGATGCGTTGCTAAGTCCACATCTGGATTCAGCTCCAACAAGACCTGCCACACCTCCGAGCTCTTTAGTTATGCCTCTCGATGACACCGGAGGGACTTTGCAACCTGATGATGTTAATGTACCTTCAACACCTTCGGTATCTCTACCTTCGATTACACCTAAATCTACCACACCTGTTGTACCACGTAGAAGCAAGAGAATAATTAAACCTGTTAGTAGACTAAACTTGTAATATAAGCAGGGACCATATCGGTTACCCATTGAAAGGGTTTTCGTTAGGGTTTTTCGAAGCGGTTAATCAAAAACCCATACGATATGGGTAACCCTTTTGAACGGCTTACGGCCGGTCTCAATAACGTACTTACCTTTAACAATCTGTTAAATTACCTATCTTTTGTAGGTTTAGCCGCTTTTGTGCGTCTCAATAAACTAAAGATAGATAGGAGTATCTATCTTTAACTTTGAACTATCTTTGGGAGGGCTTACCGCTACTATAGTTATGTAGATCAATAGAAAAAAAACGTAGAGCGTCTCAATAACATTTTGACAGTTAACTTTAGTTTGTTTTCGTTACTGTCAGTCCAAAATTTGTAATCTCCCGAAATTGGGCGATTTACTGCTGGTTTACATAGTAATTTACAACTTATTTCATAATAAAATGGATTTGTTCAGTGATGAAAGTGATAATGAGATGTATGAGGCCGGTGTATTTGATTCTGCGACAACTACAGAATCAGGTGAACGCAGAGTGTACAGTCGCATTAACTACGAAAGTGAATTTTCTGACTCGGAATTTACATTTAGATTTAGATTAAATAAAACTAGTGTAAATGAATTATTAGTAAAAATGTTACCAAATTTGAGAGTAAAATCCTCCCGGTGAGTAAATTACCTATTTCTAGTACTTAACCTAAACTTATCAAGTAGAACCAACAAAAGTAATATACCAACTACTAGTGTAGCTAAACATGAGATATTTTTATTTATTTATGACTACAACTAATTAAACATTATATTTCAGGAACTATGGTGTATCTCCACTACACCAGTTGTTGCTCACACTTAGATTTTATGCATTGGGCACAATGCTTGTATCTGTTGCGGACTTCGTTGGAGTTTCAAAAGCAACAGCTGGCAGAATTGTGTCTGATGTATCTCGTGCAATAGCTGGACTGTATTGTGAATATGTTAAAGTTTTGGAAAACACCCAGCATGCCTTCCATGCCATTGCAGGATTCCCTAAAGTACTTGGGGCAATTGACTGTACACATATACCCATACAATCACCCAGTGAGTTGGCATTTTTACTGTTAAAATGTTTCAGATAAAAGTCATATGCTTTGCTTCCTTTACGTTTCCTTTGCGTTTTATAAAGCTTGTACTTACTCAAATCTAAAATAATAAATAAGAGATTTTTATTTTTAGATTCAAATATAGGAGAAGAGTACAGGAATAGGAAAGGAATATTTTCAATGAATGTCCAAGGAGTCTGTAATGCAGACTTGCTATTTATGAATGTAGTTGCTCGGTGGCCAGGGTCTGCTCATGATGCTACTATATTTAACAATTCCATTATTAAAAGTGAGTATAAATAAAATATTTTAATATTTTCTATTATTAAACTTTTCAAGCATACCTATCTGATAACATCACCTACATAAAATAACATTCTTATTATTATTTTCAGTGCAATGTGAAGATGGGATCATTGAAAATAGATGGCTCATTGGTGATAGTGCATATCCTTGTAATTCATACCTATTGACGCCATTGCTCAACCCGGTATCTCTTGCAGAAATTCGCTACAATGAATCACATATTAAGACCAGGAACACCATAGAAAGGTTGATACCTATTATCATTGATCACTTGCCTATTTGTTTTCATATTAATATGTATAGGTTGTGTTCAGTATAAATAGTTAAATATTGTTAATATTTTTTCAGGTGTTTTGGTGTATGGAAAAGACGCTTTCCAGTGCTTTCGTTGAAAATCCGTCTCGCATTAGAAACAACACAAGCAGTTATTATTGCCACATCTGTGTTACACAACATTTGTAGGTTGAATAATATAAGTGATGTGGAACCTGAAGTTGAGATACCGCTTGAGCAAGCTGATATTATCCTAGTTGAGGGACTGGGTCACCAACATCATCGTGTTAGACAACATCTGATAGATAATTATTTTAGTTGGTGTGTACCTATATCATACAATTTGATGTCAGTCTTATGGTTCTAGAAAATAATATGAAAATGATCAAGGGTATAAATGGTTTTTTTTTTTTCAGATATCTACACAGAATATTCGTGGCTAGATTCAACAAAGGAATATTGTAAAAAAATTTTTTAATTCTGATTATATCTAAATGAAAAAGAATATTCAAGCGTTTAATTTTTATATCCTTAATCTTTAGTATCTTTTTGATAAAATATAAATAAGAAAAACAAAGAGAATATAATGACACAATATTTTTAATTAAACAACACAATACACGATTACACCCCTTAATTATACACCATATTACAAAACATTATAACTAATCAATATAACATGTAATAAATCAAAACTAACTTATAAATATGGGGAACTTACATTACTATACATTACAGTTAATTTTCTCTTTCATTAATTTTATTTCTAATTCTAGTTTTATAGTCTCTAATTCTATTTTTTTATTTTCTAACACAACTTTTTGTGCCTTAGCTTGAAAGTAAGCTGCCAACCCCAGATCCTTGTCTCTCTGAGCTCTCTGTACTTCTTCAGAGAGCTTCCTCCGTTTATTCACTGTAAAAATAAAGGGGTTTTATTAAATTTAAATAGTATTTACACAAAATTCCTTTACCACTGCTTATACTAATGAATACAATGTTTACACCTTACAACCTTTAACCAGTACTTTAATATTATCTCAAAACGGGAACCCATATTACTGAACTATGTGGCTAACATTGTAAATCAATTTTAGCGACTAAAGTTAAAAATATGAAACTTACAGGCACTCTTTGGAGTGTTAAAAATAAAGTTCTTTGGTGTGTAACTACTGCCACCACCACCACCACCACCACCACCAATATCACCACTACAATCACCACCCAATACCACAACGCTACTGCCCTGAGCTAATTCTGGCAATGGTTGGAAGTCTAAAACTTCTACAGTTGCTTCACAGGTGGCTTTGCTAGCAATAGCTTCATCCGCCCCATCACCACCAAACTCCGCAGCTAGGCCATTGCATGTAGCACCTAATATAGATGCTACTCGGTCTAAAACTTCATCAGGAGGGATGTAAGACTTCCCCCCTCCAGTCTGTAAATTAAAAACAAAGTTTAGAGCAACCACAATAAAATGCATGACTAAATAATAATATAAATTCCTTAAATACTGACCTTAAGGTTATTTTGTCTTATGAAAGCACTACGCTTCCTTGCAGACTTCTTTAAATTCTCCCACTTGAGTCGAATTTGCTCAGGACGCCGCATATCTCCCGTAACAGCACTGAACTCCTGTGCAATTGATTTCCAAGCTTCTTCTTTAAGTTTATTGTTTGTTGCGTTCGTCGCTTTGGTTGTTATCACTTGATGTTTCATAATCATATCAAGAAGTAGAATTATGCTGTCCTTTACAAACGGCTTAGCCTTAATCTGAAAATAAATTATAATTTAGGCGCGAATTGGTGGCAAGGGAAGCCTTTTGTTTATCTGTCCCAGACATAATAGAGTTTTTAACAAAATATAATCAATGAGTACTCAGGCAATACTTACATATTGTTGTTCAGCCATTTTAAGAAATCGTTGCACAATACTTTATAAATACAAATAAGTTATTAATTTCCAAACAAATCACAAGTCGAAACACTTCAAAACAGATGCGAATTGCGAGCAAGCGCGGGAGTACGAAGGTTGACAGCGTCGCGTCGTTTGCTGGCAAATGTCAAAAATGCGTTTTATTGCATCATGTTAGAAAGCATTTTATCATTATTTTATTATAATAAGTCCACCGTTTTCGTATAAATTATAAAAGGAGGTTTTTTTAATTACAATTTTACTGAAGCTAATATCGTATAAGCAAAAACAATATTTTTCACGAGAAACAAAACGTAACGCATTTTTTGCGAGGGAAAGGACCTATCCGTCTTTAACTGCAGGTATCGTTACGGAAATTTTGTTATTGAGACGGCAGTTATCGATCGATCAGAAGTAACAGTTAAGCTCTGGTAGCTAACCGAGTTTGACTTACAGTAGAGTATTGAGACCGGCCGTTAATAGACCATTTTGGTTACCTATTGATTTTTCGTCCAAATACGCATTGAGAACAGACGTGTCGTTACTTGCTCCGCATTAATAAGTTACACGCTTCAACCGACACTAGTGCATATCTTAATCTGTTTTAATTCCCAATATCGCGTACACCGACCAAGCACACAGCGGAGGTGCGCCCGCGCACCCGCGACCCGCGAGGAAACGAGAGGTACCTGGTATAATTGCCATCCCGCTCCAGTGCCGCTGCTCACGCTCGCTAACCGTGTGACGTCGTCACTCTCGCCGCACGCAAACGACACATGATACAAGCGGACTCACAACAACGGAGTTGTAGAAGTGATATGAATTCGCCGATGAATAAGTCTGCTTCAGAGTCGGAGATTAGTCTGATGGGAAATGACGATAAAAAGACGCCACCCAATTTTGTATTCCAAAGGGTTAAGAGAAGCCGTGAAGAAATATCTATTGGAGAACAGTTGGAAGAGTTCAAGAAAGAAATGAAGGATATGATGGCTCTCTTTTTAACTCAACAGGGAAAAGAGACTCAACAAGTTTCTTCAACTTTAAAAGAAATACAAAAATCTAACTTAAACATAGAAAATACGATCACTCACCTTATGGCACAAAATCAAGATCTAGAAAAGAAAATGTCTCATTTGGAAAAGCAGGCTAAGGAAGACCGGAAATACATCACGCTCTTGGAGAATAAAATAGAAGAAATAGAAACAGGAAGTCGTAAAGCAAACTTTGTGATAAAAAATGTGCCGAAACTAGCTGGGGAAACTAAAGAAGAACTTCTTGATTTGGTTATTAATCTTTCTAAGAGTATTGATTGTTCTATGTCAAAAAATGACCTCAAGGACGTGTACAGGGTGCGGGGAAAAAACAATAGCCAAAATACTCCAATAGTTGTAGAAACTGGATCCACACTTCTGAAAAATGAGATACTCAAAATGGGTAGGACATTCAACAAAAAATATAAGCATAAGCTGTGCTGCAAACACCTCGGCTTCAAAACACAGGAAGATACTCCCATCTTCTTGTCCGAACATTTAACTCCAAAGGGATCCCGTCTATATTTTCTGGCCAGAGAACTAATAAAAACAGGTGAGTACAAGTACTGCTGGACTGCTTACGGAAAAGTTTATATCAAGAAAAATGATCAGGCACAAACCATAACCATAAGAAATGAAGAACAAATTCACCAACTTATAGTGAAGGCATGACTTAGCACTGTGCACATTTCTTCTGCACGAGTTGTGAGCGAATTTGATAAAAAATACCCAGCAGTGTTCTCAACCATGCCCACGGTCAACACGTCATATATTATTAAGTCTCCCGTAGCAATTTATTATTATTTTATTGTCTTCATAGATATAAGGTACCTTTTCAAATTATTTGTACATTTTAAAACTTTATCAAAAACTTACTTACATAAACTATATACTCACATAACTCATATTCATAACACTATACATCCACATACTTTCAGTCTCTACTCAACATATACGCAAATTATCAAAAAAGCCCTCACATTTCGGCTACAAACTAAACATACTTACAGCTTTCAAACGACATACATAACTATTATTACAAACTACCTTAACCAAATATTATACAAATCTATTACCCATACTAGAAATATAAATACATATAAAGAATGCTTTTATAAAACAGACATACAGTTATATAAATGTAAAAGCTCGTTTCACTTGATCGAGCTCGCTTTCAATAAGTCCTCCCGTGGCTATTGTGACTATCCTGTAATGACTGCATCTATATTTTCAATTTTATATGAGTAACACATTACAAACAGTGAATGAGATTGACAATATTGAAATAGCGAGTTCAATTAAATGCGACCCCTCGGATTTTTCAGAACATGTACACGTCAAAAGTAATGATTTTACCATTGTGTCACAGAACATAAGAAGCATATATTGCAATTTTGATGACTTCATTGTTTTGTTGTCGACTTTTAAGTTTGAGACTGATGTGATAATTCTAACAGAATGTAGATTGAATACTGACAAACCAATTCCTCAACTCTCAGGCTATCAGGCCTTTATATCAACACGTCAGTTTAATCAAAATGATGGGGTAGTTGTATTCGTAAAACAAACGCTAAAACCAAAAATTCAAGAAGTACAGTTAGCTCAGGCGACTTGCCTACAACTGGATATACTAAACTATATTGTTTTGTGTATATATCGGTCTCCATCAAACACAAATCATGAATTTTTTTTGGAATCACTCAGTCTACACTTGGATTCTATTCCGACACAAAATAACATTATATTAGCGGGTGACATAAATATAAACATTAGACCGAAAACCATTGAAACGGCTCACGAACAGAAAAACCGGATGAACTACCTAAACATGCTTTCGGCTTATGGTATTTTACCCGGTCATACGTTACCTACCAGAGAAAAGAACTGCCTAGACCACATCATGTTGAGGATTCAAAATAGAAAAATATCTGCATCAATCGCCATTTTAAAAACTTCTATAACTGATCACGATACTACCTTTTTATCACTATCAAAATTAAAAACTAGAAACTTAATAAATAAAACCAACATTACCATCAACTTTGACCAAGCGCTTAAATATCTACAAGGAAAAAATCTTGCTGAATTGTTATTTTGTAACGATCCGAATTTGTTAACCGATCAATTGATACAAAAGCTGGCTGATACTATTCAATACAACACTAATACAACAAACACTCCTAGCAATAAGTATATAATCAAACCATGGATCACACCAGGTTTATTACGCTGCATAAAAAACCGCAATAAATTACAGAAACAATCTCGGTTAGATATACACAATGAAATCTTAAAAATAACATATTGTCGGTATAGAAATTATTGTAATAATCTTATAAAGAAATTGAAACGAAAACATGAAAGAGACTTACTAGCTAAATCAGTCACAAATACGAAATTACTCTGGAAAAATATAAAAACAATAACTTACTCAACTAAACCTAAAAACCAAAGCTCTGACCTATTGACCATCTTGCCGTCTCCAGCTGCATCAGTGAATTTTGTTAACACTTACTTTGCCAATATAGGAAAACAATTAGCTCAGCAAATTCAGGCTAAAAAAAAATCTTCTCGTCCTAAAATCTCACCACCCCAATCTAATTCGTTTGTGCTCTTGGACACTGACCCCAAGGAAGTAGATAGTATCCTGATGAGTTTAAAATCAGACAGTGCTGCAGGATGGGACAATATCTCAACTCGTTTCTTGAAATACGTTAGCAAGGAAGTCGTTCCCGTCATAGCACACTTGATAAATCTCTGTTTTAATAATGGTATCTTTCCAACACCGCTCAAACAGTCCGTTATTACTCCTGTACACAAGGGAGGGAACAGCGACGATGTCAATAACTATAGACCTATCTCTGTCTTGCCAGCCTTATCTAAAATTATAGAAAAAATAATTAACATTAGACTACTAAACTATCTTAACAAATATAAAATAATATCTCCTACTCAGTTTGGATTTAGACAGGGAATATCCACTGAGGACGCAGTTTCTGCACTCAGTTCGCTTGTAACTGACCATCTTGATTCAGGAAGAAAATGTCTAACAGTCTTCCTTGATCTAAAAAAAGCATTTGACACCGTATCTGTTCAAACCCTTGTGTCAAAGTTAGAAAGAGCTGGAATAAGAGGAATACCGCTTAAACTATTCAAAAATTACCTGTCAAATAGAAAACAGAGAGTTAAAATAGGTGCGTATACAAGTGAGGAAGCAGATGTATCTTTCGGCGTACCTCAAGGAAGCATTTTGGGGCCTACATTATTTCTGACGTACATAAACGATCTGTGTAACCTAAAGATTGATAATGCAAACATCTTTTCTTACGCCGATGATACAGCTGTTGTGTTCTCTGGAAATGATTGGTCCGATGTAAAACTCAGAGCAGAGTTGGGTATGGCCCAAATTGCTGACTGGCTTAATGATAATATACTCACACTTAATACAAAGAAAACCAACTATATATGCTTTACAATCTCAAACCAGTCTCAACCGAATGAAGATTTTGACATTAAAATACATTCCTGTAAAGGAACTACGAATTTCGACTGCACATGTCCCAAAATTAATAAAGTACCTCAAACAAAATATTTAGGCGTAATACTTGACCAAAAGTTGACTTGGTACCCCCACCTCGAACACGTTACTGGAAGAGTTCGAAAATTAGGCTGGATATTTAAAACTTTAAGACACATCGTCCCGACAAACTATATCACTAAAACAGGGAGACCTAACAGGAACCTATTGAATGAAATTTATATTGCCCTTGCACAATCTGTTATAGTCTACTGTATACCTATTTGGGGTGGGGCGGCAAAATCAAGATTCATAGATGTGGAACGAGGCCAAAGGGCTCTCATAAAAACAATGTATTTTAAAAACCGAAGATTTTCGACTAAAACTCTTTATGAGATCAGTGGCCTGCTTAGTGTTAGAAAATTGTACATTACTGCCATACTCCTAAAGAAACACAGGACACTGATTTTTGATAGAAATGTGTTATTAAAGAGACGAAAAGATATCATAGCACAAATCCCGCAAACTAAAACTAAATTTGCAGCCATGCAGTACAAAATACGGTCAGCTCAGGTTTACAATAGAGTTAACAGAAAGATTTACATATACTCGAAACAACTACATGAATGTAAAAAAATTGTAACAGAATGGATAAAACCACTTACTTATGAAGACACCGAAGCTCTTTTGTGACAGGTTAACTGTCATACACAAATACACACTCGCCCACACACGCACATACGCCCACACCCACACACACACACACACTCACACACACACACATACACACACAAATCATCATTCATTACACACCACTCGAACTTAACCACTACACCCATTTACTTATACTTACATAAATAAAATAGCAGCATTGTTAAAAATAGCAAATAAATTAGTATTATTAAGTAGTATTATCTAATATATGGAGGAGCGGAGTCTCCTAATACAGTCATTATTTGATTAAAAGGAGACTCCAACCACAAACTAATGTAAGAAATATTGTGATAAGGAAATAAACATTTTTGTATTTTTGTATTTTTTTGTATTTTTGTATTTGTATTGAAAGGGTTTTTGATAGGGTTTTTCTAGCAGTCAATCAAAAACCCATACGATATGGGTACCCCTTTTGAACGGCTTAATAGACCATTTTGGTTACCCATTGAAAGGGTTTTTGATAGGGTTTTTCTAGCAGTCAATCAAAAACCCATACGATGTGGCTAACCCTTTTGAACGGCTTAATTGACCATTTTGGCTACCCATTGAAAGGGTTTTCGATAGGGTTTTTCTAGCAGTCAATCAAAAACCCTTACGATGTGGTGTGGGTCACCCTTTTGAACGGCTTAATTGATCGTTTTGGTTACCAGCTTAATTGACCGTTTTGGTATGGGTTTTTGATAGGGTTTTCTAAACAGTCACAAACCCATAATATTTGGATAACTCTTTTGAACGGCCTAAGCTAAGGGACCATTTTGGTTAACCAAATCGAATATGAATGACATCGCACCGTGCGTTCAAGGACAAGTATACAAAACAACAACAAAAAAATTCTCGAGTTGGCGGAACAGTTTCATTTGTGTGAGTGAGCTTTCACGCTGCAGTTTATGTGACATATAACATATTCAGTAAAACACCATCTTTTGCAAAGAGCTCTAAAGAAAATGATTAACAGATGGCTACTTCTATGGGATCGAATTGATCTAGAGCTTCATTTATCTTTTTTTGTAGAAATTACGTGATTTATGAGTAGACAAGGAAGTTTAGATTTTTACTAATCTCTTACTTCAGTCAAAATCTGCCATTTAACGTATTTTAGTGATTTTTCGTTTCATAATCGTTACCTATGCTGCAATCTATGATTTTCTTTACATGACTAATTATAATTTGTTCGAGTTTAGACCCCATGGTAATATGATCTCTCGCTGAAGGGCATAGGTTTCAAAACGGAATAGCATGCGTTGACCGGCCGTGGCAGCGCGGCGGGCGGCGGCGCCTTTGTGGCTACTTACCTAGCTGGTTGTAAACAGGGATCTATGAGCTTTATTGAATGTGAAATAGAGTTCATTTTAGCTTTGCTGGCCGGATACCGAAATTACTTAATATTATTATGTTTTTTTCATTTCTGTTCTTGTTTATTACTTTATTGCAAGTACCAAACAAATGCTGTCATTTTTGCTGTTTGATTTTTGAACCTGGACGTCTTTTGCGGAGTTTTACTATATTATTATTTAGTCGGTGTGAAAACTTAGGGGTCTGCGAAATGATCAATCGTGATTGTAAATTATTACGATATATACGATATACGAATATTAGCGATTGATAATATTACTATACTACAATATAAATTGATGGCGATTGATCATTTCGGGGTCGCATTACAATAGGTAGGTATGTAGATATAAAGTTACGTAATTTATCAATCTAAATTTTCAAAATAGCAATTGTATAGTTTATTGCAATGGGCAAGTAGGTAAATATGTAGGATTGTCCTACATACTTACCTACTTGCCAATTCACGCAACAATTTGCGCAACGATGTTATGTCCTAAAGGTCCGACGTACCACTTCATTGTTGATTGATTTGTGTCATGGATAGATTATTGGTCACTAAATGTACAAAATGGAGTACCTACTAGACTGCCCTGTTAGGCAGAAAAGCGCTACGTAGGTACCTATCTCAAAGTTTTGAAGAAAATCGCCGAAATCTCTTAGCAATTTCAAAGAGAGATGTTTGACAAGAACCAAACTTATTAGTTGTTTTATTTTTGTTTAAGTTAGATATCGCTATTTGGCTTATATCATTACATGCGAAATTGTAAAAGCTATTAAATGTTATTAAAAAACAAAAGCAGGCCTCCTTCACTCGTTCGAAGTCATGCACTAACGTACATACCTACGGGGCTACGGCTCGCGTTCACCCAAATGAATTACATTTAACCTTATTTGTGTCATAGTCCTATACTTACAGTCGTCCAACGCAGACGTCTTTTAAAGGCGTTCTTATGCCTACGGAATAGAAGTCAAAATCGGTTGAACGGACTGTAAAAAGTTTTTATTAAATGTCTTATCTTATTTCAAACGACATTTATAATAAAATAAAGACAAAATTTCTACTTGCTCATTGCTCATTCAATTGATTACGATAACACGGGTATGTATTTGACATACCCGTGACGACCCGAATGGCGCAGCGGTAGTGAGGCTGCCTTACGTTCATAGGGTTCCGGGTTCGAGTCCCGGTAGGAACAAGTGTTTGTGTGATGAGCATAGACATTTGTTACCGAGTCATGGATGTTTATATGTATAATAAGTATGTATTTACAAACAAAAAGTATCTATGTAGTATATCAACTATCTGGTGTCCACGACACAAGCCTCGTTGCTTAGTGTGGCACTAGATGGCGCTGTGTGTAATGTCCAGCGATATTTATTTATTTATTTTTATTTATTATTAGCGAGCGAGAAATTTTTTGCTTTCCGCCTCGGATTCTTTATAGTTGTCCGAGATTTAGGGGTCGATTTAGATGTCAAAACCCCTCCCGGGTTTGAACTTCAAAACCAGACCTACGACCCGGCCCCTGAGATGAGTAAGAGTTTCAAGATGAAGAGAACGCAAGAGCGAGCGAAGCGAGCCGGACCTAAAGAGCCTAAGGGAGCTTTAAAATTCAAGCTATTGCATAAGCTATAACAGAAATAAATCAGGCGTAGAAACATCTGGATCGAATGTAGGTGACAGACATTCCTGCTGATGTTTTTGACAATTCGTCATGGATCTGATTGACGTGTTGAGATTCGTCATCAGAACTTTCTTCACTCTCTGATATACTTAGTAATATTTTCTACTACCAAATATAAAATGATAAGTATAATAAAATGATACAAGGCATCCGGCCCCAACATTCGTTTTTATAATTTTGAAACCTAATACCTAAATAACAAACGACCAACAGAGAGTCTCTATGAAGTACTTACCTACCATCTTCTGCGCAACTTCGTGCGAGTTAGCATCTTAGCACTTGGATGGATTTTGAGCATAAACTACATATCTGCAAACATCACAATTAACGTCACGCCTGTATTCCCCAAAGAGGTGTACCTAATAGACTAATAGTACACCCACATTCGTCAGTTATGTTTTTAAATCTCATGTAATAGGGGGCGAGTGAGCCTATTTGTAGGCAATACTATTGCCTACATGCTATCTACAAAGAAAAACTCAAACTATCTACAAAGTACTTTAATATTCAAGAAAAAACTAACCTTATAAATGAATTAGCTTGAAACACGCAAACGCATCCCAATTGATAAAAAAAGTCTACACGCTACTTTCGGCTCGGATAGATCAAAAGAATAATATAATATAAACTCAAAAACTCAAAATACGCAACTATAGGTACGAGCGACCCGGATGGCGCAGCGGTAGTGAGGCTGCCTTACGTTCATAGGGTTCCGGGTTCGAATCCCGGTAGGAGCAAGTGTTTGTGTGATAAGCATAGACATTTGTTACCGAGTCATGGATGTTTATATGTATAATAAGTATGTATTTACAAACAAAAAAAAAAAAGTATCTATGTAGTATATCAACTATCTAGTGTCCACGACACAAGCCTCGTTGCTTAGTGTGGCACTAGATGGCGCTGTGTGTAATGTCCAGCGATATTATATTATTATATTATTATTAGCGAGAGCTCCAAGCTCTCGCTCGTACCTACTCTCGCTATTTGTATAATACCGTCTAGTGAATTATAGGCAATGAGCGCCCGGCCGCCATTCCCGTACCACTGACATAGCACAAGTTTATTGAATAACCCGAACAAAACCCTTATAATATATGGGTTTTTATAATGCCCTTCATTATAATAACCCATATATTATAAGGGTTTTGACCCTTTCACTGGGTTTCTAGTATAGAACCCATTCAATGGGTTATCATGCAACCCTTTCAAAGGGTTTCTAGTATAAAACCCATTCAATGGGTTATCATGTAACCCTTTCAAAGGGTTCTAGTATAAAACCCATTCAAAAGGGTTACATAATGATAGTGGTAACCTCATAAACGGCTTACCCGTTCGAAAGGCTTAACTCTTAACCGGGGTTGTACGGTCCCTGAATATAAGTTTGATATCATTTGCTGTTTGTTGTATCCAATGTATGACATTGTGTTAAGATAATGTTAGTGCTATGTTTACAGTGTTTTTGTTATCAACGATAAAAGTTATTTCAACAACAGTCTGTGTTGACTTGTTGTTCTTTTTATTATTAGTTAAGAGCGTTTACGTCTATCGCGCGAAGTCAAGTTTAGGTAATTCAATGCATTTTTTACGCACACAAAAGCGCGCGTGCCTGTGTGCATAGCGCTGGCGCGTTCTCTTGCGCTATAGTCAAACTAACCCACTATGATCCGTTCGAGTGCAATTGTTGTAGTAAAATTTAATTTGAATTTGAATTTGAACGTACACGGATTACTAAAGTACGAGTGCATAAAATAAGTATTCAATAATATATTGCAAGTATAGCTATAATTATGATTAATATTAAAGTCGTTTTTTAGTTATTCAAACATGAATTTGTTGATCTAAACTTTAGAAAGAAACCGAACTTCGTTAATTATTATTGATTTGTGACTGATTAATAAATATTTCTTATTCTATTCAAATAAATCACTTTATACGGATTTACTTACGTTTATTTTATATTATATTTTAACCTGACGTGATGTTCCTCTCAGTGACACCTCTTATGAGGGAAATACAATAGGTTGGCGTTAACTTTAAAAACAATTTATGTTCTTATTTACAAAAAAATAAGTAAAAGTTTTCATAAATAAAATTCGTAGGTCAAAAATAGGGTAAATATTTGTTGTCACTAAAAGTATTGTCAGTCATCAAAAATAATAATAAAAAAATTTAATCATCAAAGTACCAAGATTTTTTAATCACACTATAAACGTCCGCTATCCTTCCAAGTACGACTAAGGTCAACTCGGGTCAGGCAGAGCGCCGAGCGACATGTCCTCTCTCTAGAAAGCCTCGCGGCGGACTGATTTGAAATTGCTCGCGCGCAGTGATTTATAGTAGTTTTCAAATATTTATAGAAAAATAATCACTGTAAATTATTTGAAATTTTAAATTGGATGTTTTAAAGCATATGTTCTTCTATTATATTATGCTATTATTATATTAAATCAAGTAAGATATATCGGTGAAAAAATCATTTTAATTCCTTAATATTTCACATTGTTTGAACTTTAATTTCTTATATAAAGAAACCTAAATCAAAAAATTTTCTTCTCCAACTATATTCCTTAGGATCTTAGCAATAGGTAAAAAAAAAAAAACTAATTAGGTTTGCCAGTGGTTTCCTATAATTAGAGTGTCGAAACTGACGCTGAAAGGGAAATTAAGAAAACCTCTGTTGAGTTATCTTGATAGAATTTACCAATACTCAATTAATTGAAATATTTTTCTCTCCAACTATTGAGACAACGAAATTTCCTAAAGTTATTAGTAATTATCATTTTTGTAAAATAAAGGGTTGATGGTATTAAAGGGTTTGAAAAGTACTGTTTTGGAGGCAAACAGCGCATGGACGGCGTAAACGCTCTTAAATACTTGAATTGATTATATTTTATGTTGAATTATTCCTAATGAGGGAGGAAACTGTTATGTTTGGTTAATTTCTAAACGTCGACTGTCAGTCTGACGTTTAGCTGTCATGATTTTACCGCGCTGAGAGAGCACGTTTTTGCTGTGAAAGGGATATATCTTTTTGTACTAATAAATGCCTGAGTGAAATTTCTATTAGTTACTTCATCCACCATACTTCCCTGCGCCATCACAAAGGATTTCAACAACAACCAACATATAATTGACAGTTTAGACTTTTAAGGTTTGTCCCTAGGATTTCTTGATCATCACTGTAAACGCCAACTTTTAAGGGAAATTGTAACCTCTCAAATTGAAATGTCAAGTTATTTGGAATAACGGGTATGCGTAGAATTAAAACGCTCGCTCCTTTTGCAGATCCTGTAATAATGGTGGCTTTTATAATATTACTGCCCAGCTCTGTGATACGATGCCTGGTGCCGTTGCACAGTCTAGGTGCATCAAGATTTAAGAACTTAAAGCTCCAGCTTATGGGACGGCACGCCCGTTAACCGGAGTTGAAAACAGTACTATTGTCATTAACCATCACACTGTCTATGATGTGTATACTTATGAATCGCTGACGATCATGTCTATTTTTTTTTTGTTTATTTTAATAAACGCCAAAGAACGAACGGGGTTCTTTGGCGACCACACTGCCTTCTCACACAATGTCAAAATCTTCATTATTTATATTAAGAGTCTATAGAAGCTCAGCTCAAATTCTAATTTGGCCCCCACTTCCCCGCGCCACCTCACTCTTTTATCGCGATCGGCGCCATCGCACACTCGCCAGCTCGCGGTGACGCGCGCGGGCACACGAAGTCGAAGCGATTTTGTTAGAGTAAACTACACTATTATCGGACGAGTACTAAGTACTTAATAAAATTATCAATCATAATTTAATATTAACTTGTCATTATATGAACATAAAATTGTACATCGCAAATTTAGTTTCAATGTACCTACTAACGTCAAAATGGAATCACTTACCATGTGTTAGTACAAGTATTTTACTATATTTGTCTTTAAAATCATGAAAAACAACAAATCGTAAAATATTTCTTGCTCTTACTATGTTATTTTTGTTTTCAAATATCACAGCGACTGTACTATTTTTGCAACAAATACATTGCCCCTTAACCGCTACCTAAGTTTGCCGCTAAGTGACTGGACAAGCAATGTAAACATCACAAAACGATACTTTATTAAGTGGATGCATCGCGGCCGTGGAGCGTCTTGCAGCAAGTTAGTGATGTGCTTGTGCAGATCGACTAACGTAGGCTGTCGATCGATCGATAGGATTAGATCTCTTTGATAATATTACGTTTTACCAATTTGAGCAGTTCCCATTGAATAATGACATAAATTATTTCTTATCAAATCTGTCATGGAAAAATATATGAATTTAGGAGTACACTATTTGACAAAAAGTGCCACCCCAGTAATATCAAAGCGGCAAGTGCTGCACAAATACTTCCACTTTACAGGTCAGTGAGTAAACACCATAGCAGGGTTCAACAATACCTACTGTTTCAATTTCAATAGGTACGCTATGACGGCTTAAACCAATGTAACCGGATTTTTGATTGTGTTAATTTACTTAATAATATTTTTTTTAGCTACATATTGTTTATTTTTATTATAATATTTTCTGGACATGCAGTTTATTATTTATTTTATTTTGAGGACGCCAATTTTTTTTGTACAATAATAAATGTAAGATTCGATAACTTTCCGATTTAGTCAATCACTAGCGTATATGTAAAATAAATTGCTTTTGCACAGCACAACGATAGCAACCGATGTTTTTGTGTGGGTAAGTTGTACGGTGCATGGTATATACACGCTGTGATTGATGGGATAAGGTTTATAATTGATCGTGTAGTACGTTCTGTTTTAAGAAATGCGGATGTGTGCGCGACTACGTACTTATTGCTTTTGCTGACCTCTCATTGTACGGAATGCCTATACAATGTGAGATCAGCTTATACTGGAAATTTATAGTTTGATAATTATGTAGCCGTGGGTACGAATAACAGATCAGTTACATTTTTAGGTAGGTAGAAGATACTGACGAATTTACCGGAACATCATATCGTTTTCAGTACTGTGTAATCGACGTCTTCTAGAAAGATACATTATAATTATTTAGCTAAACTACCAAGGTAAGTAAGTACGTCAGTAAGTTCATACATTTTATGTATGTGGTAGGTAGCACTACAGTCGGATAAGTAAGTTACAGTTTTGTTTCTTGTAGTTAGATAGGTAGGTACTTACCGAACATACCTATATTTTTTATTAGGTATTTCTAAGCGCTTGGCTGCTGCACTGCGGGTCGCGGGTTCGATTCCCGCACGAAAGAAATATTTTTATAGCCTAACGATAGTTGTGAAGATTTGTGTTTGTAATCGCACCGTCTCCGATTCAGGAGAAATCCTGGAGTGGGACAACATTATAAAAACAATTACTAAGTACTTACTGTAGATACCTATATTTTGTTGTAATATACATATATTGTCAAAACAAAAACAAAACTATATAGGTAATTTTTATCTTTTTCTTTTTTATAAAAGTTGCCCCACACTGGATTTCTCCTGAATCGTGGACGATGCATTTGTGATTGAAACTTACAAACACAAATCTTCACATGCAGAAACACCTGCGACTCGTAGCGCAGCAGCCAATCGCTTAGCCACTGCACCAAACGTGTCGTATGCTGTCTACCTATATGTTTGTATATAAATAGTAGATGGGTAAATAGATACTTATTTCATTAAGTTTATCATAATGTTTGCCTGCTTCTTTACGCCAACCGTTATTTCCCATTGCGCCACGCTATAAACCTAAGTACATAAATTTTAATTTTACGTCGTCTTGTTGCTAATGTGTGTTCTGAGCGCAAGCGACACAGCTCTCCCGTTCGAAAGCCGAAGCGAGACTGAGCGCGGGTGGCGGGCGGCAGAGAACCAACTTCAAGACGCCGATAGTTTAGGTATTTTCTTTTTAAGGTGAAAATAACAGGAATTTAAAAAAAATAAAAAACATAAGACCTGCTTTATAGGTACTTAGTTCAGTTAGTATGCCAAGTTTCATGATTTAATTTTAAGTATTTTTTTGAATACCAGCGGTTTATCGTTCGGTTTGGAGGTAACTTTGGATTTTTTTTCTATCGAGAAAATTTTATGGAATCGTGTTTTCGTCAAACATAGGACCTAGCATTAATCCTCAACTTTACCGTATATTTATTTCAAAATTAATGCTGCAGTATTTTCGGCATAACGGAGGATCATGCTAAGCCATCTGAGCTACTATAGGCCCTTAACCTCCAAATTGGAACAAAACGTGCATGATAAGTTCATCCTCTGTAGCCACTGGATGGGAAAATTCTTCGGAAAATAGAATTTTCCCATCTACCTCCGATTCCAGACGAACCTTTTCCATTTGCAGCAGCTTATTCGCAAAGACACCTGATTCATGGTCGTTGTACAGTTGGACGCGCATGTTTTACGTAAGCTGGGAGCTTTTCGATCCTGGACACAGTGGCGACGCCTTGAAGTATGCGTTTATTTAACCCGCCGGTGTATCACTTGCGAGAAAAATGAGAACGCCGCCCATCAGCGCCTGGTTGCCACGGATGTCCTGCAAGCTGCGGTTCAACACCTCTAATGCATGCTGGTGCACTCATCCCATACTATTAACTTGCACTGCTGCAAAAGGACTCCCCGGGCGCTGTTCTTGTTGATGTTGCATGATGGTCTATCTTCGCTTGCCGTCGTGGGATGAGCCCTCGTAACAGTGGTGGGAGACCTTTTGACGCTGCCGACCGTTGTTCGGTCGATGGTCGGCAGCACAGAGTCCTGGGATGAGGTGATGTCCTTCTGTTCCGTCATAGAAGGAAGCTGCGAAAAGGGTGAGGAGATCCCGCCCATCCCGCAGCAGACGCACCGGTCGTCGGCAGATCCAGGGGTGACGGATTCCGTCGTCTCCAATTTCTCTGGACCCGAGACGGGTAGTGTTGACGGCGCGTAGTGTTCCACGCGTGCCTCACTTAGACGTAACGGGGGGAGTTTTACATCTCACTCCCTCCCATCGGAAGCCACAGACAGAGCCATATTGCGGTCCTCACGGAGTTGGGCCAACAGAAGATTCAGCTCAAAGGCAATTTGATGGCACAGTTGGCGAAGTGGCTGAACGATTGACTGCTGCGCTGCGTATCGCCATTCCGATTCTCGCACGGAACACATTAACAATGTAGTGGATTTATCCCAATAAAACCGGCCAAGTGCGAAATTGAATTCGCGCACCGAGGGTTCCGTACAAACTTGTAGCTATTTTGTTATTAAACTGCATATTTACAGATTTCTGATTTTTTCACATACGTGTGCTGAAAGCAACGGGGGGGGACAATAACGTAGTGGTTTAAAATTTGAAAGGTACTAGCGCCATCTGTTACACCGCTCCTCGAAATAAATCACCTTAGTGTACTGAAGTCCGCTAGATGGCATTCAAATCGTAAATAGACTAAATACATATTTTTTAAATTATTTATTTCTTTGAGTTACATTATCAAATTATTGTAATTGGAGTACTTAAAACTTTTTTAATGAATGAATGAAAATATTTATTTCAGACTAGCACACATGAAATAATACAAGTCCATATTATGTTAGTAGGTAGATACTTACAGCTATGTTAGTAGAATTTAAAATTATTATTATTTTGGACATGCATGAGCGACCAGTGCCTCAGGATATGGCTGTCCACTCTGTCCGACACCACGCTCAGAAGCGTGTTGGTGCTGCCCTTAACCCGAGACCGCAGGGAGGCCGTTCTTTTGCGAAGCACCGCCTGGAAGCCGTCCGTGCTGTGGTCGGCGAACATGCCGGAGGCACTGCACCTCCATGGGAGCCCCAACAAACCCCTGAACGCGTTGTTATACTGGACGCGCAGAGCATTGCAGGCTTTCTTAGTGTAATTGCTCCACAGGCTGCACGTGTATAACGTTTGGCAATAACTTTTGAAGAGTGTGACTTTAACGTCACGTGAGCATCGCGCGAACCTGCGAGAAAGCATGTTACCCCTTACCGATAATGCCCTGCGCTCCCTATCCATGTCCATATCATCATTCAGTTTCTCATTGACCCAGTGACCCAAGTACTTAAATTTGGACACTTGCTGTAGGACGGTTCCACTTAGTGTGATCGGAGGAACAGGGTAGGTTTTAGACCCAGCCTTAAAAACTAGCAGCTCGCTCTTCTGAACATTGTACTTGAGCCCATGGGCCATTGCATATCATTTTAAATATAAATCAATTAATTTATTGCATTCAATGTTCACAGAACAGAATAAATAATAAACGTCAAAAAAAAGTCATGTCAAAAAATCATACACCTGTCATTATCACAAAATGGTTAATGGTGGCATTGGTGGCTACGACTTGCGTATGCGCGTTTTTGTAGATTTTATTCCGTTTTGTGATATATTCTGTTTTGTTCGAGTTTGTAATACTCCAGATAGTGTGTGTAGCTGACCTTCATTCTCCTCGCCATTTCAGTTGAAATTATACCTCGCATCATATCGGAAACATTTGCGAAAAGACGCTCTAGTTTATAAGTTTTTTGTGCGCGTATAGACGCTTTACTGTTTATTTGTGAACTCTTGTGCTTGTTTGTTGCAACGTTATTCACCATATCTTAGCCCAAAATTATTGTAGTAAAAATAGGCATAAGAAAGAAAATAAATAAATAATTAAATGAATGACGTGTATTATTTTATTGCTGAAACTAGGTATATCTATGTAGTAGTATATTATCAAATAATAATCAGAAGAGGCTAGTATATATGGGCAAGATGTTTATATATTTAAGCAAGGCGCAAACGTGTGTCTTGTTTCCGAAACACTTGTTGGTCTTTGTGCCAAGTTGCTTCCACTGGACACATACTCGTAAGTGGAAGAAACTTGACTCAAAGACGAACAAAAAGTGTTCGGTATCGGAAACAAGACGCACGTTTGCACCCTGCCTAAATATATAAACATCTTGCCCATATAATTATACTAGCTATAGATATGTAGGTATTTATACAGTAGAGGTCACGTGACCTATATGGATTAATTCAGGAGCGGTCTACCAGATGGCAGTAGTAGCAACTGGGGTGCCAAAAAATCTGACAAGAGGGCTCTCTATTCCATTTATAATAATAGTACTCTATGCTTGAGAGTGTCGTCGAAATATAAGTTTTTTGCGGCATATAAACGGCCGTATCTTTTTTTACGTCAACATAGAAGTTTGATTTTTTCATAGTTTCAGGACTTTCAGGGGCCTGTAGACCCGAGTATACGGTTTTAATTTCAACTCGAGACCTCCGCGCGTTCCCAAGATAAGAGACACGACGGTACGTGTCTTGACAGACAGACGGACGACAAAGTGATCCCATAAGGGTTCCGTTTTTTTTCCTTTTGAGGTACGGAATCCTAAAAAAAATATTTTAAACTTTAAAGAGATTTCTTTATGTCCGTAAGGATTGAGGAGCCACTTTTTGTATCTTAATGAAATTAATATACTTATTTAGTAGTAAGCTTAAAAATATTGTAGGACGAATCCTCGAATTTGTAGTATAATAGTTCAATAATTATATGAACATAAAGGTGGCTCCTCAATCCAAATGTTTGGATTGAGGAGCCACGTGGAACACGGAAAGTATATAATGAATATTCTTGAAAAAATTGTATTATTTAGTAGTAATTGTGTACAATGCCTACTAAAAATCTGATTCCAGTACTGTTGATATTCAAGAATATACAATACTTTTAATTTGGCTCCTCAATCTATACATGAGAGCGTGAATTACCACAAAAGTAATTGGTCAATTTAAATTCCACTCCAAAAACATTTAGTAGTAAGTGTGATTGAATTTGTAGTATATGGACAAAGTAGTAAAACTGAGTGAATTTAGTAAATAAACGCATTTTCTTTGGCTCCTCAATCCTGACGTTACTGTATTGAGAAGATACTTGAGTTGTCTGAGATCAAAACGGAATAAAAAAAACAAAGACACTAACATTTAGTATAAATGTCTACTAAATATATACTACTCAAAACAGAATAAGGGCCACGAGGTATTTTGTCTGTACCATTAAAATAATAAAACCAAGATATATTTTTTTGTCTCCATAACGAAAACTAATGTTGTTTTTACCATGTAGACCAATACATTTATTCAAATAATAATGATTAAAAAGTTTATTTGCTTTTGAAAGAAAAACACATTTTAGGTTAAAAATAAAAACAATGTAAAGTTACTGAAAACAAAAGAAAATACTCCATGCTCATCTTTTAGTAACGGGTATGCCCCCCTCGTTTAGCTACGCACTCCTGAAGCCTGGAGTGCATGCTCTCAATCAAATGACGACTACGAGACTTCCAGACTGTTCATGACTTGAAGCAATATAATCACCTAACTAATACAAATGGGCGTACCCTTGATCTACTCCTCTCTAATAATGTTTGCGGTGTTTACAAACCCAACCAAGACCTGCTTCAAGCTGATAATCATCATCCTCCATTTTTTACCTTACTCTCGTTCAATATTAACATCAACTCTATACCTACACAACATATCAAAAGATACAATTTTCGTAAGGCTGACTATCAGCTAATTAACCAAGACCTTAATGAAATTGACTGGGATTCGGTTTTAGATAGCTCTTCTGCTGAAGCAAGTGTAGATATTTTCTATAACTACGTATATGGCATAATAAAAACTCGAGTTCCTTTATCGAAGCATAAAAACCCTAACTTCCCTGTTTGGTTCACTAAATCTCTCATTCGTATATTCAATTTTAAAAAGAAAGCCTGGTGTAAGTGGAAAAAGTACGAAAACTTATCCGACTATGAAGTATTTTCTTTGTACAGAGCCCGTTTTAAAGACGAATGCAACAAATGTTATATAACTTACATGAAAACTGTTGAAGACAGTATTCCGCTAAACGCTAAACATTTTTGGACATACATAGCTAATCGCAAAGGCAAGTCAGGTGTCCCAAGTCGTATGTTTTATAAAAATGATGTATCTAGTGATCCTAATAAAATATGTAACCTTTTTTCTGATTACTTTCAGTCAGTCTATGAACCGACTAGTCTAATACCAGGCTGGTGCCCGACAACTGATCAATCCAACGCTAGCCACACCTCCCTCCATAGCCTACATTTCAGCGACCCTTTGGTTCGCAAACAGTTACAGCAATTGGACATTACTAAGGGTTCAGGGCCTGATGGGATACCTCCTTGCTTTCTAAAGTGGACTTCTGATGCCGTTTCCAAACCTGTAACAATTATTTTTAACAAATGTATTCAGGATGGTATATTTCCCTCAGTCTGGAAAAATGCAAATTTAGTTCCTGTCTACAAAAGTGGTTCTAGGCAAAACGTCGAAAACTATAGACCTATTTCCTTACTTTGTGCTTTAGCTAAACTATTCGAAAAGCTTGTCCATCTTAAAATTTACCCTTTCATTCATCAACATTTGGTTCCTCAACAACACGGTTTTGTCAAAAATAAATCTACTGCCACTAACTTAATGATATTTACGAATCATCTGTTTAAAAATATGGATGTAAGAGCTCAAACTGACGCCGTGTATACAGATTTTAAAAAAGCTTTCGATAGAGTTGACCATGAAATATTAATGAACAAAATTGCATTCAACGGCATTAGAGGCAATTTGCTGCGCTGGTTTCAGTCTTATATCAGTAATCGCAACCAAACTGTAGTGAGTAATGGATATCATTCTGACACCTTTCTTGCTACCTCCGGGGTCCCTCAGGGATCAATTCTTGGCCCCTTATTGTTTTTAATCTATATAAATGACATCGGGTATTGCTTTCGAAATAGTGTTTTTTTGCTGTATGCTGATGACCTCAAAATCTTCAGGACAATCTTAACAATCAATGATTGTCATCTCTTACAGGATGATCTGAATAGGTTATCTGACTATTGTCAATTAAACAAACTACAACTAAGTGTAGCTAAGTGTAGGTACATGAATTTCACTAAGAATAAAAACATCGTTAGTTTTAATTATTCTCTATGCAACGAATTACTTCTTAGAGAGACTCAGATCTGTGACCTGGGTATCTTATTGGACTGTAAACTACACCTAAATCTGCACATTGACAAGATTATTGCCAAAGCATTTCAAATGTATCATCTTGTAATGAGATCATCGGTAGATTTCAAGCGACCAGCCACTTTCCTGCATTTATTTAATTCTTTAATCCGACCACAAATTGAGTATGCCTGTATGATATGGGACCCTTATTATGATAAATACAATCTCGCCTTAGAAAAAGTTCAGCGCAAGTTTTTAAGATCAATGCAGTTTAGATGCCATATAGAACGTAGCTCATACATCGAGTCCTTGGATAGGTTTAATCTTCTCACTTTGGAATCAAGGCGCCTTTTGCTTCAAACCATGATGCTCCACGATGTGTTGCACAATAAAATTGATTGCCCCGAGATTGTTAGTAATTTATTTTATGTTGTGCCCAGAACAGTAATACGGCGAGAGGCACGCGTCTACCCGCTCTTTGCCACGACACCTTGTCGTACAAACGCGGGTGAACGGGCGCCTCTCCATAGGATAGTCAAAATTTATAATGAACATTTTGTTAATACAGACATATTTGCTTTAGACCGCCATAAGTTTAAGAAACTTTTAGTCAATAGTCTGCAATTGTGCAATTAGTAGTTTGGGTTGCCATTTCTTTACTATGTGTTATCTTATTTTTTATGTATAAAGTAGGTATCTTTAGTTATAACATAAGCTTCTTATCTCTTCCTGTTGTTGTTTCGTTATTACTTTATTTATTTGTCTTCTTATTTAAGTACGTTATTGTAATTTAAAATACTGTGTCTACACTGTATCTTAACCGCAGTAATATGTGGAAACGTCGTGGATTGTACATTAGCCTACCTCTATGTAATATTTACTGTAACATATATTGTACAATTGTTTGTTTTCCCTAAATAAATAAATAAATAAATGCCTGACATTTTCCATTGGAATCTCTTCCCAGGCCCTTTTAACAGCGTTGATGAGTTGCTGTTGGTTGTGGATTTCCTGATCACCGTCTCTAACTCTTCGTTTCAACTGATCCCACATGTGCTCTATTGGATTTAAGTCCGGACTGTTCGCCGGCCACGACAAGACTTGAATTTGAGAGGCTTCCAGTACAAACCGAGTCGCTTGAGCCGTGTGTGCACGAGCATTGTCTTGCATCAAGATGAATCCAGGACCCGCTCGCTGTGCAAATGGGATCACATGTGGTCTGACAACTTCCTCAATATACCGCTGAGCAGTAACAGTACCCTCATTTAAAATAGCGAGCTCAGTTTTGCCGTGTAAGCTTATCCCGCCCCAAATCATTACATTTGGACCACCAAAACGATCGACTTCATGGATGCAGGCTTCTGAAAATCTCTCGCCGCGTCTTCTACATACTGTAATACGCCGATCGTCGTTAAAAAATTTAACTTTGCATTCGTCTGTGAAGAGCACCATGCCCCATTGGTTTATGTCCCAGTCCAAATGTTGACGGGAAAATCTTAAACGATTTGCACGATGATTTCTGGTTAATGGAACACGGACAACTCGCCTTCTTGATGCCTGCTGGTCTTCATGCAATCGATTACGAATAGTTTGGTCACTGACACGAGTACCCGTTGTCAGCCGTAAACGATTTTGCAGCTTGCGGGCCGTCGTTGTGCGATCTCGGCGCGCACTTAATCGAATGTAACGATCCTCTTGAGCTGTTGTAATGCGAACTCTGCCCGAACCAGGTCTTCTTCTAACACTACCGGTCTCATGGAAACGATTCCATAGATATTGAATAGCTCTTCGAGAAAATCCCAATTGCAAACCCACAGATCGCTGCGAATGACCTTCTTCAATCATTGTAACGGCTCTGGTTGCTGTCAGCGAGTCCATATGACGCCTGCGTGCTTGTGGCATATTGCAAAAGACGTTTCTGACTCGAGATATCAATGAACTCTGATAATTTCTAATAAACCAAGAAGCTAAGGAAAGCAAAGCGTCAAAGAAAATGGAATCAAAATCTTCAAAAAGAATTTTAAATCAAATTTTATTTAAAATTGTTGCCAGCATTAGATGAATACTACAATATTAAAAAGTTTAGGTATCAAAGAGTTTGTATACTCAATATTTTACTACTTTCAATATGTAAATGTTTACTAAATTACACCAAAATGTAAAAATGCCTCGTGGCCCTTATTCTGTTTTGAGTAGTATATATGCACAGCTCAAGATTGTATTTATTTGATATCTGAAAAAAATATAACTTTTCGATATTCCTTAAGACTTCGCTATTAAGGGTGACCATGTTATATTAATGAAACCAGGATAACTAGTTTTTGATTTTTTTTTATTTTACAAATCTACAATATCGGAATACAGGTATGTGCAGAGATTCTTCATATCTTTAAGGCAGGTAAGTACTTACTAATCATTTTCGACATAAGTTACAGTATGAATCAAAATTGGTGATTGTTTTTGCAACTGAAATTGGAGGGGTGAAGCCGACAATAATGTAACGTCCACCAAAATAAAAATAAAATTAGTTAAAAATGGCAATCTATGCGATGCTGTACCCGTTGGCAAAAGTATTAAAGTGGATTTGAAAAACACTTGTTGCTTTGATTCAGTCATGCATTTCTTCAGTATAGCATATATTCAAAGCAGAAATTTTCAAGAAACATTAAACATATACTCTGATGATTTAATTCCTCAATATATTAAACTCTTATCAGATTCTGTTATTGCTAATGACTGTGAATGTGTGTGTGTGTGTGTGATACAAAATGAGAGCCGAAATCGGCGTTTTGTATTTTGATACAAGAGAAAGCCACTGTGAATTTGCTTGTAATGTGTCCTTCATTTTTGAACATATAGCTTTGAAGTATTGTTTTAGTGCAATTTTCAGTAAAAAGTGTAGCAATCTTTCATGCCAATTTACTCCAATATCTAGGCAGATCGCATTTTTTCCTTTAAACCTAAATATAATTTCTGTTTTCGGAATCCAAAGTTTAGAAGATGCTATTTGTACCTATTGCAGAAGAAAAAAACATTTGTACATCTTGTAACCAGCAAACAGTGTACAAATATAATTTGTCTAACATAGTATCATTTGAAGTAAATGTTTGTAAGAAATTTCCAGTAAACGAGGTACCACAATCTATAATGATTTCAAATAGATCATATACATTAATAGGCGTTATAGAATTTATCCCTCCAATTAGTGACGTTGGCATGGGCCACTATAAATGTCACTACCCAATAAAGGACGAGATGTTTTGTTACGACGATTATGATTGTCACGGTAAAATTCGAAAAAGCTCCAACCAACCAATTTTGATTCATACTGTAAGTTATGTCGAAAATGATTAGTAAGTACCTACCTTAAAGATATGAAGAATCTCTGTACATACCTGTATTCCGATATTGTAGATTTGTAAAATAAAAAACTAGTTATCCTGGTTTCATTAATATAACATGGTCACCCTTAATAGCGAAGTCTTAAGGAATATCGAAAAGTTTTTTTTTTCAGATATCAAATACATACAATGTTGGGCTGTGCATATATACGAGGGGGCGTTTTTAAGTTCGCGGAATGGAGGGTGAGACGTGAAAATAAAAATACTAAATTATTTTTCTTTTTCAATATATTCACCTGCTACCCTTATACAATTTTCAGATCTTTCAATTAGCTTATTTATACCTTCATAAAAAAATGTTTTGTCTTTGTCCGAAAAATAAGCTGAAACCGCGTCCTTCACTTCTTCATCAGTTGAAAATTTCTTCCCACGAAGTTCTTTTTTCAGTTTTGGGAAGAGGTAATAATCACTGGGAGCCAGGTCTGGGCTTTAGGGTGGATGGTCTAAAATATCGAAGCCCACCTTGTGCAGGGCAGCCAACGCAACACGGCTCTTGTGAACAGGCACGTTGTCGTGAAGAAGAAGGACACCTTTGGTCAATTTACCCCTCCTTTTTTCTTTAATGCTTTCTTTCAACCTCTCAAGGATAGAAGCATAGTATTCTCCGGTTATAAAAACGCCTTTATCTTTATAATCGGTCAACAGGATCCCTTCTTAATCCCAAAACACTGTTGCCATGATTTTTCCAGCCGATTGTGACACTTTAAACTTCTTGGGTGGTGGTGTGCCTTTTTTGTGCCACTGCATAGAGTCCTGTTTCGACTCAAGTTCATAATGATGAACCCAAGTTTCATCTCCAGTAACAATTCGACTTAATAGTCCATCCTTATCTTCGTTACAGAGGTCCAAAAACGTGCGAGAACACTCCACGCGGTGTTGTTTTTGAGGCGGCGTGAGCATTCTTGGCACCCATCTTGCACTGACCTTTGTCATGCCAAGATGATCGTGTAGAATTTTGAAAATTGTCGTATCTGATACTCTAATCATTTCTGCAAGCTGTTTCTTCTTTAGTCTGGCATCTTCCAATATTATTTTTTCGACTTTCTTAATGATTTCCGGCGTAGTCACCTCGATCGACCGTCCGGGCCGTGGGTCGTCTTCAAGTGAGGTCCTGCCTTGTTTAAAGAGACTGTGCCACTTGTAAACCATGGTTTTACCCGGGCAAGAGTCCCCGTAAACGGATTCCATCTCTTCCAGTATGTTTTAAACTGACTTTCCTTGCTTGGTAAGGAACTTTATTACGGCACGGTACTCGATTTTTTCCATAATTCACACTTTCTTCCAGATTGAGTTGTTTGCTTGACGATAATTCAAAGACTAATGATCCAATTAAGATAAAACCTGGTATTTATGCCTGGTATTTGAGTGGCTGAAGTTGTGGCCATCCCGATGATGACCTATTTTTATCCCCTCCCCCCACATTTTGCGAACTTAAAAACGCACCCTCGTATTTAGTAGACATTTATACTAAATGTTAGTGTCTTTGTTTTTTTTATTCCGTTTTGATCTCAGACAACTCAAGTATCTTCTCAATACAGTAACGTCAGGATTGAGGAGCCAAAGAAAATGCGTTTATTTACTAAATTCACTCAGTTTTACTACTTTGTCCATATACTACAAATTCAATCACACTTACTACTAAATGTTTTTGGAGTGGATATTAAATTGACCAATTACTTTTGTGGAAATTCACGCTCTCATGTATAGATTGAGGAGCCAAATTAAAAGTATTGTATATTCTTGAATATCAACAGTACTGGAATCAGATTTTTAGTAGGCTTTGTACACAATTACTACTAAATAATACAATTTTTTCAAGAATATTCATTATATACTTTCCGTGTTCCACGTGGCTCCTCAATCCAAACATTTGGATTGAGGAGCCACTTTTATGTTCATATAACTATTGAACTATTATACTACAAATTCGAGAATTCGTCCTACAATATTTTTAAGCTTACTACTAAATAAGTATATTAATTTCATTAAGATACGAAAAGTGGCTCCTCAATCCTTACGGACATATTTCTTTTTGGTAGTGTATAAATTGGTCAACTTGTCAAACAACAAAAATCAAATTGTCTTTTAAATGGTTAAAAAAAACTAAAAGTATATATTCAACTATTTTAGATTTGAAAATCATAAAGAATTAAAATGAAACAAATTACCTATTCACAAAAAATGGAAACCGGGGATCGAACTTGGGAACCATGTTTATTCTTTTTGGAAATCGTAGAGCATTAAAAAAACACAAAAAGTGTAAATACTGGCTGCGATTCGAACCTGAACCCAGGTATACAGGGCGTTTGCTAAACCGTCAGGCTACTTACTTCGGTGACAGTTGGTCTAAAATAGGCGT
The DNA here is from genome assembly GCA_964057025.1 of Standfussiana lucernea. NCBI lineage: Eukaryota > Metazoa > Arthropoda > Insecta > Lepidoptera > Noctuidae > Standfussiana > Standfussiana lucernea. Next base: position 10,086,653 of record OZ059795.1, read on the forward strand.
TCTATTCTGTTTGACAGTTGTCAAACAGAGGAATATGGACATAATGCAATATTGCTCATCCCCTAAGTTATTAGCGTGATATTATATAGCCTATGTGTTATTCCAGACTATAATCTATCTCTGTTTCAAATTTCATGCAGATCCGTTCAGCCGTTTTGGCGTGATTAAGTAGTGTGACTGACACTGGCTTGGCCACCATCAGGGATTTTAATTTTGATAACACAAATAATTTGTCGGTAATTAGTCGAAATTTGTCGCCCAATATCAGAATTTGTCGGTCACTGGTTCAAAAGTTATAAGGGTTTATAGGTGGCCGATCTGTAGAGACTCTCCCCAGCTTGGCCACATTTATATCTCAAAAACTAGGGCATCTAGCGTAGATCTGTTTTCTCCCAGATTTAGTCGGCAATTTGTCGGAATTTCTCGCCAAGCCACAGATTTAGTTGGTCACTGGTTCAAAAGTTATAAGGGTGTATTGGTGGCCGATCTGTAGAGACTCTCCCCAGCTTGGCCACATTTATATCTCAAAAAGTAGGGCACCTAGCGAAGATCTGCTTTCTCTCAGATTTAGTCGGCAATTTATCGGAATTAGTCGCCAAGCCACAGATTTAGTCGGGTCTTAGTTTAGAAGATATAATGAGTTAATTTTTTAAGGTATAGTCCAAGAGCTAGATCGAAGAGTTTACGAAACGTCGGCAAGAGAAAAAATATTTCTAGTAATATGAGTAATATACGTCTAGTTAATCGGTCTAAAGTCCTTAGAAATGTCAGGAAGAGATAAATTCTCAATTAGATACATGTTTTTATGTTTTAAATTATTAGGTTAGAGTGTCTTAACCCTTTAACCGCCAAGATTTTGTTACCTTTGACTTACCTCCAGCGTCAAGTCACTTTAGGCATAAGTTGGAATAGTGTTGGGAATACTTAATATCGATGCATTAATTCTTTATTTATTAACAATATTAACCTTTTGATTATCGTAATTAGAGACACAATAGAAAGACAATAGGTTTGCGGACACTGGTGTTCTCTTGAGATTTCATGAATAAAAAGCCAGAAATAAAATCAATGTTTTATTTACCTGCTTAATTAAACTTACCAAATTAACATCACTTTCTGTGTTAGAACTGTTGTCGCTTGGCAATTCATGTTTCGATTGCAAAATATTTAATAACTCTTCGTCTTCCAGCATTTCTTTTGCATTTAAAGTTCTACACGATAACACGAAAAACCCCTACAACACTAGTTGCACAGAGCGATACAGCTTTCACGTGATTTTACGGGGATGGCGCTGAGGCAACTGACAATACAGTGCGATATAATCTTGAAGCTCCTTGGCCGCACGTAATATTACGGTGACGGCGGCGTCCGGCGACTGTCTGCACTAGTGAGGTTCCGCGTAATGAGATTTCTATATTTTTGTCGTAAAAATTAAATAATTTTAAACTTAAATACATTTTATTGTGTACAGATACTTGTATATCAGAGTAACACTATGGTTATTTTGTAATGAAAGTACCCACTTTCATTGCAAATAGTGACAGTATTTTCTAAAGAGCCTTGTTTATTCTTAGCCAACCTATAAAGTATTTTACGAATTTGCCCCATCCCTAGTATTCGTAAAATTACGTGATTGGCGATACAAGCAAGGAGATCAGTGATCACAATGTATTTAAATCCCAAAATTCACAGTATTTATCATTCAAAACATTAAAAAACTTCCATAACAATAAAGATTATACCCTACACCTTAAAACTGACATATTTTCTAAGGAGTTTGTGCACTATGAGAACTTTTCCAATAAAATAACGTAATTATACGTGTGTGGCGATTCGTGCACTGTTTTCAGAACACGTAATATTACGGTGTCGGCGTTTAAAGGGTTAAACTTCTTTGAAAACATTAAATCTTGCTCTTGGTCTATTTGATGAATTATTGGTGTCAAGATGTACAGTCGCATGCAACTGTGTTACCAAATTATAAAGTTAGGCTCTTACTTTAGAATAATAAAACTTCTGTTGTCGAAATATAAAAAATATATTACTTTAAAATTATTGTAGGTACTTACCTACTCACAGTAAAATTTTAAAAATACCTATATAATCATAGATGTAGGTAGGTACCTAGATACCTATTAAGTATATAATATTATCTCTCAATAAAAATAACAATGGGTGTTTATTCATTGCACGACCCTGGCTGAAACCAACACTGATGCCGATCGATACCTACTCGACAACACGTCATCGAAATTCTTCATTTCGTCACCGACACGACCGCGACCCGATACGACGCTATTACCCATAATGCTACCCGCATACAAATAAACTATATAAACTTTATTCAATCGGAATATGCGGTAATCTATTACATATTGATAATGAACAAAAAAAAAATGTACGTCAGGCTGGCCCGGCCCCATGGAATTTAATAATGAGATTGTTATCAATCCAATGTACCCGGGTATACTAATATATGTAACACCTTCATTTTCAATGTAACTCTTTTTAAAAGAAATTACGTGCACTTCTTAGTGGCCGGGCCAGCCTGACGTTTTCAGCCCGGCCACCTTGTTTCCCACTAATCTACAAAAAATACTGGCAATATTGTGCTACAGATGAAATGTACCCTATAATTTATGCATATGTAACACAAAATCGAATCCTAAAATGCAATAGCATACGAAATATTAGCGGTTGCAGGTGGCCGGGCTGAAATTATTTCGTTACTATAAAACAGTAAAACTGCAACACCTACCAAAAAATAATACCAGTACATAATGAGATATAGAGATATAGAATACATGTAACGCTTTCATTTTAAATTATAATACATATTTAGAAAGAATAATCACTTGAAATTATATTTCAGCCCGGCCACCTAAAAGCGGTAATATTCCCTAAAATCTTATGCTAATTTGTACAGTAAAACCTGATACAGCTATGAAATGAAAGTTACATTCGTTTTGTTTTAGTCGTATACCTTTAAGCCTTCTGTTTGACTAGATTATCAAAATCTGAGAAACTTTCCGAAGAGTGACTATCATTTATTAACTAATTTCAGGACATTTGGTTTGTTGAGTGAAACAAAATTGGTAATTGTCATATTTTTTTAATAATCATTTTTGAAATTAGTTAGACAACATTTGTACTTATATTAATTAGGTACTATAACAATTGTTAATTATAAATAATGTAAAAAAAGGTTACACATTGATAATAACACAGTTATCAAAAAATTATAGTAATATCAATATTACCTTAACATCGAACATTCATTCATTCAGAATATTAGAAGATAATTTTTGGTTAAATACTTATTATACCTTGGTAAAAAATCACAGATTTTCATAATGATTTTTACATCAACTTTGAATTTAAAGTTTTGAAAACTTTCAATTAAAATTATGCTAATATAATTATTACAACAATTCTTAAATAAAGAGAGAACCATAGTTCTTTCAGTGGCAGCTAATGGAAATATAGCTATGTAGTATATATAATTTAACATAATATTAAAATCACAGCTAAAAATCACAATGTTAACTTGTATAATTAAACGTATGCTAATATAATAATCATTGCTAGCCTATATCTGGCATTTGTACTATAAGTATTTTGACTAATTCAAATTTAAATATATTGCTTATTAGAATCGATAAAAACGTACTAATCACTTGATTATGTTATTTAATCAAGCTAAAATGTACGTCAAGGAATGTAAAAATATTAAATCCAAATTACTTTTTTTAACACTAGACTGTAAATCGTCATAACACATCCACAGATCTTGATTAAATAAATGGCATTTATAATGTCCTAGATTTTCCCCCAATACTACATATTCAATAGCACCTACAATCACATAAATATTAGTTCTAACTTTGATAGATAAAGGTATATCGTTCAATATTATTTGATCTGTTCCATTTAAATCAAAAGATATAATATTCTTTACATTATAGCTGGACAAAACAGTGCCCGGGCAATCGTGTTCACAATCCTTCGAAATAACGTCTATACAAATTGAGTCTTCTAGGGCTGATATTCCAAATGTTTTAATTACGTTCATATTAATGGGTAAAAATGGTACTGTTCTTTGAAGTTGAAATGCACATTTTTCTTCGGTACATGTTTTTGTAAATAGAGCGCTATAAAATAATTCTAAAATCATTTGTTCAAACAAATTTGCGACATTGCATTCACAATTTATATCTATTGTATTTTTCGAGAATAGTTTGTAGTACTTTTTACATATGGTATTTCTTAGTTCGTATACTGCGGCTTCAGATATGTTTTTGTTACCTATAAATTGTATATAATTACATAACATATTATTATTATTTTCAGTCTGATCTATTTCTAATTTAAAGTTATTAAATGCAATATAACCATAAGCTATTAAATATGTAACAGCATCAAAACCACATGTATTTGTTAAAGTGGAACCAGTTACAATATTTCCATTTTTTATAAATTTTAACATTTTATAAATCGGTACGGTAACTGGCTCTTCAGCTTGTCCTTTCCAATTTTCTACAAAACTTGGCATATCACTGAAAATAGAATCTTGAGGAAATAACCGTTTTTGGTGTGTTCTTTTTTGACGATTCTTTTTGATTTTAATCTTTCGCTCTTGAAGGGGCGGTGCCTCATTATTTTGTAGTTCACTAGCAGCGATATTAAGCTCTCCATTTAAATGATTAATATGTATGTTTAGAAATTCGTCAATCCTGTATTTTCTTACTTTAGTTTTGAGTAATAAATGTTTTATTGTTTTAAAATAATCCTCTGATGCACTAGACGATGGATTTTTGTTTTTTGAATTGTATAATGGAGCCATAACGTTTGACCACATGGGCAATTTTCCCAATAAACGTTTTAGAGTAGATATTAGAGGCGGATAATATAATTTGTTGGGGCGTTCACAAGATTCCTCTTCTTGTTTATTTTTACAAGCAACAATATTATCAAACCATACCATAAAATTGCTTACATCTAAAACATTCTCCTCATTTAGGAATCTTTCTTCATCTACGTAATTGTGTGCGTTGTTAGAATCTTTTTTATCAATTGTAATACCTTGAATTCTTCTTTTCAAATTACAGTGGGCATCAAAGCAAATTTTTGAATAAAATTTAGTTAAAATAACAGTTAACATATTTTCAATTATCTCTCTTATGACTACGATACACTCTGCTGTTTTAATGTAAAGAATACAACGAACAAAGAAAAATTTTACATTTTCTGTTGTATTATTGAAGCACGAAAGATTATGAATAGTTTTGACAAAGTGACTTGTATCTATTCGCATATATACTACAGGCAAACTATTTGTATGTCCCTCCAATGCACTGTAAGAAGCTTCTAAGTAATCTTTTGTAGATTTATATGAAGTAAAGCATTGGATTGTAGCAGCAATCAAAGCTGAGGAATCGTCCGTGATTATTTCTGCAGGAGGGATAATTCCATTACTGGCCCATTTACCCAACCAATCCGCAATGCTATTTTTAGTGTGAGAATCACTAAGCATTTGTGAAATTGGAATAGATTTTAAAAAGCTATCAGCAGTTATTAATATAACATATAAGAATAATCTTTTAGTAAATTTAGTCCCATTAGGTAACACAATTGGTTTAATTATAGAGCCTGTGGCATCTAATGATATGGTTGGTCGACCATACTCTTGAACATATTGTTTGTAATATTTTATTTGTTCTTCTAACCAGTAGTAAATATGAAAAGTTGGTTTCATTAAATTTTCCTGAATTACGGAAGAGTATGTTGAAGTATTTGCCATAATGACAACAGATAATATTTGATTGGTATGGTACCATTTCTGCTTCCTTGTTTCATGACGTATTTGGCGTAATGCTCCGACTGATGGCAATACAGGTGGTTCCTTATCTTGAAATATCATATCATGACTCGCTATTTGTTTTCTAACTATTGTTGCTGAATCAAATTTTAATTTCTTAGATAATGTTCGTCTTGAGTACGGAGTGAGTCGTATTTTTTTTAAAGGATTATGCTTAAAATTTGGTTGAAGTTGATCAATTTCACATAAAAAATCAATAATATGATCAGTCTTATCTTTATTTTGAATTTTCACTGTTGCTTGACACTGAGTGCAACGTCCGTAGAATGTAATGTTAGCGCCTTGAATAACATGTCTTTTAAATGCTACAGTACAAGGTAACTTATAAAACTCCCAGAGTTTTTTTCTTAAAAGACCGGACCACTTAAATTTGGGAATAGCTCTGTACGTCTGATATCTTGCACTAGGTTTATTTTTATCGTGTCGTTTATACGTATAACTTAAGGGTTCAATTTTCTTCCATTCATGAACATCAATTGGAAATTTAAAACTAATTTGATGAAGTAAGCTTGCTTGTTGAATAACTGGAGAAGACCCTGATGATGATGTTGACGAAATTATAATACTATTGGTATTATCTTCATTTCTTTTAATGAAGCACTCATCTTTTGCCCGAGGTGAGTTCTGGTTGTTTAAAAAGTTTCTTCTAAAGCTGAGATATAGTGCTTTTGGTGACATCACATAGTTTATATCTTTTGCTATGGTATTGTATATAATAGAACTATATCTTGTCGTGGTGATCAAGCGTTTATGTTTCTCAAATATTTGTTTTTGAGACACAATATCTAACGCACTACGTTTTCCCATGGTGTAGGCACGCTCAACTGAAATAAAATATATTCATTTTAACTATGGTTTCGTAATAGGTATTCATGTAGGCTAAATAACTACATTAATATTTATTTAAATACAAATTCCCTAAAAAGATAAGTGTATGCAGTAACATTTGCATGCATTATCAAGTATATACATAAATCTATTAAAAAATATTTTAGCACCTAAGGAAAGAAAGAAAGAAAGAAAGCAAAGAATGTTCATAAGAATCAAATTTACTTTCACAAAACTTATAACTTTTGGGACATTAGAAATATATAAGATAGAATAGAGATGGGGAGAGGGGCGCGTGTCGCGGGACGAGGAAAAGAATGCGGTGAGCGAGGGACGTGGATCGCTGTGGCAGGCCGTACAAGGGGGAGTTACAAGAAGCGCGGGTACAGACGAACACCGTCGACGGTTGCCTGATTACAATGAATAATTCACTAAAATCCAATATATAAATCTTACAGTAATTAATAAGAAACTGATTAATTATTGATTTCACGAAATAAATAAGTACACAATAATAATAAGTAAATACATAGGGTAGGTACACAACAATAAGATTCACAAAAACTAAACACTTACTGTTAGTAAATCACCAAAATTATTACCTATTGACTATAAACGAAAGGATAAAATATATTTAGTTGATGGCATTGTATGGAGTTTTATTATTAAGTAAATGAGTGTTTAGATTTACTTTACTTTACCTGTATATTTTTTTAAATAATTACTTAGCTACCCATTAACATTGTTTGTCGATATATTTTAATTTATCAAAACTATGACTTACCTTAAAAACATCACATCACAAACAACTACACTGCAACAACTGATCAAATTTTACACTCACAGTAATATTAAAACGTAAAATATTATGTCAGAAGTGTTGATAACTACACGGCTCTTGCGCATCTATTCTGTCTACTCGGGGAAAATATCTTACGACTTAGGTTGGGACGCGACACAGGCGCCGTCTAAAAATCGGTGGTAGCGTCTGTGAACTATTATCTTTGTATGGTTATGTTGTGAAGCCAAAAACGGAGAAAATATATATAGGTTTAGGTATTATGTATCCAACAATTATTATGTGTGATTTATACTACTTAGTTTATTAATAAAAATATCATAGTAACGCATTTTGTTTCACTCAACAAACCAAATGTCCTGAAATTAGTTAATAAATGATAGTCACTCTTCGGCAAGTTTCTCAGATTTTGATAATCTAGTCAAACAGAAGGCTTAAAGGTATACGACTAAAACGAAACGAATGTAACTTTCATTTCATAGCTGTATCAGGTTTTACTGTACAAATTGGCATAAGATTTTAGGGAATATTACCGCTTTTAGGTGGCCGGGCTGAAATATAATTTCAAGTGATTATTCTTTCTAAATATGTATTATAATTTAAAATGAAAGCGTTACATGTATTCTATATCTCTATATCTCATTATGTACTGGTATTAGTTTTTGGTAGGTGTTGCAGTTTTACTGTTTTATATTAACGAAATAATTTCAGCCCGGCCACCTGCAACCGCTAATATTTCGTATGCTATTGCATTTTATGATTCGATTTTGTGTTACATATGCATAAATTATAGGGTACATTTCATCTGTAGCACAATATTGCCAGTATTTTTTGTAGATTAGTGGGAAACAAGGTGGCCGGGCTGAAAACGTCAGGCTGGCCCGGCCACTAAGAAGTGCACGTAATTTCTTTTAAAAAGAGTTACATTGAAAATGAAGGTGTTACATATATTAGTATACCCGGGTACATTGGATTGATAACAATCTCATTATTAAATTCCATGGGGCCGGGCCAGCCTGACGTACATAAAAAAAATTGTAATAATTTGTTTGCGTTTTATATAAAAACGCACATAAATTATAACAAACTTTTTTTTATCTTATCTAATAATAAAAAAACCGTTATTACTCGAGTTCCTAACTATTTATTAATGAGTTCCACTGTAAACTGGCTCGCATCTATCTCTTTCCTCTCACCATAAATGAAACGGAGCGTAGCGATTTATCTGCCAGCGACTAAGTGCACATTTTGTTCGATAAATAATTACATATATATTTATTGTAATCTGTTTATAGGTAATGAATACAGTTTTCCTTTGGTGGGTTCAAATTTTAGAATAACTTTATATTTATATATTTCGAAACAAAAATTCCACCATATGACATCATAGATACTGTCTAGAAACTACTTCAAATATTTTGTACTTGATTGTACCAATGTATGGAGAAATTGAATTCTTTAATATCTTTATTACACACCGACTAAATCTGTGGCTTAGCGTCAAATTCCGACAAATTGCCGACTAAATCTGGGAGAATGCAGATCTTCGCTAGGTGCCCTACTTTTTGAGATATAAATGTGGCCAAGCTGGGGAGAGTCTCTACAGATCGGCCACCAATACACCCTTATAACTTTTGAACCAGTGACCGACAAATTCTGATATTGGGCGACAAATTTCGACTAATTACCGACAAATTATGTGTTATCAAAATTAGAATCCCTGATGGTGGCCAAGCCAGTGTCAGTCACACGATTAAGTAACAAATATCCATCCAAAACTTTCGCATTTATAATATTAGTTGTAGATTTACGTCTTTTATGACAACCTCCTGAATTTTGACGAGGATGCATAACTACATCTTGTATCTCAAAGAATTAAAAAAAAACACTAATAAAAGCACTTTATTGTATAATAAAAAGCAACATAGTATAACATTAGCATTAAATTATAAAACACAATTTCTGGAATTATTTTATCTAAATTAAATGACAAGTATTCAGTATAATGATTTCAAATAGCTCAGTGGCGTAGCGGGCGTCAGCCGGGCGGCTGCTTATTTAGGTATTTCAATTTAAAAGACTAAAATATACATGACATGAATTCTAAAGAAATTTTCAAAACAATCCTCATTATTGTAAATTGAACAAGTTACAAATAATAAAATAGTCATAATTATACAATATGTTAAAAAAAACTACGTACTAATGCCGAAGATGGAGTGGTCATATTTAAAAAACATCCTAGAGTTTGGGGAAATGGTAGGTTTTTATTATTATAATTTGGGCACAAAAAAACGTGCATTTTAAGATTCATTTAAATGTACACATGGAATAGGTACTTACATGAATATTTTATTTTTCTAATTTTATATGGCAATGTGATTGGGATACTTATGCCCTTTTCGGATCGGACAGGTTTTTTTTTAACATACTGTAAATGTTTTACAATATAAAAATCACATTTATTACTAAAATTATTTCACGTACCACCCCATACATTGATATAACTGGTATAGAACACTTATGATTATACTTTCGACGATCAGCAAGATTAAGTTATTAGCTAATTGATTAATAACACAAATCGATTTCCAATTAGAACTGGGACGACAGTATCGTTCCTGTTTTAATTGGAAATCGGTACTATTTATACATAGGTAGGTATTTTTATTGAAAAGGTAGTCCATTGTTAGAATTAAAAGAAAACATCTGTAAAGAAAGTAGATGAATAAAGTTCAGTAAAAAGATACAGGATAAAAAAGAGAAAAGATATTTTATTATTATAAAAATATGAAATGAAATGTTTCAAAATTTTACAACATCTACGCTGCGCCACTGAAGTAGCTACCTACAAGATTTTTTTTTTCTATTATGTAGGTATTTTTTCTTCTTCTAAATAATATATCAAAATCAGTCATGGTTTACGATTAAATATCTAGAATAAAATACGGACGTTTAAATGACTTCCGTCTGGCCGTTCTACATGTGAACTTAACTCCACATTTTTTGTCTACGTTCGTACCTCTTATAGATGAAAACGCACACAAAACTGCAATCGGATCTCTTTTTAATAACAGAGTATTTTTATTAACTCATAAAGTATTCTGAATTCTTCAAATTATAATAGACCATTTTGATAAGATTTTTCGCGGCGGTCGATACGAATTATAATAAGAGAATGAGTCTTATTCTTAGTCTAATCTTTATTTATATTTTCTAAATAATGTGATGGATCAAAACATGGAAAAAAAAACTAAATTAAACGATCTTGTCAGTACATTTCGCTTACCATCTGAGAATTAACTGTGTTTATGTCCGATTTCACGAACACTAAGCGACACCTAAATACGCACCTACAAACAAATATCTACCTACTTTGGTTTGTACGTTACTATATATCTAAAATATATTGTCGAGATTGAAATTAGCCAAGTTGCTCTGTTCTGACCACGCTGCAAAACGAGATCCGTCCATTTCTGGAGCATGTTGGTTCCCAGCAGTGAGCCTATGGCCAGCGCCGCCTATGGTCGCGCCACACTCCGGACATATACCGTAGCTATTTGCTCCGCCACACTCACCAATGCAGTAGAAATGACCATTCGGACATTTATACCAGTGGCCAGCTTTCAAACCAATAGCTTTAACAATTAATTCGCGCTCGTATTTAGTGATAACACCGCTTGTTTTGATCACTTGTTGCAACTGCTTAAGAGATTCTAAAGCCCTGTCTTCATTAAATACAGATAACGAGAACACAATCGCTTTGGTAGCTTCCACTTGTTGTGTAACTTTAGGTTCACCTTTCATACTTATTGCGAGATGAAGTAGCGTAGAAAGTTGCACCATAACATTCAAGCGTTTAATCTCATTGCCAACATCATTTTGCTGTTGTTCGCTTATTTTGATAGGGGTCTTGGACCTTGGCTTAATCTTCAACACGTCGAGTAGGGTTTTAATATGCCTTTGCAATTCATCCTGTAATGTAGTTATTTGTGGTTCCCGTTTTCGATATTTTTGCCAACATTCTGCGATCATTTCAAATATATTCAAGTATACGCATTCCATTTCCACTTGTAAGAGCGACACTTTTTCTTTGTGCGTTTTTATAAGTGTTATAAAACTAATGAATGTAGCTTTCATATCTTTAATATCTGAAAAGAAACATAAAATTAGTTGCAGAGCGCCGGTTACATAGCGACTTTATTACAAACTGTCATTATGGTTTGATGGTACAATAGTCGTGTTTGCAGTTAGCCAAGAGCAAGGCACAAAGTATCAATTTTACAAACCCTATTAGTATTTACCAAACTAGGGGAGCTTGAGGCATCCTGACTTGGTTCGGTTAGGTTCGAAGGGAATGAATGACAAAGTCTAATGAGTTAATAAAACTAGCTAGCAGAAATACTCATATGTAGGTAGGTACAAATACATAATTATCATGTAATGGCTTCAAACAAACCTTTCAAATTTTGTCCATATTTGTCATAAAACTTGTCGACTTTGCTTTGTAGTTCCGTCATTTTCTTTTTTATCTGCGCTTTGGTTCCGTAAACTCGAAGTTTAATAGGGTTGATGTCTTCCTTGAACATTCTATTCACAGTGTCTTTGTATCTGTTGGTATTAATAATCGCTTTGCGACAGTAAGGACATGTGCGTATTTTTATGTTTTCCTGGTCTCCTAGCATTAAGGTGTCCATGTTATCGACCTCCAAAACATGACCACAATCTTGAAGTAAAATAAACCTGAAATTACAAAGAGGATTAAATGAATATGCACAAATACCTACACGTATGTATTCTTCTAAATACAAGCAGTAACAAAACAACTCGGAAACAAGTCCTGCGGTGCAGTGCGGTGATGTACTGCGGTATGATGTGTATAAGCAATTTATTAAATCAATATGACGCTAAATGCTGCGGAATCTTTAAGGCCATTGAATCAGCCTTACGTTATTTTGTTTCAACCATTACTTCAAAAATCAAAATCAAAGCATTTATTTCAAGTAGGCCAATTACAGGCACTTTTGACTTGAGTTTGACAGCGCTCATTGAGTATTGTAACAAATGTAACGTTGGTCTCACTTGTCTTGTTCGGTGTACTCGTCGCCGAGGAAGTCGGTGGGGAAGTCGTCGGGGCGGCACAGCTGGCAGATGTCGGGGCAGGGCTCGCCGCACAGGCCGCGGCACATGTGGCCGCACGGCAGGCGGCGCCGGCAGCGCTCGGCGCACGGCGCGCGCGCGCACGGCTCCCCGCAGCGCCGCGAGCACGACCCGTGCGGGCACTGACGACTGCATTTTTCCTGTAATCATTGTTATTATAAAATACTAGAAGAACATGAAAGAAAAGAGTGGGAATAGAACTAAAACATTCCTGCGTTAAGAGATCATGGTAACGCACCTGAAGTCAGAGTCTACTAAGACAATAAAATAGTTATTTACGTGACATGGCTTGCATGGTTCGCCGCACAACTTCTTGCAGTGCGAGTGCTGGCATTTCACTTCGCAGGGCATCTTGCACGGTGGGCAAATTTGATTACATGGCTCCTGGCATCTAAAGAAACATTCAAAACATCGTAGTTAAGCATAAAATATAATTCACCAGTTTTTAAATTTCTCGAAAATTCGCAATTCCCGAAGGGGTTAATCCCAGGACTCTGCGCTACGGACCATCGAGCGAACAAGCAGCGGTCGGTACCGACAGAAGCAGCGTTGACAGCGCGTCCGCCCGCCTATCAACTTGGGCACCAGCCGCTGAAAGTGGGGGCCGAAGTCCCAACGGCTGTTGAGCAACAATCCTATGTAAGTACCTCATGGTTGACTCTTGACTCGACAGCGATCCGGGCCCCTCCGACCACGGTATGTGATCCTAGTGGCGGCGCCCTCAATAAGTCGGATGCCATTGCTTTTCATGGCCCCCCGACTTGTTGAGAGCCACCGCCAAGCCCAGGTGTCGTATACGGCTCACAACCCGTGAGACCGCAGCCGTAGCCAGCAACTACTTAGCAGATACCTTTTTTTTTCACGATGTGGAAATCCTCAATGGATCTCCTTCGCTCTGGAGAGAGCGGAGGGTTTTGTCAGACTCGTGCTGATTAAAACCATACCGGTGTTCCATCGCATACTTGAGTCGGGGGCAGCGGAAACTAATGCGACTTCCGCTGCCCCGGACTAGTGCCGGCCCGCTTGACCTGCGGGCCTCGTCCCAGAGGCTCTCCCCTGAGACGTCTAAAACTTCCACCGTTACGTCCAAGAGAGGCGCGCGTGGAACAAACACTACGCGCCGCCGACTCGGGTCCAGTTTGATGGAGGATGGATGGCGACGGATGTCCCCGAATACGTCGCCCCTGGACCACTTTAGGACGCCCTCTTTCGACCAAGAGGGCGTTGTCCGCCCTTTGCCGACCGGTGCGTCTGCTGCGGGATGGGCAGGAGCTCGTCGTCCCCCTCTCCCTTTCCGCAGCTTCCTAATCTAACCGATTTAGTCTTACGTCAAAACAGCAAAATTATGTTGTTGATTATTTAAAAAGCTTAACAGGGGGTAGCAAGCCGAACTTCCGTTTGTAGAAGTGTCGTGAGACTTACTGGTGTCCGCAGATATTGTTCTGGTTGCAAGTCTGCGTGCAGGGCTGGTGCAGACGGCCCTGGAGGCAGCGCGCGCAAGTACCCGCGCACACGTGCCCGCACGCCAGCTTCGCGCCGCACGCGCTGTTGCAGTACTGCGCCAACTGCTCCTCCTTCACTTCACCTGCACATAAACGTAACATAACATCTGGCTGCTACTGAAAAATTCCTGATGGAAAAACCCAATAGGAATCGTACCCAGTACTTTCTCATCATCTCGCGTATTTTGCGTACGGTGCAGCATTACCAACTTACATAACATCACATTTCCTGAAGGGTCTGTTAGGCAGCATAGGGGTATAGAACAGTCCATCATGCATGGATAAATGAAACGGCATGGTTAAATGGGTGATGGTATGAAAATGGCTAAATAGAGATGGACGTTTCGTTTACTTTTGACAGATTCTACATATGATTAGGCGCAACCCGGTTGATTTACTGGGTGGTTTAAAAAAAATAACGCGAGCGATGGCGAGCTCGGGACTTCAGGCACCCCAACTCGGACAGGTTAGGTTACAAGCGAATATATGCGACGCTGTCATATGTAGAATCTATCCTAATTATGGTAATCTGTCAATAGTAGACTATGATGTCAAAAGTAGAATCTGTCAAATGTAGACTAAATGTAGAGTTACTACTGGAGAATACCGTATATTCATGTAGGTACGCTGATATTATGGAGCCACGTCGGACTGTACCTCAATTCGCCAGTTAGGGGACGAGATCAACCAGGAATTAATTTGAATTTCCATCGGTTACTGAAGATTTCCAAATGGAAATCCCAATAACACTTATAAATTGATCAACTTAATAAGTATATTTTCACTATAATCCAAATTATTTTAGATATTACTCGCCTACAAATGCTTTCCTTGATCGGTATTTATTTGGGTACATACAGGGAACTTTTCCCGTTTGCAGTGTTACCGCCAAAAGAACCTTAGGATAATTTCAGTTTCAAGAATAGACTACTGTTTGCTAAATAACCCGTTTATCTGCCTGCAGCTTCACATTTTGTGGATGCTTGAAACTTTAAAAATCCGATGATATTGCATTCGCACACATACATACATATGAACGCCTTCACAAAATATTACCTTTTGTGAATAAATCTAATACGTTGCACGGAAGCTTGACTTTGTGGCCACAAGGAGACAAGACCTCGGCAGACGAAGGCTTGGTGCACTTCGTACGGTCACATACGGCTCCGCATCGGTCCATGCACGGATGACCACATGAAAGCACCCGTTTACACTTGTTATTGCAAAGCTCATGACTCACACTTTGCTTACACTGCATTTTCATTGTATGGAGACACTCAAGTATTACTTTGTCAACCTAAAACAAAATGAAAATGTTGAAACATCAGCTCAATACAAAAAAAAGAATGAACCTTTAAAAGCTGCGGGGATTAGTGATCTCGGAGACGCTACGACTGAGAGCTACGGCGTAGAGCACCGCACATTGCATAGCGAGAGTAACTGTAGGACATTGTGAGCTACGAGATTTTCTACCTTTAGGTGTTTTCCCACAAAAAATTGCATAATGAAATTAAGTAACCACGGTTTTTTCAAGTCAGTTGTGGTTTATCTGAGCAATAAATATAAACGGGTACAAAGGCAAGGTAACATACCATTTGAGTGCAATTTCCGCATGGTTCGCAACACTTCTTCTTACAGAAATGTCCGCATTCCATGGTACGTGTGCATTTCTTATTACATGGCTTCTCGTCAGCGGACTTGGAGCATGCTACGGTCTCCGAGTGCTTGCAATTTGACCTTTTTTTCTTTACCTAAACATAAAGAATACTCATTAAAATATTTATTGCATATGACGTAGATAAGTAACGTACCTTATTTGATCACGTCAATCTGCGCGCAAAATAAGTATTTTCCAAAAAGAAAACTACTTTACTACTTACTCTCACGAAAAAAATTACCCTGGAAATCACGACCACAGAATCACACGATCCGCACCTCTAGATTAATGAAATAATGAGGCAGTAAAAGTTTTACACACTTCTTACCTAAGTAGCAAGAAATCCAAAAGAAATTTGTAAGGTGATGGTGAGAGGTGTGAGGTGGTGGTGATTTCTGAGTGGTATTGCCGACCCGTTCAAACAAAATAAAGTAGATATAGCATTTTTTTAGAATTTCGCCATTTGCAGCAACCGCAATCTAGGTCATTGGTTGCCTTCCGCATTTAGGTGCAGCTACATCTAAGGGCCGTCTCCGTTTACTCAGTCACGGAATGATTTAACATAAGAAAATGAAGGCATTATTTTATAAGATAGAAACTAACCTGGACGTTACAGTCATCGCATTTCTCGTTGCAAGGCTTGCGGCACTGATGATCCCCCCGATCTCCTATCAATTCGGCCGTACAACCTGCTTTCGCTCGTGCGCAAGGTTTTCTGCATATGTACTGGAATAAAACGATACAGATGTTATCATTACTTATACCTTCTAGATGAAAAAGAATGGAAACAAAAGACAAACTACTCACTTTTTCATGGTCCGGATCTCGTGTCACGTGACATTTTAGACCACAGACATGGCCGCACTCTTCCAAACGGTACACGCAAGGCACCAAACATCTCACCTTATTTATATCCTCGTAACAATTTTTCTGTGCCTGTAGGTAAATTAATGGGTATTTTATAAAATAGTAAAGCGTGATCGAATTCCGACGCAGGAAGATATTTATAAGAAGTGAGTAATAAATGGAAATCTTTAAATAGCAATCCACTTTCAAGGCAGTGGTGTCTCAGCGGTAACGGGCCCGAGTTGTAAGTCGTGGGTTCGAACCCAGACGGAAGCATTACTTTGTATTCCTACTTTATTATAGTACCACTGCTCTCAAAACGGTGAAAAAACATCAAGACAAAGTTGTCTTTTTACTTATAATGCATTGCAGGTTCTGTTGAGATATCCAGAGAGAAAATGCTATGGATTTGTGGATAAACGAGTACCTACCTTATGTTCACAGTTTGGCAATGTAACATCTACTCTGGTAAGGCACTTGTTCTTAGGGTCTTCGGGTTCACGATGGCAGTATATGTTCATTTCGTGTCCGCATGGAAGAGTCTTCAAAACGAGTACCTGACACGGTTCACATTCTACGCGGCATTTTAAGGGACAAACATGTCCGAGTTCGCATAAAACTCTAAAACAAATATTAAAACAATAATAGACCGTCGTTTGCATCTAAGTTTAGCAATTACGTTTAACCAGAACTATAGTGGGTACCTTTCGCATTTCATAGTACACTTCGTTTGAATATGCTGGCGGTCGTATCCGTGGCAGTAAAGTTGACACTTATGGCCACACTGATACTGGAAGTTGCATTTCTCAAAGCATCCGCCTTCTGGTGGCAGCTTGCTGAAATCTTCTGGAGTCGAAATCTGCAACCAAAAAATGTACATAGTTACGAGTGTAACTTCTTACAGGAGCAGTGGTGGCTTCGTTCTAACGTCCCCGACAAACGAGTTGCACTTGCAAGGCTTCGGACCCAGGCAGGGGCATTACTTTGTGTCATTTATTTCATCATCACTGCTCTCAAAACGGTGAGAAATCTATCGTGAGGAATCTGGCATGTTTATTTATTAAAACTTTATGCACAAGTATAAAAAACACTGTGCAAAGGCGGACTTAATGCCTTGGGCATGTTCTACTTAGTACAACAAATTTGATGACATGCGACATCTACGCTACCAACCCGCACTGGGCTCTCGTGGTGGATTAGACAACCCATTCCCCCTCAAAGAGAAGGCCTGCGTGTGTGTACCAGAAGTGGGTACATTATTGGTTGATTTTGCTACTTACAGTAGCCGGTTAAACAACTAGGTATCTTCACATGAAGTTGCAACAGTTGGTGGGGGGTACCCGTACGGACGTTTTTATGACACAAAGAGATTAATAGATAAGTTCAGCTCTACGTCACTCACATATCTGCCACTCATACCTCTTCCTAAATTCGGAACCGGGAACTGTAAAATAATTTGGTAATACCTCACAAACACTTTTTACAGTTCCCGATATAATGCTCTCAACATTTTACGGACAAAGTGTTTTCTTGGACAGCGTTCCGTACGCCTAAAAACGATTTGTTGGAAAAGTAACTAAGGTTAAAACTTTAAATTAGTAGTCTAATCACTAATCACAGTAGTATCTGTATCACGCTTGTTGGTCGTGGAGTTGCGGACACCGGCCCGCTATACAATACAATACAATAGTATCTGTATCAGTTAGTACTCAAGAATCAAATCGGACCGAAAGTACCTATCAATACACTACAACTGCACTGTATGATACAGATAAATAAGGCACATTTGTAAAACAAAGTCGCCTTTTGTGTCTTTCTGTGTGACCGAATGTTCCGTAGCTAGAGCTACACAGTAGATATTGATGCGGTTTTCACTATATTTTTAAAGATTTTTGCAGAAGGTTCACACTATTATACTCGTAGCACCGAATTCTCGAAATTTACTATTTCACATCTCGTTATAACAGTAGTGATAGATTGCACCCGTGCGATGCAGGAGCGGGCTCATCTATGGGCCGGCTAGTCAATTAGGGTACAGTGGCCTCCAAAAGTCAGTTGAAATTTTTGCACTGCTATTAATGTGTCACATTATGGATGCGTTATGCGGTCTACGGTCAGGTCAAATTAAACGCAGCCCGCATTATGTATGAACATCATTGTCGGTCAGGGCAATCGGTCAGCGGTCGACGCAAGGCAATCGGTCACAGGTCCTAGCGGGCAGGGCAAACAGCGGCATTAAGAAAACGGGTTACGAGCGTCAAACTGCCCGTGACCGTTGCCCTGCCCGCCGCCCGCTTGCGCGCGCCCGTTGTCCGCTGCCCGCCGAGTAGTTCAGTACTTATATCTTTGGATTGAGACCCACAAATACAAATATCTTTTGGTATGCAACGGTAACTGAGGCTACATCTTTTTAATTGTTGTCATTACCTGCGCGTGCGCGTCCTTCCGGTCCTTCCGCGTGCTCGCACGGTCAGTTCGCATATCTATACAAAATATATAGAGACCGAAAATGTTGTTCACACATAATGCGGGCTGCGTTCAATTTGACCTGGCAGTAGAACGCATCCAGTGTGGGCAATCCTTGAAGTCCCCGCTTTTTTTAGGTGTCGTAAAGTATTTTAAAATTTTTGAGCTGTTGAAATTCATGTGTTTGGCTATTAAAAACCGGTTTTCAGACAAAAAAAATGTATTTCAGAAAATCCCTCATTATAGATACATAGTTGAATTAGACTATAACAAAGCTGAAGTACAAACAATCAAAACTATTATTTGAGATGATAATGCGACGAAGCATCTGAAGTGAAAAATTTCGACTACTTTTTGGAAGCCACTGTAAACGATGATTATTAGTTTTTTACTCAATCACGTTAAAAAGGCTGAACCGATTTGCATAAATCACACCACAACATACTTACAATTATTGTTTTTCCTGGTAAACCTAATTTCCATCGGATATGAATCGGAGAGTAAGCTACAATTACCTTATATTGGTGGTACCTACCGTTCTTACTTGGTCAGGATGATTTTGACATTTCAAGATCAGAGTGTTTCCCAAGGAGCCATTATTTTCTAATGTCGTTGCTATTTTGCTCCATAACTCTGATTTTGCTGTTTTCAACATGTTGATATTGCCAAAAATATAAAATCCTGTAAATTATAATAAAAACAGATAAACATCGCGCTCTCGAAGCTCTGCAAGTTTCGGTCAAATCGGTACGAATAGGTAGCAAATCAGCTGCGGACCGGGAGACCTGATTTAAACAGATTCTTACTTTTGTAGGTCCGGAGCTCGTTACCGAAGCCGCGTGCACAGTATGTCCATGGGGTACGGGTTTGATTGAATCGCACGAGAAATATGTTTGTTCCAGAAAAGCGGAAACACCGAAACAAAACAAATAAAAATACAATTGCAAAAGCAATTATCGTATTTTTCTTAAATTGTCATGGTTGTCCTACTGCTGGGCATGGGCAAGCACCTCCCTCTTATCCTTTCAGGTACCTACTCTTTTCGTGCGCCACCTCGAGCCAGATGACGAATAACGACAGTAAAGTTAAAAGCTATTCATTTTTCTTAACCTTTTGACCGCCACGGTCGGCTATAGCCGACAGATGAAAACTACTTGAAAAATGTCGCTATCTTGTCGGCTATAGCCGACGGTGGCATGTTGGGCATTTTTTCATTTGTCGGCTATAGCCGACCGCGGCGGTCAAAAGGTTAAATAAACAACACAAACCTTCTTTTGCTCGCGACAGAGCAACGCAAACCCTGTTGTCGGTGCCAAGAAAACCAATTTTATTTTCTTCATTATTCCTCACAAGTGACAAAATGATAATTTTGGACTCCTCTCCTTGATAATTGTCGACTACTGTGATTTTCACATGCGATAGACTAGCATACTGTTGGCGTTCCTAATCAAACATAAAAATATATGAGTGTATTGGTACTGAAATAATGGTTCAGCAACGTTAAAATTTATAAGGTGTCTGCTCTAAAAAGATCCAAGAGCAAGACTTATTTGATTGAATTGGAGATAGTCCGTTAAGTATGTAATTTAAAAAAAAAATCTGTTAGGTTCTTTGATTTCACACATTACGTACTTTTCTCATGTAAAACATTTGGCCTGAATATGCGGCAAGAATAGTTATGTCATCAGCGGTATACCCTTGCTGCATCAGATAATTTGCCAAAGCGAGTGACATGTCCGCTTCTTTGTGATTTGCTTTGCTGTTATTATCATGTTGTATCTGAAAAATATGAGGTTAGTAAGTTTAATTGTTTACTAAATTTCGAATTGAGGTATTGATAAAGTCATTGTACTTGTCAGTAGAACAGCAATTGTACCCATATGAGATAATTGAGTTGAAACAATAAGCACGCTTGATAACTGTAACTGGCGAAATATGGTACAAGGTACACATCTGCCTGTCTTATTAGTGAAAAGCATACCTCTTCTCTGTAGTCATGTGTAAAGAAGTATAGGTTTTTTTCAATCCCAGGCACATTGTCAAAAGCTTCAACAGACGGGTGGTTCGCCAAATCGGGGTATATGTTCGGCGAGATGAGCGCGGCGATCTCCGGCCGCATGCGATGCTGTACGTTCAACCGGCGGCTGTGGATGCCGTTCGTGATCATACGCTCGAACAGGGACACTTCTATGTTGTATTTCCTCGCTAGCTTTATGTGCGACGCCGATGGCCGTAGCTGCTGATGATCTCCTGTAAGTTTTGTTGGGTATCATGTCACGCTGTAACTATGCATCATTACAGTAGGTACGGGTGACAGCGATGCAGAGGAGTGCTGACGCCAAAGCATTCCATCGCATAATGTTCTTCATAGTTATATTATTTAGTTAGTTTTTAAGTAATTTAGTCTTCTTTTTTGTAAATGTTTAGTTTTCATTATCCTTGGAATGTAAGTTCTTATATGAATTAAATTCTAATTCAATATCTTGTGTACAATAATTATAGACATACGTAATTATAATTATTAATACAGCTATAATTATGAGTAGGTTGGCAGGTAATGTACCTATTTGTTTTTCCACTTTTCTGGTGAGGTTACTTACCAATGAGAATTAAATGTTGGCAATCCTGTGTCAGACAGGTTATTATGTGCTGTTCCAGAACTTCCGCCGCCTCTTCCACTATCACTGTGAAAACAAAGAATTATTAAGTAACTTGCATATTTCATCGAACCGCCACAGTAGGATCCTGGACAAAGACTTGAACTGTTTTTAACTCAACGTGCACAGATAATCCAAAAATTTCTTAATAAAGAACCGCTATTTTTTTTTAAACGTTGCCCCATTCTAGGAAATTTCTCCTGTATCGTGGGTGCTTTTACAAACATTAAAACTCACATACACAAACAGCCAGACCCTGAACAATTACTATCTGTAGGTCATACAAATATTTTTCAGTGCGGGATCGCACCCGCGACACGCAGCATAGCAGTCAATCGCTCAGCCACTGCGCCAACCGTGTCGGCGTGCTATACAAGGTGTAAACCACAGAAATATGTGTAAACGGACGGACCCTTCACGAAGCCGTCATCCTTTCGTGTAACGCAATTGAAAACAGTACTGATGGAAGTATTTCATGCATTGAATAGTACAGGGGTCATGGAGGTATTTAAAGCAAAGTTAAAAAATTGGAACTTTGACCAAAGGCCTGCAATATCTCCGAAACTAAAAGGGTCCAAGGTATGGTTCAAAAAGAAAAAATAAATCGCAATAATGGGGAGAACCGGTTCTTTTCGGCTTCGATTAGAGTATTTTTACACCCATTATTATGAAGAACAGCTGGCAGATTCGGCCATCTCTCTCAACCCAACAAATGTTTCTGATCAAGTAATCTGTGATTAAAACGTAAAGCTTACCAATTTTTGGTGCGATAGCCTGCAGTAGCTTCCGCATTCTGGCAGCTCCACTAGTAGTCATCCCTAGGACTTTGACGCGCTTATTCTTCAGCAGTTGCAAGTCCATCATCATTCGAGCTTCGTCATAGGCAGCGATTAACGGCGCTACTGAAGCCTGGTTTAAAAGACACACAGAGTATTGATCAGATCCAGCCTGTCCTTACGGCTCCCCCAGCGACGCCCGTGAGCTGAGCGAATCTCAACTCCCACAGGGGGGTTAAGTTTTTACCCTAACTGGACGTCTTACTCTAATAACTTAGGTGGCGCCACTGCTACTGTAAACAACTAGCTCCGTATTTAAAATTATTAAAAAGTAGTATTTCACCGTAAAAGTGCCTAAAATTGTGACTAACTTATGCACAAACGATCAATAGTTGCCAGATAGCGTTTGCAACAACTTTGAGTGTGAATTCTGTGGAAAAACTTAATCTGTGACTTTATAAACAAACAGTGAAAAAGTTAAGTGTGAACAACAAAAACTGAGTGATAAAAATCATTGCGGCGTATTGTGAACTATATTTTCGCCACAGTTTGTACATTCCTCTTGGCAATTTTAATCTAATGGAGCTCCAATTAAAGTGTATTTAGAAAAGTTGGAAATTTTCAAACTGTCATTTTACAAATCAAAATCGCAAGTCATACGATTGCAGAGATAAAAAAATTGAAAACACCGCCATCTATCGCCGATTTGCGGTATCACGTTGAACTGCTGTCATCTACATTAGATGATTTACTGCTGTCAATCGATAATAACGCCATCTAGTTATATGTCATTGAACCAGGTTGTTTACACAATACAAACCTAAAGATAACATGTCATCCCAATCGACCTCCTCAAATACTTCAAACAAAGGCCACAAGATGCCAGCACTAGTAATATGTTACAAATGTAAGAAAACTGTTGACATAAAAAAAACTGCTTTGTGCTCAGTTTGTAACAACAGATTTGAACCCGACTGCGATGGCTATCCGGAACACACGTACCGATTAATGAATCAAGAATCTAAAAACAAATGGCGCTGCAAGATGTGTATTAAGAAAAAGACTACTAATTCTACAGAGCCATCCAATATAACTATGAGAAAAACACCGACGTATCCTACTACAAAAACGCCTCTGCAAACTCGCACAAAGAAAAAGCAGTCGACCCCTGACCAGGATTCTCATGTACTGACCGATTATGATACATCTTACGAAATTGACACTACACCGAACAAACTCTCAAAAAGTGTAGACGGCACTACAACTAACATATCTTCAACGTCTGAGATGCAAGATACAATAACCCAGCTGACTATAAAACTAGAAAGCACGGAGTATGAGCTAGAAAATACGATATTAGAAAACAATGATTTTAAAAGACAAGTGAACAAGCTGACTCAAGAAATTAATGTCCTAAAGTCGTTATGTCATTCTTCGACAAGCAAAGAAAGCAGCCCTTTAAGCAACGACAAAAAGAAAAGACACTCTCGCTTAAGTCATATCGTGTCTTCCACTCCCTCCTCGCCGGGACTTACTACAAATGCTGAACGTAATAATAACTTTATATATCTACATCTGCAACAAAATATCTCAGCCTTACAAAAGGAACTACAAATCGCAGAAAATGAGATAAGATCTCTCAATACACAAATACAGGACTTGAAGCAATCTCTTAGGACTACCCCAAAACCAGAACAGATTTCTACAGCCTATACCAGTAAAATAACCCCAATTACCTCTGTTCTAAAAACACACATATTCAGAAAAGCAATATGGATTTTTGGTGCGCAACAATGCGTCGGCCTGGCAGCTGCCCTTATAAATTCAAGAAAGACTACACAGTATGAAAAGTATGGAGTCCTCGCCCATACAATGCCAAATGCACAGAGCGACACAATAACAAAAAACTGTATCAACATAGACCTACAACCAGGTGATAAAATTGTAATATCTTTAGGTGAAAACGACTATAACATGGAACATGTATTATACCAGTTAAAAATTATATTACAGACATTTTCTAAGAACAGCATAATAATATTAAACGTTTTAAAAAGTAGCCATCTAGATGTCGACAAATTGAATTATCGCATCAAAAATATTTGTAAACATTACAAAAATTGTCATTTAATGAATTCAATACACCATAACGTATCTGACATTTGCAAATCAATAAATTACATAATAGATTGTGAATATTATACCCAAAAATATTTAAATCCAGCCGAGCTCAGGAAACGTCTCGCGAGTAGCAAATCAAGTTCTTTGCCAAAAAGGGAGACAAATTTACCCAAAAAAGGAACTATTCCCTTTTATTTTACAAAGAGGAATATTAGTGGAACTGAACAAAACGTGAACTCTCATCTTCCTTCTGAAGAGCACAGAAAAGGTACCATACCATATTATTTTCCCACACTTAAAAAGAACAGTACATTTTTTCGTACCTAAGAACACAACACCTTCATCACACAACTTTAGAATACTTCATCAAAACATTGCAAGTGCTTTATCTAAACAGGAACTACTGGAATTAACGTTACAGGAGATGCGTGACTTACATAATGAACCCCATGTGATTTGCCTCTCCGAAACATTTATTAAAAAAGGTCATGAGAACTATCTCAAGTTATCGAATTTTGAAATGGCAACTAATTTTTGCAGAGAAAAACACAGAGGTGGTACTTGTATTCTGGTCAAAAAGGGTCTACACTACAAAGAATTACAGTTTATAAAAACTTATGCGACGGTAAATACGTTTGAGGCATGTGGCATAGAATTAGAAAATAAGAAATTAGTGATTATTTGCTTATACCGAACACCTCAATCTGATCCTATCGAATTTTTAAATAAGTTAGATAGTATCTTACATGATTTATACAAGAAATATAAATCTAGAACGCGCATAGTTTTAACCGGTGACTTTAATATTAATACCTTGAGAAGAAGCAAAATCACTCAAGACTTTCAAGACTTAGCAAACAATCACAACTTAAAAATTCATATTGATGTGGCTACTCGGAAATTATCTTGTATAGACCATATATTGAGTAATATACCTGACGCAATCCCAGCAGTGCTACCACTCCATCTCTCTGATCACGACACAGGGCAAATGTTAAGCTTCCCATTAAGACTTCAGATAGCAAAAGCCGCAATATACCATATTTACAAAAGAGACTACAGTCTAGATAATACTCATAAATTCCGTGAATGCTTACAAAATCTATCCTGGACAGATATTTACAAGGAAAACGATGCAAATACAGCATTCAGCGCTTTCCATGAATTGATATGCTTATTTTACAATCTTTGTTTTCCAAAAATTAGGGTTAAGGTAAACTTAAACAATAAAATAAAGCGAACGTGGATAAGTAAGGGTCTAAAACAGAGCTCTAAAACGAAGCGTTTCTTACGATATCAATATTACAAGACTAAAAATATAATAAACAAGAGTAGATATACGTCATATTCAAAACTATTACAAAAGTGTATCTACAATGCTAAACGCAATGCTAACATAAAGTTTATGAATAATAATGACAACAAATGTAAAGCCGCATGGACAGTCATTAGAAACGAAATACACACGGACCCCAAAGACAACATTGAACACATTAAAATGGACAACACCATACTTACCAAACCAGCGGAAATAGCTTCTGCCTTCAATAGTCATTTCACAAATTATACTCCTACTCAAAATTGTACAAATAGTTTCCGCAGTGATACCCTGACTGCTAACTCGATGTTCCTCACACCTATATCCGAAAATGAGGTGACGAAACAAATATTATCGTTAAAAAATACCAACTCTGTAGGCTATGATGAACTTAACACCAGAATTATTAAGACTTGTGTTAGTGAAATAAGTGGGGTGATGACTTATCTCATTAACCTATCCTTTTCACAAGGAGTTTTTCCTAGTGCTTTAAAAATATCTGTTGTCAAACCGATATTTAAAAAGGGTGAAAAATGTGACATGAATAATTATCGCCCCATAACGCTGATACCCATCATGTCAAAAATCTATGAGAAATGCATGTATAAAAAAATTGTTAACTACTGTGAGAAATTTAATATTATAAAAAAAGAGCAATTCGGCTTTCAGAAACATAAGTCCACATCCTTGGCCATCTTTTCACTTTTGAAAGAAATATTGACCAATATTAATAACAAACAGCTAACGACAGGGCTATTCTTTGATCTGTCAAAGGCATTTGATTTAGTTACACATGAAATATTATTACAAAAACTAGAGTCTATCGGTATTAGAGGACTGCCACTTCAGTGGATATCGTCGTATTTAACTAACAGACAACAGAGAGTCACTGTCACTAAACTTAATAAAAGTGATGACATGACAGAATTTTCGTCTGATTTTATAAATCTAAAACGTGGCGTCCCCCAGGGTAGCATATTGGGCCCTATCTTATTTCTAATCTATATAAACGACATTGTTAATATAACCAATCATAAATGCTTTCTTTTTGCCGATGACATTTCAATAATTGTGACTACCGATAAAAAAGATAAATCAATTACGGATCATGAAGCGGACATAAATAAAACAATAGATAATCTAATTAACTGGTTAAATAATAATAATTTATCTATTAATCTTAACAAATCAATATATATACAATTTAATCAATCTTATAATAATATATTTAATTTTAAAATGGACATTCCGAAAATTGCACAAGTGAGACAAACAAAGTTTTTAGGAGTAGTTATTGACGAACATTTGGACTGGAAAGCACAGGTTGATGCGGTATGTAATAAAATAAATAAATTTGTCTATGCTTTGAGACAAATAAAAAAAGTCACTAATATAAAAACGGCTGTGATGTCATATCGCGCATATGTTGAGTCCTCACTACGGTATGGACTAATGATGTGGGGAAATAGTACCGACCACCATAGAGCATTTGTTGCCCAAAAAAAAATGTTTACGAGCTCTATACGAGATTCCGTCTGACGAATCATGTCAGCCAATATTTAAAGAGCTTGGTTTGCTACCGTTACCTTCATTATATGTATATGAAGCATGCATGTTCGTTCAAAAACATAAAGAATTATTTAAAACAGCAGAGGAAGTAAGCTCTCGAAGTCGGCGTGACCAATACAGACTTGTGCTGGATGTGCTGCCTCGATCAGCGAAATATAATAAAAACTCTCTGGCTATGTGTGTACGTCTGTATAATAAATTACCAAAAATGTTTAAAACATTAAATTGTAAATTATTTAAAATTCAATTATATAAATGGCTCAATAATAATAATTTCTATTGCATTAATGATTTTTTTAATATGAATTCATAATGTATCTCTAGTAAGTAAGTTTGCATGCTTTAGTATTAAGCAAAACATGTCCGATCTAATGTTTTCTAATAACACCTTGTATACCATGTTTTATGCAAATAAAATATATTATCTTATTATCTTATCTTATAATAAGCAGCCGACAACCTCCTAGGTTGCAAGGGTTCCCATATCACAGATATTTAATGTAGGTAGGTAACTAAAAAATATTGTCATGAAATAGGTAGGTACCTGCAAATTTGCAATGTCCTCTTTTGCTTCATTAACTTGGTTCCGTATCCACGTAAAATACAAACACCATCGATTTTGCACTGACATTATCGAAAAGTCTGTCATATGATTTATGCGTATGTTTACTTCACGTTGTCGATAATTCACCATAGCCTAAAACATGCGAAAGGTCACATTTTTGTCCATACACTTTTGGGTGTTTTCTACCTGTCATACACACGACACATTAGGTATGTAAATAATAATGTACCTAGCAGAGTTAATTACAAATATTAAAATAGCAAGTAAAACTTACATTGAATAGATTTATCCGAGAATCAAGATGTTGTATTGCTCTTTGCATCCGATATCTCTCGTGATCATCATCACATTTTTTATAAAACCCGATTATCCTTCTGATTTCAGTCTTAGCAGCAGATAATAAAAAAGATGCTTTATCTCGTACTAAATCTTCCAGAACTTTCTGATCGTGGGATGCTTTTTCGTCATCCAAAATCATTTCTGCTCTCCTGTCATCAAAGTTTTCTTCGTTGTTTACCAAATTATCATACTCAAAAAGACAATCATCAATATCTCTTTCGTATTCTGAACCATAGCCCAGCACTTCTTCAAACAACCAATATTCCAAAGGATCCTCAACACGGATTCTCTTATTTTGATAATAAACGAGCAAATGTTGTAAATCCGGAATGTCCGCGTCACCGTCGCCCTTTAAGCAGTGATAATTAAGAACTCCGTTATTTAAAATGTCAAATGTTTTCAGAGCTAGCTGAAGATCTCGTATTGAATTTCTCAACTGATTTTTTTGGTCGATGAAAAAACTGTAGATTGACCTAGCAGAGGGCGAAAGAGCCTGACGTCGTAAGTTTGACAAGTTAAACTGGTCCATAGCTTTGTTACGTGATTGCCCCCCGATGCGCACTATCGATCGAGTGATACGAGATATTGCTTCAAGAAATTGATCTAAAGCATGATTTGTGTAACATATAATCAGCATGAGGCAGTGTCCTTCTGGTTTAACATTATGTAACAATGCTTTTGCCACTTGTATGCCGATGAAAGTTTTTCCCGTGCCAGGTGGTCCTTGTATAACAGCAAACTCGTGAGTGAGCGCCAAGCGATACGCTTCATACTGACTATCGTTAAATTCGAGTTCTTTAGCCGTTGGCCATGTCTCAGGTTGTAAAACTTTTAATCTTAGATTTTTGTGTATTCCATCTTCATTTCTGTCAATCAGTTCTTCGTCACTGTCAAAATCAAATAACATGCTTACTTCTTCTATTTCTTTCAATTTTACATCTTTAATAACGAACTCGGTATCAGCAGATACATAAGCTGGATGTGTCGAGGCAGCCTGAAAAAGCAAAGTGAAGATAATATGTAGCAGGCCTAACTTTTTATATTTTCAGATTACTTAGATTATTTATAGAGCAGGTCGACCTTATTCTATGAATTTTAATAAATCGGTCTAAATTACTCAGCAACCACACAAATACTTAGATCTAAATACTCACATCAACTTTGACGATATATTGCTGCATAGGTAAATGTTGTGGAAAAGAAGGCTCTTGTAGAGCTTTTAAAACGTGATAATAAGGTTCAAAATATACTTCGCTTTCTATCATAGTATACGAATCATCATTAAAGATACTATTATCCAAATCGGTGTCAATTACTGAAACTGGTATCTGGAAATATAGATAAGTATTGTCTATTAAGGATTATGTATGTACATCAAACGCATAATCAACAAACAACCCGACACTGACCTGCAAATTGCATGAAACATAAGAAAATTTGAAATTTCGCGGCCTACCCTGGCGCTTCCCCCTAAAAAGGAAACCGATGGTACCTACTATGGTCAAAGAAAAGCTTACAAAAACCTCGGCCTTGGCTCGGCTCTTGGTCTATTACTCGTATAGTTTTAATACTTTAATTTGATTAGTCTCCATTATTTATAACTAAGTACCTACGTAATTGAGCTAATAAAACATTATGTTGTACGTCGAGTATTCTTTGTGAAAATCTTACTCCGTGTTATGGACAGTACGGAAACTAAGCCTAGTTGAGGACATAATTACCTACGCTCCAATGAAGCAATTTTTGATATTGTTTTTTTACATTTTTGTTCTGTACCTAGTGATCAATCAATCGAATTTAAATAACTAGCTTACAAATACAATTTACATAGGTAATCTCATGGCGTCGGTTAGTCTCAGCAAAAGACGATAGTTTAAACACGGAAAACAATTTAATATTGACACACAACAACTTTTGTAAAATAATATACTGTCCTATTTTATTACATTAATTTATCAACTTTAAATACCCTCAAACCGCCGCATTCTGGATTTACAATAAAATTATGTTCACGAATTCATTATGATCGATCACACGGACTTATCCATATTAATTTATAGTGTGTCCATAATGTTTAGTTAGACATATACTCGTAATATAAACCAATGTGTGATTAAAAGTTGATTGACTACTTGGCTTATGTTATTTAATTATTACTAGTTTAAACGCGTAGCTGTCGTAGGAAAGGGACATTTTGAGAAAGGGTAATTTCGGGAAGGGGGCATAATGGGAAATGGACGTTTAAGGAAAGGGTCATTCTGGGAAATGGACATTATCGGAAGAGGTCATTATGGGGAGGGGACATTTCGGGAAAGGGACTATTTGAAACCAAGGGACATTTTGAAAAAAAAAAGGACATTCTGAGCCTGAACGTTACCCACGTGTATCAAATGACGTTTTTCAATACACTTTCGAAGAAATAAAACAATAGAATGTCATGAATTATTAGGAAACTATGATTTAATTTGCTTCTTTTGCTGTCGCAGGTTGAAGGAGAAGCAAAGATATGAAGCCTCTGAAATGTCAACGGTGAATAAAGTACCCAAATAAAATCACGTCTGTTATGTAGTGTCACTGATGACTAGAGGAACCAGCGACTGAATCGCGCTTTCGCCTGTTCCAAAGCTTATTCCTCTGTGTGCGTTTCACTTACAAAAATTACTAGTCGTTCTCTATAACATCACCGCCGACTATATGAATTGAACCAATTTGGACTTTAGTTTAAGTATTCAAAAAAATAATCAAAAAACACCTGGCTGTGGATATTTTTATTTCCAAACTGGTGCAATAAATACTTAAATAAAACACGAATGTGAAATACGTTGTATGTTGAACCTAATCGTATTGCGATAAGAGCCAGTTTTCGAGGAATTGTATTGAAGATAAATAGTAGTAATTATAGTATTTATATTTAACACATTTTATTATATTATAGTTAATAATATAACAAATGATTAAATTAAAAATTATATTGAACAGTTTTCGAAAAGCGTTATATTCTTGTTATCACTTTTTTTATTTTTTTGTCTTACATACCCATTTCGTGCTTGTTCCAAATTCAAAATATTTTTATACACTCAGTGACTAAAAAAGAGTTTTATTCACTGTTTTCGATTCAAATTCTTTGTTTTCACTCAGTGACTGAAAGAGTTTTATTCACTGTTATCGATTCAAATTCTTTGTTTTCACTCAGTGACTGAAAGACTTTAATTCACTGTTATCGATGAATCAAATGCCCATTTTTTCAGTGGCAATGGTAAAAAAAAACTTGATAGGTGTACCTAACGCACGTTAGTGGTACGTAACACTTTTACCTAGAGCTGGCCTAGCGAAGTACAAAACTTCAAAAAGAAAAGAGGCCGCCTTATATTGGTGTTAATAGCACTGACGGCGGCCTACAGTACCTATCAAGTATGTAGCTACTACCATTGAGTTTTAATATCCTTTAAGTCAATACCCACCTTGCCAGTCGATAATAGATTTACATCGCGATGTAGAATCGTAGCAGCCATAAATGTGGTACAATGGTCTTTCGTGAATAATACTAAAGAACCAAAAAGAAATCTCTTGTTGTGTGCCCAATTTATTTTATGGAAATTCTTGGTGCTTTTCTTATCCATTTGAGCGATGGCTCCGACTTTCATATTGTCGACATACGGACAGAGAAATTTTACGTTATGGAATATCCTAAAAAGAATGTACAGTTTAGACATATGTGTCATATTACAATATCGCATTTTTTTACCACAAACAAAAAAATACGAACTTACCGAACGTGATCGTATTTCTTTTTATTAGGATCACCCAAAAATTTATCTGTAAAAAAATATTGTTTAAGTAAATACTCTCCAAATAATTGAACAGGTTCCACTTAATAATTATGTGCGTACAACGATGATGCCATCAATAAAACATAGTCATAAAATCACGACTAACCCCAGAATGATAAGACAGAGGTCGACTTAAGGTACACCCACATTTCGTCAGTTATGTTCTAAGTCCCATGTTATAGGATGAGAGTCTATTGCCATCAACTGGGTATAAATCCAGGCTGGTACCGAGATATTCCTCATACTCAGCAGTAGCTTTTTTTTTTCTCAATATTAATCAGTGGACTATCAATATGAAAAAATACGTATTTATACTCACTTAAGCCATCCCTGAAGGGTCCAAATGAGTCTTCTCGGAGCAGGCGAAACTGCACGTCTAAATAGTGCTCTACGTCAATGTACCCCCCCTCAACAATATTAGGTCGTAAGAACGGCATGGACCCCAACAAGTCATCTTTAGTGGGCACCACACTAAGCTCACGAAAGTTTTCTGGAGGCTGTTGCATTTGCAGATCCTGGATGTCCACCCCCATTTGTTTCCCTTCAGGCTGACATGAAATAGTTATATAGAGAAAGATCAGATAAGAGTACTCAGCAAGCTTAAGTTATTCTGATATGTATCGTTCATTTAAAAAAATGCCTTTTAAGATGGGAGCAGTCAACGCTTAATAATGGGATTTTTTTCGGCTATTAACTAGAGATTATTAAAGGTGATCTTGCGTACCTGATATTTATCGCCATATGATGACATCTTCTGACGTATTTCAGCTAATTTCAAGGTATTCTCTTCAGACAAAACGAATCCATGCCGTTCGCTCAAACCATCCAGACACGTCTTCGTTACGCCTTCTATAAGTGCTCTACATCTCTTAAGAGCTATAGATGGAGATGTATCAACTATATCTCCACAAACTGTTATGAAGTTTTTCCAAAATCCACTTTGGTCATTCCAATATAAACTATTTTTAGACTGGTTGTCGTTATAAGGCAGATCCATTAAATAATTTCGCAAGTAATTAATAAACTCAGAATTGCAAACATCTAAAATCAATTTCAATTTCTGTTCCACAAAAGGTGATTGAGTTATTTTCGATAATATTTGTATAAGTAACACATAGTAATCGAGTTTGTCGGCGTTGGGTGAATTTACAATATTCATAAACCCATGTCGCTTTTCATTTACTTTCTGAAGCACTTCTTTTTCATCTGCTTGTGCTATTTCTTCTAGGGTTCTAAATCCAATGAATCTTATTCGGTCATTGTCACGGCCTGACCTCATGTTGCTTCCTCTGCCTCCACTTACACCACCCCGTCCACGGAATGGTTCATTTTGATAGCGCATATCAGGATTTTGTTGCATCGCTGGATCTAAAAAACATTTTTAATTTAACATAATTCTATTTCATCTATTCTATATCTATCTTCTATTTATACATATAATAAATCTGTAGACGTGGCGTTTCTGTACATTGAAAATATTTAGAAAAAAAATAGTAGGGGTGTTAAAGGATAACAAACAGAACCCATTTCTACTACTTTTAGAATTTTTGTCTGTTTGTCTGCAGTCTGTGAGTCTTCGCCTATGTTTGTTTGTTTGTTTGAGTATCACGTGAAAATTACAAAACCAATGTGGTTAGTTTCAATGCACAAGTATTGTGCGTAACTTAGAAAAGGTATTAGTTTTTGTATCATTGCAATCCGTGCTCTTCAAACGATATATGAATTTAAAGTGTCCAAGAAGCGATCATCATCATTACTTAAGATACATGCAACGACATCTATTGAACTAAAATGGTACTAATGAATAAATGGTCACAAGGTCACTTTTAAATCGACTGCCCGAGTTTTTCAAAAACTTATGATAGCAAATATTATTAGTTTTTGTTTCATTGCAATCCGTGCTGTCTATCAAAAGATATATGAATTTATTGTGTTCAAGAAGAACTTATCGCCTTTACGTAAGATACACATGCAACGACATCTATTGAATCAAACTGGTACTAATGAATAAAGATTAAGTGCTCACAAGATAACTTTAAATCGACTTAATGGGTTTTTCATAAAGTTATGATAGCAAAAGGTACTTTAGATGGCGCTGCTTTGAAAATCTTCATAGCCTATATTGTTTATTCGGTCGCTTTCCATGGATTAAATTTTAGCAGTTTAACTCCATGCTCGATAGATGGCGTTGTTCATTTGACGCCAATAACTGAATTGCGGTGTTAAGATTTTCCGTGAAAGAATGACCCTCGCCGGGTAAGCTGCATCGATGTTGGTTGTTAGATGACTTTCGTTTCGTGTTGTAAAAGTATTTGGTTTCAAATTTATACTATATAATATTATAAAGCTAAAGAGTTCGTTTGTTTGTTTGGTTGAACGCGCTAATCTAAAGAACTACTGGTTCCAATTGAAACATTCTTTTAATGTTGGATAGCCCATTTATCAAGGAAGGCTATATAACATGCTGCGACCAATAGGAGCGGAGCATTAATCAAAAATGTTACGCAGACGAAGTCGCGCGGGTCAGCTAGTCGAGAATAAAACATGGTTTGTATTCAGCTGCATGTGATTAGGCTGGAAGACCGACCCCAACACAGTTGCGAAAAGGCTAGGCAGATGATAATGATCATCATGGAATATTTTAACATGTATTTCTGTGAGCAAATGAAATGTAGATACATACCACTATCATATCTCATCAGTCTTTTTCCTTCATGAAAATGTTGTCGATTTTGGCTATTATGCCTCATCAGTCTTTGTTCTTCATGAAAATGACGGTTGTGACTATTTGGTCTCATAAGTCTGTCTTCTTCATTAAAAAGTTCTCGATTTTGGCTATTATGCATCTTCGGTCTGTGTTCTGCATTAAAGTGTTGTTGATTTTGGCTATTTTGCCTCATAGGTCTGTGTTCTTCATTAAAATGTCGTCGATTTGGGCCGGTTTGTCTTTGCATGTTTGAAGATAAGGATCGGCCGCGATTCCTTACATGATTGTCATCAGTATATCGTTGAGAATTATCACTGTTGATTCTCACTCGATTTACATTTCTGTACTTCCAGGAAGGTCCTGAAAAAAAGCATAAAGAATAACCACCTACTGTACACACACGGTGTAAACGGACCCTTCACGAAGTCGTCAACCAAGCATTCTATACATCATACTAAGTAACTCTACTCAAAAAATATTGCTAGGAAACGACTTTATTTTTGGGTAGAAAATCACGTTTTACGGTAGGACTCAATGCAACGCACGGAAAACATTGTTCTGATGGATGTAGTGAATAGTGCGGGGGTCATGGAGGTACTTTAACTAAATCTATAACATTAGACTTGTAATTTAAAAAAAAAAACTTGTGAACAAGTTGGAATTTTGACCTCCAATTTCTCCGTAACTAGAAGGTACCCAGGTATGTTTCAGAACAAAAAAAAAATCACAATGACGGGAATAACAAGTGCCTATCGGCTTAAGGTTAAGGGTGTTTTAATAACCTTTATGAAAAAATACCCGTAAATAGTTAGTCTTTCGAATTCCTACGAAGAGATATTGAGGGAAACAGTCCTATATTACATTATTACAGCAACTACATTGGCTGCACTAATATACTTACCGAAATAAATTACAAGCCTGAAATTGTAAAGCAAACACCATGTGTTGTGTGGGTTTCAATTTTTTTTCTTTTTACCAAAGCTGATGGCGGCACTTTTATACAAGCCAAAAATATTTTCTTGCCCTTATATCCTACTTACTACTCTTTATGATAGGGTTTCTGAACAGTCTGCTCACCTTATGGGCTTGCCGTATTGTTGGCCTCTAGGAATGCCACTGGGGAAGTCCCGCCATCGCGCAATAGGACGAACAATCGATGCGTCTCATTTGCTAATAAATTATTAGAGCAATTATTAATAATTGCTCTTGAAACGATGATACGAGTTCACAATCTAGGTATAAATAACATGCTAACAAACACTACAACGGACTCGTTGTTACATACATTGCATTAACGCAATAACAAAAACATCCTAATATAGGTAATAATAGCCTGTTATAAATAATCCATAAGTACTTTAGCGTCACGATCACGACACATTGATCGACGGTGATTCGTCGGTTATGGGAGCGCGTTCGTCACTTCGATGCGAAAGCATGCGTAGGTAAGGCGCACGGCCGGCGATCCATTCTTTGTCAAACGCTGTTGATCGTCGAAGTCGTCCATCAATTTGTCGTGATCATGACCCTTATAATGGGCGTAAGAAGCCCCGTAACAAAGCCGAGAGGCCCTTTTTCTCTCCGCCATTGCGATATTTTTTTGTTCGAGACCATACCTAGGACCCTTCAAGGTACGGAGATATTGGAGGTTAAAGTTCCAACTATTTCTCAAGTTTAAAAAAAAATGTTACGAGGTTTTAATGTTGTAACTTTACTTTAAATACCTTCATGACCCCTGGCTACTATGACCTCTTAATGCAGGAATGTTTTAGTTCTATTTCGAAAGTGGGAAAGGGATGGCGCTAGACAGCTATTTAGTTTTACTGGCAGATAGCTTATTTCATAAGGAGTAACTCAGGCTACTTTTATTTTAGAACAAAGATTAGGGTTCCGTGCAAAAAAATTAAAACCCTTGAAATTGTTAACAATATCCGATTCAAATAATATTTTTTTATAATAATTTCTCGCGGACGAAGGTCGCATGGCACAGCTAGTTTTGTATAATAAAATTGAAATTATGTACATTAGCACGACATTAAAAAGAAATTAAGTAATATTGGTTACCATGAAGAGCCAAGAAACAAACGAAAACATTAGCTAATGTAGTAATACGTAGAACGTAAATAAATACGAGTAGGTAGGTATCTAAATGGCTCATCCGGTGGGCATAGACCATGGACCGCTGAGCTTGCAAACGCTAAGTTGCTAGAATCGAGCCATATACATACATATGTACTTGTGAGGTGTATCCATAACTATCTGTTATTCGTTGCTGATTCATGTTTATATTTTTTAATGAGGTAGGTACTTATACGGAAGTGGTGGGAGGAATCCTAATTGTATTATTTGTTGGTCATTGAAACGTCGTCATATCGCTAAACTGCATAGTCTAGCGGCTAGACTATGCAGTCAGGCTAGACTCTAGCCTTTGCGGTAAAACGGTAATGTTGTCTTTGAATTATTCGATACAAAAATACCTAAATAAAGGAATTTAATATAGTTAGATTGCTTACCTGGTTCGGGACCGTCGTCGTCCATTTTAGTATTTTACCTGAAATACGAAATATATTTTCATAATTTAATTGTGTCGCTAAGTAGGTACCTACGTCCGCTCCGTACGCTGTATTAGTACTTCCCCTAGTCACAATTAGGTAATTATCGTTTTACGATTCTGATGCGCATAGGCTACAATCAACTGCACATTAACACTTGTAAAAATCGCTTTTCGCCTACGATACAAATCTAGGCGCTGTCAACGTGATATAGGTACCTATGTATTACTGCTGATGTGCGGTTGACTTATACCTGCCCCTATCTTGAACATGTTGTGCTTGAACCCTTAAAGCCCCTGAAGGTTAGGACATGACATAGTCCCATTTCCACCACTTCATAAATTACCATAAATTATTATTCATTTATGCGTTTACAAAGTATGTGATTATAACTTTGTATTACTAGATTAGATAAAACACGCTTCCCTTTAAAAAGCGATTTAGCGGAAACATCGATAAGTAGGTACTGGATACATAAGTACCTATACAAAAAAGAAAACAACGCTCAAATATCGGTTTTCTTGGCAACTGCTCTAGAGCACCAACTAAAAATAAGTAGATAAGAAAGGGTTTGTGATAAACTGATAATCTTCATCCATTTTACATACTCATGAAACAACTTGAAAAGGTAATAACTAATAACTTAATAAATAATAATTTTAACATCTAGGTAGGGTACTTATATTTTTTATGTGCACCAACCAATCGGGGCGAATACAGTTGTAAAAGTACCTTCTAGAAGTTTCAAAGGACTGAAAGCACAAAGGATTCTTTTTGTAATAATTAGAGAGAACGACAAAAGACTGTGATGCTCTTTTTTTTCGAGCTCTTGCCGTCATATAAGCTATTATATTTCCTATAACCGACAAATAACCTTATAGATGACTAGAAGTGTATTAGAACATATTGAACACAAATATTTAGGAATAAATCACATATTGAGTAGGTACCTCCAACGTCAGATATTTTGGAGAATCTTCGGGAAGTCAGGATATAATTATGGTTATCGAAATATAGCTGCAAGACACCGTTACAACTAAATTCCACCTGACAATAGGCTACATGAAATGATCCACATCTATAAAATATTATGCAAGAACATTAATTTATGTTTACCCACAAAAATAATTATGACACCTTACCGTTTAATCTTATGCTACACTAAGTACCTACTTAGATATTTAAGATGTTGTTATTATGATTATTATAATAACAACATCTTAAATATCTAAGTACTTACTAACAAGGCATAATATGTAATATATAATATGAAAATCTATCAAAGCAACCTAACTATTTAATGTTTTATAATTAAAATCTACATATTAACGGGTCTAAGTGTTCGTCCCGAACCGAACGATTCTCCGGCGGTGACGGTGACGATGGATGCTCTGACCTTCATATACCCGGCTGTTCATACCCATCATGTTGTACCTACCTTGTCTTCCCACCCTCGCGTAAATGGTCTGATCGTCGAAACGCAATAAACTACGCGCTAAGGGTAATGTGCACAATACGAGTACCTAGCCACTTGACGCGCACAAGCATAAACCACCGATTAGGTAGTTTCTGGAAAGTTGAACTTGAAGGTATAAGGATACAAAAAGTAAATTATAAAATCCCTTACTTGATATTTCACGTTCCCGATAAAGGTCCAAAGGGCTGAACCGTTTGCTCAAGGATGCGGCTAGCAGGCAGCTTGCACGACTGCACCGCACACAATCTCCAGCACAATGGCAAACTAAACTCCTTCCTGAGTCACTAGTCGTCGACATGCTATTGACTAGGGAAGTCACATGCTGAATGCGAAATAATTATTTCGATCCCAGCAATGGCGAAACGCGAAATCACTACTACAGCGAAAATTCATTCACTAATCTAATCATGATATTTTACCAAGACGATTAATAGAGAGAAGTTAAATATCTCCGAATTAGTAAAATATCTCCGAGGGACCTCCTCGGAGATATTTTACAAACAAACATCTAATATTAGTGACTGGTCGGGATTCGAGAAAGGTCAAAGGGCCCATATACCAATCGAGCAAAACAGCATTGGGTGTTTATTTGATTATATACTGTCAAATTTAACTTTGTAACCGCTAACAACAGAAAACGTAATTAAGTTTTGAATTAGAAACCACAAATGCGAAAACTGAAGCATTTTTGTATTCGTCAGTCACATCACTATTCTATAAATAGCTTATACTGCACTCAGCCGTCGACATGTATCGGTTAACCCCCAACCGTAGCCCCCAACAAAAGCTATCGAGATAATAATGTTGCCAAGTTTACTACACGGAATTTAGAATTTATTTTTTGTTTTGGCCATCAAAATAATTTAGGCAAATGGTTTTTAGTTGTACAGACGCCAGCGCCAGTACATCAGGCTACCCGAAACTGTCAAATCCCAAGACAGATTGTTGTAGCTTGATGTGCTGGCGTCAGTACATAGATCTTTTGGCCATTTGCGTTACTTGTTTTACTAATACAATTTCATAAAAAGAATCACCAAACCAACAAAATCCTGTTGTCATTGTCATTCATTCGACAAAAGATATTAATAAGCTTCAATATTGAAGCTTATTATTTGCCTTAAACATTTCTTTCACAGTGACTACCTCTTACAGCAAGCCATTAGCATACTAATGATGGAAAATAAAGATTACTCTGAAGATAAATTAGACGTTTAAATAACAACTGTGAAATGATAGTACAGTAGTTACAATACCTAGTGATATCAAAAGCGCCATTCATCTATTCAGACCAATAACGCGGTAGCGTCCGCGCCCGCGGGCACGGTGGTGGGCAGTTGTAATGTACAACATACTGAAATTTAGTCTAAGCTGTAAGTTCCAACTAGTAATACATCCATACATAACAAGTGGAAGTTTTTTTTAGGTTTTATCACCGTTTCAAGGAATGCACTATTACCAATCGATTTTTATACATGGCAATAAAAAAATCGATGTCAAACTCAACCTGTCAGTTGGTGCGAGTACTGTCAATTTCGACTAACTGTCAATGTCGAACGCCTAACCCGCATGTATGAATTTTTGAACAGACCATTTCTATTTTAATTACTGTGGTGGTTATTCATTTTTGGAATCTGATAACAATGCAAAGTCAAGATACTGATGAAAACGATCAGGCCACAGGCCCTGTAGACAATGCTTGGGCTATGAAAATACCGAAATTTACTCCCGAAGATAATCCACATGGTCTTTTAGAAGAAAGCAAGTTTGCAACCCTGTTTCCAAAGTACAGAGAACAGTATTTAAAGGAATGCTGGCCTCTTGTGCAAAAGGTACTGAAGGAACACTACATCGTCGCAGAACTCGACCTCATCGAAGGCAGTATAACCGTGAAAACAACAAGGAAAACATGGGATCCTTACATCATAATTAAAGCCAGAGACTTGATGAAACTGCTGTCACGAAGTGTCCCGTTTGAACAAGCTGTGAGAGTCCTAGAGGATGAGATAGGTTGTGACATCATAAAGATTAATTCATTTGTTCGCAAAAAAGAGACATTTTTGAAGAGACGGCAGCGTTTGATTGGTCCTAATGGGGTAACTCTCAAATCTATAGAACTTTTAACTGAGTGTTATGTATTAGTGCAAGGAAACACAGTATCAGCTGTAGGACCATATAAAGGTCTGGTGCAGGTGAGGCGAATTGTTGAAGATACTATGAAAAATATTCATCCAATGTACAACATCAAAAGTTTAATGATCAAGAGAGAACTTATGAAAGACTCAAGGCTAAAAAATGAGAGTTGGGATAGATTTCTACCAACTTTCAAAAGTAAAAATGTCCCAAGGAAACAACCTAAAAGGAAAGTTGAAAAGAAACCTTACACACCATTCCCACCACCACAACAAGAGAGTAAAATTGACCGCGAACTTGCTACCGGAGAATACTTCCTTAAAGATGAACAGAAGAAAGCTAAGAATAGACATGAGAAAGAAGAAAAGCAAGCACAAGTTAAACGTGCCAAGCATGAGCAGAGACAAAAGGACTTCATGCCTCCCGAAGAGAAGGCAACTGCTCCTAATGACCCCTCAGATACATCAGTTGATATCAACTTATTTAAAACTAAAATGAAAAAGCTTTCAAAAAACCAAAAAGGATTAAAATAAAACAATGAAACTTAGGTAATCAACTTTCAAGGTAACTACAAAATTGGGAGATGTCATTTGTCAAGTTTGATGTATAAATTGCAATTCACATCTCAGTCATCAATCAATCAGCTAAAATAATAATAGCCTTATGATAACTATCAATATTGTTTTAATGATGCGAACAGCTAATCATATTATACAAAAACCTGTCAGCAAAGTTTATTATTAGTGTGGTTCAATGTTCATGGTGTGCCAGAATGTGTGTGCATTGTCAAAGGTGGTTATTGACGTTATTGCATGCCTATGGCAAAAATGCAGAGTAGTCGAAGTCTTTTGTAATTACTTCATTATGTTATGTTGTGTGCAGTTCGTGGGCACTTTACGTTAAGTACATTATAATTTAATATAATAAATAAACAATCAAATGTTAGATCTTATCTCTTTATTTTTAATAATTTTAGTTCCGGGACCAAATTATTTTTAGCAATATACTTTTTTCCGTTCATGTAGGGTTGTAGCACTTCAGGTATGTTTATTTTCCCTTTTGGATCTTGATGTGTCTCTAGTAAAGCTATCAACATTCTTGGTACAGCACATGCGGTGCCATTCAAAGTATGAGCATAGCTAGTTTCACCATTCCGAACATATTTGATGTGCAGTCTTCTTGATTGATAATCTGTGCAGTTACTACAGCTTGATATTTCACCATAATTATTACGACCTGGCATCCATGCTTCTATATCATATTTCCTGTAACAAAGAAGTGTAATAAAATTGAAATTATTATTGTTTATTTTCTGACAAATAATCACTTTAAAATTATGGCAGTATTAGTGATAGTGAAATATCTTCAATGATCATTTCGAGGGTTTACTGTGAAAACCTTCTAAGTGCAGACAAGTCAGTTTTGTGTAATTGGGTTTTAAAAGTTTATACCTAATTAAAATACTATAATTTCAGTAGATTTTAAATACTTTAGTAGTCACAAGTTAGGATATAATTATAATAGATATTTAATATTTGTTCAGTCTAAAATAAATATGTGTGATAAAAATCTGGAAATAAGGAAATTCATGGTTAACGTCGTACAGTTAGTCGGTTTTACATGAACTTTGCGAAAATGCGCTTGATTATTTACTAAATTATTGATGTTTTATGTGATTTATATTGAAAGTTAGGTAATTTTGATAAATTATTGCATGTGATTTGAAATTAATAGTAAACGAGGGTACTTACTGTGTAG
Organism: Standfussiana lucernea; assembly: GCA_964057025.1. Lineage (NCBI taxonomy): Eukaryota > Metazoa > Arthropoda > Insecta > Lepidoptera > Noctuidae > Standfussiana > Standfussiana lucernea. Next base: position 10,129,588 of record OZ059795.1, read on the forward strand.
TTTAACAAAGAAAAAACATGGTGTTATCTGTAAATGTTTGTGTGTGTGTGTTTGTGTATGTTTTTTTGTGTTTGTTTTTACTTTCATAAAGTAAAAAGGGTTACATGCCCAATTATATTAATTAGTTACTTTCAATCACATTATAATCAGTTTCAATATATCTGGGGGCACGGCAGTGACCCCGTCAAGTCGAGCAAAAAAGGAACCGCCGCACCAACCTTTTCTCGAAGCCATTCAGGACATTTCTGACCCCCCTGTAACTTCGTTGTGGATAAAGCTAGAAGCTCGAATTTTCAGTGACCAAGAGGACATAATATAACTAGGGTATATTCCTAGAATACATTGAATTTGAACCTGCATTTTATGAACTACTTCCAGTCAAATTTCTTTGATTTTGTCACTAAATCACTCACTCAAAACATGCTAGGAGCGTATATTACTTTTGGCTAGAAGTCATCTGACAAAGATTTTATTTATTTGTATCACATAAAGTAGTTTAGTCGCTTTTTAATGTCAACAATATGTGAGTATTGTAATAATTTGGTATATTTAAAATGTCATTACAGGTATTTATTAGATTTTTGCAGTAAAGTTATAATAGCGAAATAAACAAAGTTCTTCCGCTAAATGCATTTAAGCTCTCTTAGATTATTTTTACTGAATGTGTATAAGAACATCTTGTTATACTTATAGAAAAGAGGTTATTAACGCTTGGTTTTTTTTTGCATACTAATATTTGTGGGGAAAATATTAGTAACATTGTATATGATATTTTATCAATTGAATATTGAGCAATGTGGTTGTATGTAACTGTTTTTACCATGACATATTTACTATTCAACATAGCGCTTAGTTGGTTTTACCCAGTATATACAGCTCGAAAAGATAAGAATTTTCATACATTTAACAAATTTTTGCCAAAGTGCTGTTTAGCAGATTTACGCAGTAAACCCTCGATTTGTTTATGGTCATAGAAATTTTATCCTTGATACCATTTTCAAGAATAAATGAAAGTTAAATACCTATAAGCAGGAGCACCTAGCTCATGTGGTGGCATGTCCAGAATTTTCATATTAAATCCTAAGGGTGAAAACAATTCTTCCTGCATTGTTCTCAAATATTCAAGCATACTCTCTGACTGACTTGGAGCAGTAACTGCAAACATTTCTACTTTGGTAAATTGATGTACTCTGTGGATTAACAGAGAAAGATTAAAAACAAGTTAGTTAACTACATGACTTAAACATATTATAAACTAGCTGACCCGCGCAACTTCGTCTGCGTTACATTTTTGATTAATGCTCCGCTCCTATTGGTCGCAGCGTAATGTTATATAGCCTATACTATCCAACACTAAAAGAATGTTTCATTTCTGAGATTACTCCGTGGTTGAACCAAACAAACTCTTCAGCTTTATAATATTAGTATAGATATGAAACCAAATTCTCTTACAACAACAATTTAACTTTTTTAGACCGAGATATATAATTATATACTTATATACCAAATATGAAACTAAATACTTTTACAACACGAAAGGAAAGACAGTCAACAATCGACATCGATGCAGTTTACCCGATGAGGGTCGTTCTTTCACGGAAAATCTTAACACCGCGATTCAGAAATTGGCGTCAAATGAACAACGCCATCTATCGACAACGGAGTTAAACTGCTAAAATTTAATGCATGGAAAGCGATCGAACAAAAAATATAGGCTATGAAGATTTTCAAAGCAGTGCCATCTAAAGTACCTTTTGCTACCATAACTTTTTGAAAAACCCGATAAATTGATTTAAAGTTATCTTGTTAGCACTTCATCACAATAAATTCATATATATTTTGATAGAGAGCACGGATTGCAATGAAACAAAAACTAATACTTTCTCTAAGTTACACACAATACTTGTGCATTAAAACTAACCACATTGGTTTTGTAATTTTCACGTGATACTTAAACAAACATAGCCGAAGACTCACAGACTGCAGACAAACAGACAAAAATTCTAAAAATTGTAGAAATGGGTTCTGTTTGTTATCCTTTAACACCCCTACTATTTTTTTTCTAAATATTTTCAATGTACAGAAACGCCACGTCTACAGATTTATTATATGTATAGATAACACTGTAGCTATCTGAAATCTGACTTGTAAAAAACTTATCAGCTAGCAGCTAATACCTGTATATTCCTCTTTCTTCAATGACATTAGAAGTTTCGGCCCTAAAGCATCTGCTCACTGCGGCCAATTTCATTGGCAAGTCTTCTTCTTTGTGGAGTGTATTCATTAACAACCCTGCTAGGGACATTTCTGCTGTTCCCGACAGATATAAATCTGGACCATGTACTGGGTCCAAAGAATATATCTAGAAATGGTAGAAAATACTACTTTATACTAACATAATTATAGAAAAAATGTTTCTTGAGTGCCATAGAAGGCAATCCAGAGTTGAGAATTTAGTCTAATTGAAATAATAATTTCTCTTGCCACTAATTCTACAAACTAATAAAAACAATATATACTGATAGCCTGCATCACCCCACTGCTGGGCAAAGGCCTCTCCCCATGACTTCCAGATGTTTCGATTCTGAGCCAATGTGGACCACTGGTTGCTTGTCTTGTCCAGCTCATCCCGCCATCTTCTACGAGGTCTGCCATGATGCCTTCTGGATTTGTCAGGGCTCCAGAAAGTAATTATTTTGGCCCACAGCTCATTGGGCATGCATCAGAGAAAAACAATATACTTACATTCACATAATTAAACAGACATTTGAACTTTCTAAGCAAAAGTTACCTGTGTGCGATCACTGTTCACTGTCATACCACAGCTCTCCAATACTTGGCTAGGCAATATATCTGGTACAGACACCAGCTGAAACTTTTCTTGAAGAAGTTTGCTCACAGTGTATTTAATTAATGCTTCTTCTAGCTCTGCAAGTTCTCCCAAGAAATAATAACTCTTGTGACCACATGTGTGTCCTAATTTATCTGTTCTCACTAAATTTAGTCGTCTCGTTATTTCACTGAATTCTAGTGGTGCATGTGCTTGGAAATCTCTTTTCTGATTTATTTCTCTTACAACTTTTGGGTCGAAATTTTTTACTACAGAAGGATGTGTTTTATTAGGTAAACAACTCAGTTCTTTGAACAAACCTTCCCGTATAGTTTGATATGAAGCATCTGCTACTGGAGTTGTTTTAAATATTTTGTATATATTCATAACACGATTCACATCACCTACACCTTTTCTTATTTTAATATTATTGTCAATTTCGAATGAATTTTCAGCATTACAATAATAGTCTATATCAATATCCGGCACAAGTACAGTTGAACTCAATCTCAGGAACTTGGATTTCTTTACAACATGTTGTCTTAATAGAGGGTAAAATATCATTTTATTATACTTAGAAAGTAATTTCATCAACCGCAAGTAACGTAATAGTTGAGGCAACCAAGAAAAGGAGATACAACGTTTTTTTTTTGTACTGAGCTTTAGAGTGGCCTCAAACCTGCAAAATACAACAAAATGGAAATCTGTAATTCTGTATGGAGATTATATGACATTTTGAATTGATAGTGTCAACTGTCAGAATTCAAATGACAGTGGACAAGGCAAGGTTAGACCACTGAAATGTTGTTATTATGTAATTAGCGACATGTGTAAACTAAGTTTTACAAAGACTACATCTGCAGGGGCCATCACAGAGGAATAAGCTCTAGAGTTAGCATAGCTAGACTCAACCCTCTGCCAAAGTTCATTATTCTATATAAAACTAGTTCATTCGCTGACAAACGACACTTTGTATCGATTTATGTAGCAAAACAGTCTATTATGCAGTTTCCTGTTGTAAATATAATAATATAATAAACCATTTATTTCGGACAGAATCCATATAAGTGTTAGTAACAATTTGCTTATAATCTAAGTTAGTAGTACAAAATCTAAAAAATTCTAAAAAGTCACAATCTTCCCGTTACTATTCCCACCCAGTGAGCCTGTATGGGACAGTCGTGGCGGGATGCAATCATTTGCAAAATGCTGTTGGTGCTACCGCGCAGTCTTTGAAATAATGACGCCGCTTTCTTACGCACTATAGCGTGGAAACCGTCATGGTCAACACGCGCGTTTGCGAACATTTGTGACGCACTACAGTGGCGCGGCAACCCCAACAGCATCCTGAAGGCATTATTATACTGAATTCGTAGGACGTTGTAGGCTCGTTGCGTATACCGAACCCACAGGCCGCTCGAGTAAAAGGATTGCCCTAAAGAGTGTTATTTTAACTTCCTTAGTACATCGAGCGAACCTACGGGCCAGCATATTGCTCCTTACCGCCAACGCTCTACGTTCCTTTTCTATATCTGGGTCATCCTTTAAGTCCTCCGTGACCAGATGGCCCAGGTATTTAAAGGTCTTCACAATTTTCAGGGCCACTCCATCGACCATGATCGGAGGCACTGTACTAGGTCTCTGCTTGCCTGCACTAAAAATCAGTACCTCGCTTTTCTGCGTGTTGTACCCGAGACCATGCTCGGACGCGTAGCGCTCACATATTTTAACCAATGTCTTCAGGGCGTTGACCGAGGGGGCCAGCAGAACCATATCATCAGCATAGCTTATGTTGTTGACACACGTTCCGTCAATGTAGCATCCGACATGTGTCCTGCTGAGCTCCTCGATCAACTGGTTCACATATAGGCTGAAGAGGCCGGTTGACGTGAGGCCGCCCTGCCTTACACCGCATTCCAATCTGTATTCATCAGATAGAGTATCCCCCCATCTCACCTGGTTAGTCTGGTTTTTATACCAGAATTTAAGAATACTGGTATATTCCGTGGGCATACCCGTTTCCTCTAGCTTTCGCCACAGTATGTCATAGGCAACGGTGTCAAAAGCTTTTGACAAATCGAGGAAACAGGCATATATCGGTGTCTTTCTGTCCGTGTAATACCTGACAGTATGCTTAAGGCATAATATAGCACTCTCAGTGGATAGCCCCGCCCTGAAACCGAATTGTGCGTCATGTAAATGTAAGTACCCACTGAGACTCTGATTAAGCAGACTGTCAAGTATCTTAGCTGTTGTTGTAGCAAGTGAGATGGGTCGATAATTTGACTTATCTGATACATCCCCTGTTCTGTTCTTAAGAATGGCCGTACAACCAAGGTCTTCATCAGCGATTGCGGCAAGTATGAGTGACCGATACACAGCGTAAAAAACATAGCCAGTACCCGCGGCAGATGTACACCTGCATGCCTGAAATGCTCGATACTGAGACCGTCGTACCCTGGAGACTTACCCCTTTTCATCCTTTGAATTGCCGCGACTTGCCGTGAACTGCTGCCACACAAATCGAACTGCCACTGGTTTTATTAAAGTGCAATGTCGACATACTTTTTACGCCGTAACGATAGAAAAAACTCGTGGTATGTTGTTAACCAAAGACTATATAACCACTTAACTGCGCATACAGTAGCCAGATGCTCGAAAACTATTAGTGTTTTGTCACCTATGTATAGGCTACGGTACTAGTAATCATTTTATTTGTGAACAAGTATTAGACCGGTGTGCACGCTAAATTATTGCATTTTTTTATAACTTTTTATGCAAATAAAACGCATCAAAATGCCTTCATGCACGTTAATGTGGTGTGGGAAACATTCCAAAACATCTAGTTACAAAAAGGATGGCATAACTTTTCACCGGTAAGCAAACAGTAACAAAATTATTTTTGATTTAATCCCGATAAAATGGTGGCTGGGTGAAAGAGCACACGTTTGATTTTCGCGTTGATGTCTTTTGGAAAAGTCTCGTTCTTTCATTACACAATTCTAATTCTTTTATGCCTTTCTTTGCCATTGTATGTTTATCATAAAAACCTGTGCTGTCACCTTTAATATCCGAAGTTGATATCGACAATTATAAAATTTAAATTAATAAAAAGTTATTCAATTCAAATACTGAAATAAAATACCTATCTACTTTTAAACGAAATTAAAAAATGAGGAGGTTATACGTTAGTCGGATTTTTTATGTATTTATGTTGCCGGATTACTTGAAGATGGCTGGACCGATTTGAAAAAATATTTTTCTGTCACCGACCGGGACCAATCTGTGTAGTATCCTACACAGATTGGTCCCGGTCGGTGATTTTGATGTCCTCAGGCATCGCCGGCCCGTGTCATCCTCTCCAGCACGACCATGGATGATTACCTTAATTTTAATGCGGTACATATTCGTGAAAAAGTTTGTACTTTATTGTACTAGCGACTTTAAAAAAATGTACTCGCATATTTTCGCTGTTATAACATATCGACCGTGGCCGTGCAAGGTAGAACCTTTCTGCCACGACCACTATAGATTTTCGTTTTTTTTAAGTTACTCCATTTTATATAGCTAGTCTTGCCATAAATATTATCACGCGGAAAAAAAAAAAATTATTGCAAATAATATTTATTACTTTTACAGTGTGTTAGTTTAATACATAAATATACAACAATTTAAAATATAAAAAGCTTATTCGAAGTGGTCATTGGCTGCAATACAGTCCTTTAAACGTTGAGGCCAGTTATCAACAGAAGCACGCACTCTTTCCATGGGAAAATTCTTCACTGCCAATCGTATGGATTGTTTTAGGGACTCCAAATTATCATGGCGTTTAGAGCAAGCCATACTCTCTAAAACTGACCATAAATCATAATCCAGCGGATTAAGATCGGGACGAGACGACGGCCAGTCTTCAGCTCTGATGAAGTCCGAAACGTTCACTTCCAACCAAGACTGCGTGGACCGAGCTTTATGACTCGGCGCCGAGTCTTGTTGGAAGGACCATACTTGGTGCTTGAACATGGTGTTGTCATGGGGCTTAACTACCTTCTCAAGAATGGTATCTTGATACACTCGTGCCGATGTTTGATACCTTTTTCACAAAAATATGGCTCAGTCACTCCTTCATAGCTAACACCCCACCAAACCATCACTGAAGTCGGATAATGCCCACGTTGCACTCTCTCGACTAATTGGGAAGCTTCCTTAGAGCTTTGAGCATAAATACGGTCATTTTGTTTGTTAAAATGTTGCTCAATTGTAAAGATTTTCTCATCCGTAAACAAATTTTTTCTGTTTCACCACCCTATTCTTTTTTAAATTATCAGTTAAGTCCTAAGTCATCTTTTAAAATACGCGACATGGTTCTGGGTGCTATCTTCATCTCCCGAGATAAAATCTTTTGCTTTCGGACAGGATTTCTTCGAATTCTTTCCCTTACTGCTTTGACCACCTTTTTCGTACGAACACTACGTGGACGGCCAGATCTTTTTCTGTCACAAACAGAGAAGGTCTCATTGTACCTATTATTAGCCCGGTACACAAACATTTGACTAATACCAAGCGTATGGAGAGTTTTAAAAATTGCATTTGACTCCATACCAACTTTGTGTAATGCAATCACAGCGATTCAGTTCTCTTTATCACCATATTAAAATGGAGTGGCATTTTAATATCGCAAAATATTGTACAATGTATTGGCGCCAAAATTAGAAAACTCAATGAACAATCGTATAAAAATGACAGATTCCAAATTCAAATGTAATATATTTCTTATTTTTAACTGTAACAGTATTTATGGCCAGACTGTGTATAATTTTAAGCAGTCATTTACCCGTTTTATAGAGTTTTTTTTTTTCTGCGGTGCAGCTATAGTACTATGTTACGCTATTACTATTTCTAAGTAGGCAAAATTCAATAAAATTACATTTTGTATGAATACATAATTGTTTTATACGACACGCACGTATTACAATCTTATAATAATTATTAAATAGCGGAATAGTTCATTCATTCATGGATGACGAATGGATACCACTCATTAGTTGTGTATCGTTTGCACTTTGCACTAATACTTTTTGTTTGCCGTCGTAGGATTTAATTGTGTAGATACACGTTAATTTGTCAATGTGCGTGTGTGTTTCTTTATTGTGTGCACAGAGTGCAGTAACACATAATTAGATTGATTGTGTGGTTGTTTTTTCTTCGTATGCGTTTGTAAAAAAATGATAGAGAGACATGCATAATTATGTCTCTCTGTGTGATTGTCGAATTCCCGTAGTATGATGTATGTGTATACGTCACCTAAAAAGCTTTTTCCATAGCTTATTAGGTTATTATAATAGGGGTTAAAGTATGAAATTGCCGTTTTGTAGTAATATATACCTACTTTGAATTGACATTAAACCATCATGGTGTGAGATATTCGAATGAAACTTTTTTTTACTTTATACCTATGACATTTTTTTAAAAATGTGCAACATTCGATTATCCAATTGTTATTTTTAATCAGCTTAGATGGAAAAGATGGATACTTCGAAAATCCGAGTATTTTTTAATACGAGTTCTCGCAATATCAATGCTGCGTTTGGAGAAGAGACTGCTAAAGACCACACCGTGCGTTTTTGGTCTAAACGCTTTCGTAATGAAAAATTCGATTTGAAGAACGAACCACGTGGAAGACCGCCCACACAGGTGAATAACGCTGAATTAAAGGAAATGGTGGAAGCCGAGCCGAGTGAAACTGCCCAGGAATTAGCAGCATGGTTTAACGTTACCTTACCTACAATATTGACTCATTATTGCATCAAATCAATAAGATAAAAAATATATATGAAAAATAGATGCCTCATGATATGACTGATCTGCAGAAAGAAACGCGTGTTAAAACTTGCGCTCCCTTGTTGAATCGGTACAGAAATGAATTTTGAATCGAATTGTGACATGTGACGAAAAGTGGATTATTTACGATAACCGTAAGCGAAAAATGCAATGATTGACCCCAGGTCAAACGCCGCAACAGTGCCCTAAAGCTAAGCTAACCAATAATTAAGGATAGGGGAACCTGTTGTACCGAAGGCAATTTTTTGAATTTTGATTTTTATAAAAATAATGGTGTTAGCTACACCTGTCCATGTATATAAAGATCATTTAATTAATAACATCATTCATTAATAACACTGTGTATATTTAAAAAAAAACCAGGGACCACTAGCCATTTGAAAAAAAAGAGAAAACTGTCTTAGGTACAACAAACCAGATGTACCTTGCACCGTGTCCGTTGTACCTAGGACAGAGCAGGGTCAATCGAGATATACACTTTTATCAGCTATAACTTTTTTTTCTGTTGAAATAATATTAGTAATAAAATAATTAGTTAATCATATTAGCATTTGCAATTTACAATAATTACAGTTATTAACAACAATATTCAAGTAAAAGTATTGTTTTTATTTTTTTAAGTTTCAGCCATCTATTTTGTGTTAATTATTGTTGACAATGTTTTGGCATCGAATCACGTAGTTTTAACTTGCAACCTAATTATTATTTTTATTTTCTTATTACTTAACATACACCCTAACAAAACATCCATTAAAATCGCTAAATTAAACAAAAATAAATCATAAAAAAACTTAAGAAGTTACAACAAAAATAAACTTAAGAAAGTACAAAAAAAAATATGTCAGACTCAGACTTTTAATTACTATTTTAAGATCAATTATTACTTAATAATTGTAATAGTATTTAATAAAAGACCCAAAAATGAACGCTAAAATGCACGGAAGCACCATGAAGTACACAAGTCTTTTAATTTTTTCCTCGCTTCGCGGCATTTTACCTATAATAATGTAATATGGTTTTTAATACAATATCAGATATCTACTCATAAAAACGTATGTAAGTAATTGTTGACCTATTTCCGACTAAAATGATGTACCTTGGCGAGTGACCGAGGTACATCGTAAGTTGGGTGGCTAAGGTACAACATCGCGACAACTTCACTTTACAAGCTTTAAAAACCCACTTACGATTGATAGTGGTCTAACATTCATGCTGTCTAAATAAAACAGGTTTCACAAACATGCATCACTTTAAATAAACTGACATGAAGTAAAGCCCAAAAAACTTACTTTTTAAGAGTAAAATAATAAATTACCTTTTTTAACTGAGCTCACACGGCGCCGGCGAATTTCAACTGACTTCACGTTAATGTTGACAAATGAAGTTTCAAATACAAACGGTTTTTAAAAGCGCGGGATTAAAAAAAAAAAAGATTATTCTAGGTACAACTCTGTCCAAGCCCCAAGGTACAACAAGTTCCCCTAAATGGTAACTGTTCGATGGTCTCTTCATGGTGTTATTCACTATAGCTTTCTCAGGGACTATATAACGTGAGGTAACGTGAGGAACGGAAGCGCGATTAACGCTTGTGCGACAAAATTATACTGCGACTCACCATAGTTCGAATGCACGCTTGTGCGACAAACTGAAGCTCGACATCACGCAAGTGCGACAAACTTAAGCTTGATATCACGCTAGTGCGACAAATGCTTGTGCGACACTATTTCGACACTACTCAAGTGCGACAAACGCTTATGCGACACTGCCGTCAGATACAGGGTGTAAAAGGACCCTTCCTAAGCCGCCAAAGAAGCATTTTGTACACCCATCTAAGCAACATTGCGCAGCAACAGGTATACAGTAGCGCTCAATGTAACGCACTAAAACATTTTGTTGATGGGTGCATTGAAAATTACAAGTATTTAAAGTAAAAATAAAAAGTTGGAACTTTGACCAATATCTCCGTAACTAGATGGTTTTTAGCTGGTATGGTCTGGAACGCGTGTCGCACCACGTACAGTAAAAGATTCCACTGCACAGAACATATATACCCTAGCGGGAAGAACGATAACTTCATACTTTTTGAATGCTTACATAGAAGCACACTAGCGCTGTCGTGCGTGCCATCAGCAACTTTCCAAAAACGTGGGGGCGCGGGAGATTTGAATATTGTTCTATATCTCCTTTTTAAATTTCGATACCGGGAATTTCAATTAGCGTAAGGGACAATCAATAATTATATTTTAGAGAGGAGAAATTTTAATAAATTTAGTCACTTACGCCTATTGAAATTTCCGGCATCGATTAAATCATGGAATTTACGTTTACTGTTTCTGCACATACAAAAAGAAATATTGTGCAAAAACATCAAACAAAAATTCCTTGTGTAGTTTTATGTGATGCCAAATAATACAAGATTTTTAAACATTTTTTAATATATTTATTTTTCTTAATAACGATTTTTTTGAGGCTTCCTCAACAAACTCTCGATTTTTTACGATACAGAACCGTTTCAGGCATATTGCAGTTGTACTTACAATTATTTTGTTAAAATTTTGTTCCCGATGTTCGTCACACCCCTTCAGCCAATCTTTATTTAAGTTATCGCATATTTTATATAAATTCTGTTTAATATTTTTGCAATGCGACTTTTCCTCTAAGTATTTATTTATAACACATGCAGCATTTTCCACCATTTGACAGAAACTGGGCTGGATGTATTTTAAACTGCTTCTTACGTCGTCATACTCTTTAAATGATGTAAATAAATGACACACCTCAGTGTTCGGATCAGCAAACATAATTTTTTTACATTGCTCGCAATTGTTTGACAAGTTTTTGGCGATAAACCCGCACACGTATGCACATGCTTGCATTTCTCCAGAACACTGAGGTATGTCTAACTCTTCTACACCTTCAATGGAAATTTCCGCTGGAAAAGGCATAGAAGAGTTTGCATTATTAGTTTTTTGTTCCACACCTTTATGAAGAAACACCTTAAAATTATTTAATATATCGTTATTATCATCCAGGCAGTTTCTGTTTTTATTATTATTAATTAAATTTGTTATTAAGCTAGTTTTCAATGCTGCAATAAATTGAATTGAAGTGGGGTTCGGATTACAACCACAATTGCTTCGAATGCACCCGAAACAGTTTTCAAGAGGATCTTGATTGAGCCTTCGGACACTTAACGTATTTATATTATATTTTTTCAAATTTTTAAATATTCGCTCAATTGCGTTTATCGTCCTCAACCAGCCTTCTTGTGATGGGGGCTTACTTCTTGCCCCTAAAAACTTCATTTCTGAGAAAAAAACTCTCATTTTATTAAATAATTCTACATGAGGGCTGGTTGAAGACATGTTTGTCAGATATATTTTCCCCCTTTTTCTGTCAGGCGTGTCACCATTCATGGCGTCAAATAATTTGTCCATATTTGAAATCAGCGTCGCAGTCCCCGCGGCATCTTGTGGTAATTCGTCTGAAAGTAAACAAAAAACATCTAATGTTAAAAAGGGTTTCAGCATCTAACATGACATTGACCAATATATTTAATCGGGTATGGGTAATACTAATAGTGGTATCATTTTGCGTTCTTGTAATTTTTAGTTACAAAACGTTATTATTGGTAGTAAACTAGAACAGTAATAATAATTGTTACAACCAGTCAAAAGCCTAAAACAGCTTCTAAAATCACCTATAGTAGTATAGCCTGCAGTAATAGGATTTCGGAAGCCCTTTATAAAATCTATTCATACTGAAATTCGGAATAAATGTATATAAATCAAGCTTAAGAAAGATTGTTCCGTTTTTTTATTGTGCCAATTTCATCGTATGAATAGAAAGTCATATTTTGTCAAAATCTATTTGCTTATTTTAGTCTCTTTAAAGGAATATAGAAAACGTGTGTGAATATTTTTACATACACATGACAAATACATGACCCGCCTCGTTCTTTGGCAGTCGGGTAAAAAGGCTAGTTCATAATAAATATATTACGTTGAAACTTACTTTGTGCTACTTTGGCAAATAATCCTGCTGCTACGGAATGGCTAAGCACTTGAGCAGCTAGCCGGACTTTCATTTTTTGTTTGCCATTTGGCTGAAGATGTTGCTGGGTCAATCCTGGAGCATAAACGAAGTTTGGGTTTTTTTTATCTATATTATAAAATTCTTCTATGTGGCTCCATTTAGCTACTCCTGTAATAAAATATTATTAATTTAGTTTTGTTTTTAACTTAACTTTTAATATATCAATATACTCTAAGTAGAAAGATTAAGATGGATTTAATGTAATGTCAGTGTCGAGGCTGTCACCACAATAGTGGCAACCGGGTGTCAGCTCCTAGCCTATACGGCACAGGTTCCTACTATCCGAAGCAAGGCTAAAATCTACTACACCAATAACAACCAATACCAACCTATTCGTTGTTGCCCTTCTATTTGTACATCTTGTATAAATTGCACATTGTGTTTTAAAAAATTGTTTCTGAAACATTTCAGCAGGTGGGGCGGGTCCAATATGGTCACAATTTCGTGTCCCTCATGATCAAAGAATGGTTGATCCCTCGATGATCCCAATGTATTGATTGCCCGTAAATTGACGCCGTCCAAATCACATACGACGCCAATTACTTGCAATCCAGCGCCAAAACAAGCACTCAAAACCTGAAAGTTCATATTTATTCTAGTTAACCTCGATGATATTCTTATTTATCATTAATATAAATACATAGTTTAAGACTAAGATAATTTGATCAATTAGAGAAACAAACAGAAGACCCACCTCCTTAATAAGTACAGCTAATCTATCGGCTGTGACGCAGGCTCCCGAAAAGTAAAAGGCTATCGGCTGTTTCCACTTTTTCCTAACTCCAATAGCCATAAAAGTTAGGGCATGGCTTGCAATTTCTTGCGTTCGGCCCTGGGCAGCATGATCCTGGTAGCCATCTAATTGGTCGAGTTTGGAGTTGTAGCTCAGGTTTTTCCTAATTGACATTTCGTCAAAAGACACAACACACAAATTATCACTAATAGGTCTCTGTTTCGTGATTTCTTTAATTGTTTCAACCACTTGCTGGTTAATTCCGCACATCATAGGGATTTTGTTTAGTAATGCCTTAAGTGAACTCACACTAGGCAAACAAAATAGTCTACTTAACAGCCTGTAACATGAACTAGACTTTTTGTACATGCTTAAGGCTAAAACCTTGTCATCAAGAGTCCATCTTCGCCCAGTTAACTTTCTTGGCATATTTTTTAACTGGCTTTGAAGTAATAAATAGAATGAACTGCTTAATTTGGTTTTTATAATACTGTTCACCGCATCATTAGAGTGCAAAGAACTTAATATATCCCTGTTGCACTTTTTAACTTTTTTGAATTTTCTTCGTAGCCTGAAGATTTCTGTTAAATTTTTTCTGCATCTTTTATAGAGTTTCTGTTTCCTGGGTGTTAATTCAGTAATTTTCTTCACATCCAGGTCCTTTAATATGCCCTTGCTTTTCCATGATTCCTGTAAAAAAATAAAATTACCATGTCAGAGCTTTCACTGGGTTTAAGTCAAACTATGCAGCTACTCAACATATTCTTAGATCACAATCCAACAATAACTCAGGCCTCATGCAGAAACTTCTACTGTGCTCATTCCATTGCAGACCTCAAACATTACTTTCCATCAAGTGAGATCAAGGTCAGGAGCAGACCCATTCATTAATAAGAAGTTCCACCATAAGGGTCCCTTTTTTACCATTTTGGTATGGAACCTTAATCACTACCTAGTATAAAACAGAGAAGCTTCCTGCTGTCTGTCTGTCCTGTTGTATGCTTAGATCTTTAAAACTACGCAACGGATTTTGATGCGGTTTTTTTTAATAGATAGAGTGATTCAAGAGGAAGGTTTATGTATATAATTTACTAGCTGTTGCCCGCGACTCCGTCTGCGTGAAAATGGATGAAAAGTAGCTTATGTGTTTTTCCAGGTACCAGGCTACCTCTTTGCCAAATTTCATCCAAATCCTTCGAGCCGTTTCAGCGTGAAGAAGTAAAAAACATACACGCACACACACACAAACTTTGACTTTTTTAATATTAGTCTGATTGGTACTTTGTAAATTGGCCCAACACGTAAAAAGACCGATTCAAGTTGCCCGGGTGAGTTGACATTGAAGCTACTACATAAACGGTTTATAAATACAGTTACTGTCGGCCTAAACCATCTCACAGCTGGGCAAAGGCCCCCATGACTTTCTATCACTTCGGTCCAGAACCATTGTGACGCGTGACTCGATTGATTCTTATGGATAAACTGAACTTTACCCATAACTGTTATTATTATTACTTAATGAATTACCTTGGTCAAATCTGTGCTCTGAAGGTTATGTTCAACTGAGTGTTCTATGAACCTAGAACACTGAGAAGTACTGGCTGTGACTTCCAAATTATCCGTCTGCAGTGCAGTCTCCTGATACTGAAATATTTTATGCATAATATATAATAATAGTAAGATTTAATTATGTTTGAATTAATTGTAATCTGATTATACACTAATTAAATTACCTACCTTGATCAAATCTGTGCTCTGAAGGTTATGTTCAACTGAGTGTTCTATGGACCTAGAACACTGAGAAGTACTGGCTGTAACTTGCACATTATCCATCTGCAGTGCAGTCTCCTGATACTGAAATATTTTATGTATATTGAGAAACCTTTCTTCCATGAAATGTTTATTTTTACAAGTTTTTATTTAATTCTTGCATATCCTCACAATTGGTTTAATGAAAAAGCAGATTTTTTTATGAGAATCTAATAACATTTTGCTAATGAATTTCATTCTTCAAGAAAAGAATATGTCTCTAAATGTTATTTATTGCTTTAATAAGCAAGCATCTTGTACCTTCATAATAAAATCATAACCCGCCTTTTGGGTTTGCCGTAGTCTGCTAAAGGGTCTTTTTTTTGCATATTTATTCTAAACACATCTAATTAACAACCACATGTCTATCTGCAGGGTTAAGTTACACTCTATTTATGGATAACAATTACATGTACATTATATAGAACTTTATGTACAAATTGTTGTTTTTGTTTTATTCATCAAGATTATCTTTCTAAAAAATGTTAATTGGTAAAGACCAAACATCACATAATACTCATTAAAACTGTAATAAATTCTAGTTTAATGCAGATAAATATTATCTGCTAGCCTATTTGCTATGTTCACTGACAGCACAATGATAGTAACTTTGTAGTAAGTACATTGTATTGTCATGTTATAGCTTCTCTTTTAATATATGATCTATGAACTATAAAGCAACTACTTATCATTTCTATGTCGAGAAAGTTTAGCAAATATGCCTGCTGATGTAAAAACTTTGACAAGATTGTTATTGTTTTCTACTCCGGTTAGTAAGTTATACAGTTTTAGAGAATGAAATAAAAAAAAAATATATATTATTCTATGCTGTTTTTAAATAACTAAAATACTCACTTGAGTTTCTTGTGCTTCTCTAGGCAGATGTTCATTTCGTAACTGGGCCAAAATATTTTGAGCTTCAGTTGGAATGGCAAACTTATTTAGTCTAGTTTTGGCAATGCTAGTAAATGATGTATCATCAAAATGATTACCACATAGCATCTTATGCTGTTTGTATAACTTCACCAATGATTCATCTGAAGTCCAATCATCATCGGGAAAACAAAATTTTGCCCAAACTCTGGCCCTGAAAATAGGTTTTTTTTGTAATATTAGAAAAGTTATGCAACAAATGCTGTTTTCAATAATGACACTAGTCATAGGCCAAGATAAATAAATGTTACTTAGCGCATGCTTTGGCTAAGCTATGTTTCCGTCTCTCTCTTGCACTTGCAAGTTGCGTGACAGTGACAAGGATACTGCTTAGCAAAAGCATGTGTTAAGTAATGTCTATTTATTTAAATAATGTACATTTATAAAATACTTCTCGATAGCTTAACCCTGGAAACATCCCAGGTATAGCATATATACCTAAGGATTTTTATACAGAAATCTTTGGTGAATTGTTTCATTATAGGTCTAATTCATGAGTAGTAGTACTGATAATGAGCCGGGACGTCTGACGGGTTAAAGTCAAAATTCGATCTCTACTAGATAGAGGAGAATCAATGGATAGGTTATTGAAAACGGCCATTGATCAACACAAAGTACTATTTGCTGGCCTGATTGGTAGGTTGTGAGTTGATTTTTATTATTAAACAAAACAAAACTGTTTATGTAATATGTCATAGGTAATATTTGTTGTTTCGGAATCAGTGACATACATACATATGTATATAGTAGGGTCTGTTTAGATGTTTATTTTGTTAGAAAATGTAGGTAATACCAGACATTTTATAAAGTGTGAGGTAAGCAGAAATTAGGTACAATGTAGTACGAGTTTATAGACAATTCACAAATTAGTACAAAATCAACTTACTTTATAGATCCATGTACGGACGGGAGAGGAAACCTGTGAAAGGTCAAAGAAGAATTTTCCTTTGAGCTTATTCCGCATTTAGCGCACTTAACAATGCCTTTTCCAACCATGATGGAAAATCAATACAAAAGCGTCAGTATCGCACAGGAGTCTCTATCTCGTAATTATTATTAAATTCACAATACAAAAAGCGTCAATTTCGCACAGGAGTCTCTTTCTCGTAAATAGAAAATTCACAACAAACCGGTAAACATAAAACACAAAAACAACAGTATAGTAAGAATAAAAATTCTTCCGATTTCTCCCAGTGACAACTGACAGAACAATAGTTGCCATCTTGTAAAAATAAGTCCAACCATAATTTGGTTGTGATTGTTGTTAAACTTATGGTTTATTGGCCTAAAATAAGAATTATATTATAGAGAATATAGAAATCATGGTGTTCAAATTACTTTAAAAAAAAAGAAAACTCGTAAATGTCCATAATCATAATTACTCAAATAACAAAATCTACCAAAATGGTAGATAGTTATTCAATCGGGCACATCAATTTATAAATCGTCTATCTTTTTCTTTCCTATAGCGCTAACTTCTTTTTGCAAATCCTGCCGTTGTTGGCATTGGTCGCTTAGAAAGCTGACCACCCCTGTTCCACTGGCGGAATAAATATTTACGAATGGACCGTCTTAATGAGGGATTTTCTTTTTAAACTCTTCCCTAGTCGCTGGATAGATGGCGCTGAACTTGGTAAGTTACTGCAAGGAACGGAACTTCACATCATTTCACTTGGTTGTAATTTTAATTATTAAACGAAAGTTTCAGTCAACGAGCGTATATTGTGTCGTGACGCAATGTTTTTTTTCAAGCATTTTGGCTTTGGCACCTAGTAACGTAGTCAGTTCAACGCCATCTACAGAGTTCTTGGAAACTACGTTTTTTTTTAAATACTCAAAAAGAAAACCTCTCATTACATCACCGCAAAAAATATTTTGTAATTCAGTTTATTCCGTGTTCTTTTATTTTTCATACAAACTATAAAACCAGAATTATTTCTGCAGTTGTAACGGAAAATATCCAATATATCACAAACTGTTGACTTGCACGGTGCACAGAATACTGTCTTCTTCTCTCCAATTTTCATCGATATAGTGCCAATGGTATAAGACTAAAACGGCTGTGTGCAACCCGGACTTTTTTTATGGCATTTGGCCACGGTAACCTAAAAAGCGACACTCGTTCGTTTACTTTCATTCCTCTCTGATAACGCAAGACCTCACAATGCACGGCACCGTTGCAACTCTACAGGAGCTGCAGTTAGAAACCATACGTCATCCTCCATATTTGCCAGACCTGTTCCAACTGACTACCATTTTTTTCATGATTTGGACAATTTTCTACGTTAAAAATCTTACCAGGAGGCAGTACAAAATGCTTTCACATACACACATCAAAAGTATCTAGGGATCAACATATATTTTTGCAATAACTTTTCTCCTGATTGATATTAATTAAAATTTTCTTTAAGGATTCATCAAATAAAGTGTTTTCGTTTGTCACAGTAACGATAAACCAAGTCACCTTTGCATTAATAAAGAAATTTGCCATTTTCCTAATAAAGGGATTTTTGACATTTGAACCACTAACATTAAAGTTCGAAAAAAAGACTGAAATAACAGTTTTCTTTAAAATTTTATTGGGTAACTTAAACAATTAATAATCCGTGTTTCTACCGCGAACACTAACAACACAAGAACATCGGTTTGGCATACTCAAAATGAGTTCATCCAAATCACGCTGTGGAATGGCCGCCCATGTTCGTTGCAACAACAAAAAAAGGTCTTCTTGCGACTGGATACCCTCCATATTCGGCAGAGCTCTTCTCTGTAGCATATCCCATGCATGCTCAATCGGGTTCAAGTCTGGCGACTGAGCAGGCCAGGGCAGGACATTGATGTTAGCTGCGGCGAGAGTCTGTCTTACAACTCTTGCGGTGTGCGGTCGTGCATTATCATGCATTAACTGAAATAAGGGACCGATTTGCACTTGTAGAGGAACGATGACGTCTGATACAATCGTCTCAGCATAAATTTGAGCGTTGAGGTTGCCTCTGATCCAAATCAACTCAGTTCTTCCGCCGATCCAAATACCCGCCCATACCATGATGGTTCCACCACTATAAGGATGGACTTCCTGGCAGGATTTTAATCGCTGTTGGCGTCCAGGGGTTCTCCAGTGTCGTATACGTCTTGTATCCGGTCTCATACCAAAACGAGACTCATCAGAAAAGCACACGAAACGCCATTGTTCTTCTGCCCAATTTCTGTGTTCAAGAGCCCATTGATATCGAATCCTACGATTGTACATAATGTACATTGCTATAGGTGGTACCCGTAGCGGTCTTCGGGAATGAAGGTTCACTTCATGCAAGCGGTTTCTGACTGTTTGGTCGCTAATTAAGTTCCCTGAAGAGTGATGAAGCCTCACGGCTAACATCATGGCGGTTATTGTTGGAGCTCTTCGAGTTAAGATTTGAATGTATCGGTCTTGTCTCCGTGTGGTGCAGCGATACCGTCCTCCATGGCGCTCAGCCACGGTACCAGTGCTTCGGTAACGTGTCCAAAGTCGACTGATAACACTCTGACTTGTATTCAGAGCTAAAGCCACAGTACGTTGCCGGGAACCAGCTTCTATCATTCCCACGGCTCTGAGCATTTCTTCCCTGCTTAAATGACGTCGCCGCTCCATAATAACGTTGGTTTTAATCAGTAGTAGGGAAACAATAGCACTAATAATGTCTTCAATGCGTTGTATGTTTTTATAGGGAAAATATTGACAGCTTATTTTCATCTTTTACTCGAATTTGATTGAGAGTTCCTGATTCAAATTATGGAATGCACCAAAAAGGATCCATATAAATTTATAAAATCATAAATTTATTACAAAGCCACATCTCAATCTCAAGAAATCCGCATAAAAATGCTTGATCCCTAGACACTTTTGATGTGTGTAGTTTGTCGAATCTAGATCCCCAGAGTTCTATCGCAAAGTCATATTATGAACTTCCGATTAGATGGCAGCAATGTATAGATAATGAGGGTAAATATTTTGAAGAAATAAATAAGTTACATCTTGGAAAAAAAAACGAGTTTTAATTTTGCTGTACATAAATCAGCAATTTCATGCTTTAACTCCTTTTTAACCCCTAACATTACTCTTTGTGTTTGATTTTCTATTGTTGAGAAACTATCGTAGAGCTTGGCTTAGATTTGTTTGTATTATAAACTGTCAATGTCAATCAGGGGAATCCAACTTTGTTCTACGAACAAGATGTAGGTGGGCTAGAAAACAAGAAAGAGACAACAACATCAGAGTAAAAGAGATTAATTACATAATGTTGCCACCAGAAATACTATTTCATATTCTGTAAAATAATGAGCTTATTAATTGATTTTTAAAGTAAACTATGCTTAAAATTACCTTTTGCTATTATTCTGATGCCAGAAAATGTTTGTTAGGAAATATTTCATATTTAATTGATTAAAACAGAAAACAAAAAGGGTATAATATATGATAACACTAACGTCCGCACGCCATATTTAATTTTGACGTTGACATTTGATGTCACAAGAAAAATGTCTGCCTGCCGTCGTTTGCGCATCATTTTATCTTGTACTTAAGTTTATTTGTAACAAATAAACCTGTTCCATTTAATTCTACATACATTGTTAACGTGAGTCGAGCTTGCTAGCTTGCTGTCTGTGTTTTGGTGAAATTAAGTGTGTATTTGTGTGATATAGTCTCGGTATTGAGACAGTGACTCTTGAAATGAAAACGAACAAAGAAAACACTAGAATCTGTACCATGTGTGGATCTTCACCTTCTAAAGATCCCAGCATCACTTTGCATCGGTTTCCAAAGCCTGGCTCAAATAATGCTCTGCGGTATGTATCTACTTATGTACCTACTTTCTATTCTATTCATTTTAGACGACTTAGGCCGCATACACGGACTGCTCGAGCAGTCAGTGTATGTCTGGCCACAGGTCTGACGACTGCTTTACTGCACCGACCGCCCGAAGCAGTTCCACTGCTCGATCGGCTCCATATGTGTGTGTTTAGAATACTGTAGATTGCTATGCAGTTGCAACTTGAAGCAGTCCATGTATGGATAGCCATAGAATATATTTTATTAATGCAGCTTTTATTTACTAAAGACTAATGTAATATTGTACATAAATATATCTAATGTATTTGATACTTACTCTTTTTAAGTCCCAACTTTCATTGCCAAAAATCATGTAGTTAACTATTCTTACTTACACCATTCTCAAATTTAATATTACATCTCTTTTGATCAATGCAAATGGATAAACCTTAATTAAGAATATGATTATTAATTCATCATCATTTGCCTAGCCTTTTCCCAACTACGTTGGGGTCGGCTTCCAGTCTCACCGGATGCAGATGAATACCAGTATTTTACATGGAGCGACTGCCTATCTGACCTCCACAACTCAGTGAAACACAGTGAATATGTTATTAATTATGTAATTTTAATATTTCTTCCAGTTGTGAATTATGGGCAAAGTATTGCTTTCCAAATGAAGCCTGGTCTTCACCGAAATTCCAGGATGAACTCCATTCAATGCATAAGATGCTTTGCAGCAAAAATTTTGAAAGCACATGCTTTAATGAGAAGAAGTTGTTCAGAACAGCTGTACCTGGTGTTCAATCCTATAAGGTTAGTACAATTAACACTTGAAAAGTGTATTTAAAACGCTTGCCTTACACTGCAGGGAGATACAGATTTCTTTCTTTCTTTTTTGTGTGATGATGTGGCCACCCTCTGGTGTCAGAGTTAATCAAGCGGTCACTGAGAATCCCACAGGCCTCTGACATGGCTTAGGTCAAAGTTATAGCTTGACCTAACTCTTACTCTTTATCACGTGTTATCAATCATATCAACAAGTCCTTTTTTTACTATAATACATCACTAGAGCAGTTCCATAAGGTTTGTATAATATGCGAGCGAAAGGTTCAATCAAAATTATTTATGACTCAGTTCACACATTTATAAATGCCCAAAATATAGTATAATAATATATTTTTTTACTTACATAGTCTCTTACCGCAACTATTTTAAATTTAAGGATTCAAATTAATTAAAAATAAGTGAACCTTTTATTTTCAGGATACAACAATTTCTAATCTGCCAGATCAACCCACCTTATTTGAACCTGTTGCCGGTCCGTCCCGAGTTAATCCTTTAAAAGAGCATAATGCAAACATCATCACTCCAACCAGTTATTCAGGAATGTTTGCATGCGAGTCTTCAAAACAAGGTGATCAGAAAAACTAAATGTTGATACGGAAACTGAAATGAAGTATGAATAAAGTATACCAATTACAAAAAATGGTAAAACATTTAAACAATGATGCATATTTAAATTTTATTTGTGAAAATAAGACAGTTACGAAAATCCTTAAAAAGAAAATGAGTTCAACATTTGCACTGTTACTGCAAGGAGAACTGCAGAATTATAAGAGGAAGAAACCAGGGCGGAGATGGAACCTGGAGGCTAAAATTTATTTGAGGAGATTTACCGGCACTGGGCCCGCGTGGTGGTTTACAGCCCGCTCCCTCTCACAGAGAGGAGGTATGTGTCCCAGCTGTGGGAACCTATAGGCTGATTATGCTTTATTTATTATTTTACACCTTGTTTTATTAATGGACGATAGTGTAGCTATATTGTCAGATCTGTCTGCCTTCAACCAAAATAATAAGTACCTATCTCTATCCCTAACCATTTCTTTTATTACATTATTTCATTAAACTGAAGTTATAATATTAAATAATACGATACATTTATGTGAAGTGACATTTTTTGTTTAATATTATCTAGGATTTGATGTGCAATAGACCTGTCCATACATGTTATTATGGTCGAAGACGCTTTCTGTATTTTGAAATTGTATGTATGATCAAATTTTTAGAATATTATGTTTAATTTGTATTTTATATTAGCAACGAAATTTGTGATTAATTGTCATTATGTACACATACTTGTGACTTGTGAACACCTTTTGTCCCAAATGAATAAACATATCTATTCATGTAAAATTAGTCATACTTGCATAAATTAAGAAATTATAATTATTATCATGCTAAATAAAGAAGTCAAATACTAACGTTTGTTTTACTAGACTGCTCCATAAATATTGATTTCAGCATTTTATGCACAAGTACACTGTGTTTCTCGATAGAAATTTTGTTCAGATGTCAACAATTGTCATCTTGAAGGAAACTATGGAGAAACGCACTGTACTTGTGCATAAAATGCAATACAAAGAATCCGTAAAATGCACTGTACTTTGAAATTCCCGCCCTGGATTCTACTGTCTTGTTTACGTGGGCGAAAAATAGATGGCGCTGGTCGTTAAGGAAAATTTTCCTCATAGAATTTATACGGAGTCGTTATTCTTCTCCTTTAGAGTATATAATTATGTTCTGTGATGTCAATTGTCAAACTGTCAGCTCGAGAGTCGGTTTGGCGCCGTTTTTATCCGACTGCGGCGAAGCCCAATTACGTGTGTGTGTTCAATGTTGTTTTTTAAATATTATTTACTTTAAATTGTTATAAAAACCATAAGTTATTGATTAATATAAAATAACTGCGAGTTCTGTCTCATGGGAAAAGTTAGTTGCTAAACATGCCTGTACAAAGTCGTAGTGTTCTGAAGAACTTGCAAAAGGATGCTGAGGCAAGTGTTTCGTCTGTTGGCAAACCGAAATCACCTTCTCACTTGTAAGTACTTAAATAACATTACATCCACACCACAGATCCGTATATAAATATGTATGACAAACTCAATAGTATTTGCTTCATCCAGTTTAAGTTATTAAGACTTTAAAGAATTAAATTAGATGTTTACCAAATGAATATCAAATTTTAACTGATCTCTAATTGTGATGAATTGTAACTTTTCATTTGTTCCAATCAATTTAACAGTGAAGGCTGTAAAAGCAGTATTTAAATGTTTAAAATTGTGGTACTTGCCTCGCCTGGTTTATTTAATGCTATATGGCCAGAAACTTTTATCACATTTAGAGTTAAACTTGAATCTATGTTCATAAGGACCTATCTTCTGCATAATAATTAAGTTGCGTTCTTGAAAACTATTCTGACTCATCTTGAAGGGCTTCTGTGTGGCATTAGTAGGAAGACCATCAATGAACTTTTCTTTGAGAACATGCAACAATAGAGCAGATTAATTGAGTGTACCGAGACGTGGGAGTACTGCTTGGCAACTTTCTTTCGTCATTGAGCAAGCCTTTGACAGGGCCATGTCACAAAGGGTTACTCTACAAAATTAAAACATTCCTTTCTTACGATTTCTATTAGATTGTGGAGTCTTATTTGTCGGTATGATTGTTCCAAATATGAGAGGGTGAAAGCACTTCAAGCATCCATGAAATTGTTGATAGTGTCCCTCAGGGCTCTGTTCTGGACTATGATACTCTATATCCACAGCAGACTTACCACAGAGTTAGGGGTAATAGTAGCTATTTTTACAGACAACACAGCAATACTCAGCTCTAGTCAGCATCTTGCCGCTGCCTCTATCTAGAACATCCTAGTCAGTCCATATAATGCTTACCCTTAGGTGGTATAACTGTCCACCAGTTTACTCTGTGATCAACAGCTTACAACTCGTTCCTCATAGTCAACTACTAGGAGAGAACAAAAAAACTTTAAAAGGATAAACCTCTTCATAGATGCATTCTTACAGTAGTATACTTCACAAATATGGTTTTTTCAAATTTCAGAAATTCAAAGAGAAAGTCACCACGCAATGGAAATAAGTCGCCACGTAATGGCAATCAGTTGACCATTACCAGCATGTTTGCCTCTAAGAGGAATAGAAGTCCTGAAGAAAATGAAATTATACATCCAGTAAGTTTTAATGTTTAGACAATGCAAAAAAAAGCTATTAAAATAAATTTCAACTTCTACATGGGTGAAATATAATAATCCGTCATTGGGTGTAGCTGGTGTCATTTGGGTAGTCAAACATAATATGAAATACAGCTCAAATGCATAGTAAATAATAGTTACCATCATCACATATGTCTCCATCACATACATTACCATCACATCATCACACAATCCAAAATGGTGTTTTAGAATGTATTATATTGATTTTAAAAATAATGTTCACCACATTTTTGAATTCACTGCATTTTTTTAGAAAAAGCTTAAATATGAGGATGATGAATCTAAAGAAAATAGTATAGATAGCATAACCAAGGATAATAGCAGTGGAAACTTGAGAATTGACACAGAAAATAAAAATACTGATGTGGAGGTGAACAACGTAAAAGGAATTGATACGAAAGATGTTGAAGTGAATAATGCAGAGTTAAATATCTCAAAGGATATAGAAATGAACAATTCAAAAAACACTATCATAAACGAAGATGAAGTAGATACTATCAAACAGGGTGTAACTGAAATTGATGACAAATTGGATGACAGCACCCAAAAACAAGAACAAAATGATTCCACAGAAGAACAGAAAGGAAATGGTAAAACTGAAAATAATAATGAAGAAGTAAGCTACCAAAAAGCCATTCCTGACAATGAAAAATGTAACATCTGTGGCCAGTTTTTGAACAATTCTGATATAATTTACTATCAAGGCCACCCGCAGAACGCTGTTGAAGAGTATATAGCATTGACCAATGAGAAACTTGTTCTAGCATCAGGTCAGTAATTATGCTACTTAATTTATCTTAAATACATAATAATTGTGAGACAATAACTTGGTGTGTAATGTGGTTTCTAAAATGATTGTAAATGTGTTTCAGGTGATGATGGGGATATAATGGAACGCCCGCAGACAAATATAACCAGTTTCTCTATATTTGATGAACAGGGACATCTTTGCCCTATTGATGGCGGTCTTGTGGAAAATGATGTGCATATTTACATGTCAGGGTATTTGAAGTCCATATGCTCTGATTCAGCTGAAATTGATGATGAATCTGTGCCTGTGAAAGATCTAGGTCCTATTATTGAATGGTGAGTTATTTTTTCTCTTACACTTAGTATAACTTAAGAAAAATTAAGCAGATTTTGTTTTTCGGATTTCTCTCACATAACTACATTAGCATCTTTTGTTTCAGGTTTATACATGGCTTTGATGGTGGGGATAGAAACTGTATCACCTTATCAACAGAATTTGGAGAATATAATTTACTAAAACCAAGTGAACAATACACACCTCTTATGAACAATCTCTATGAAAAGATATGGCTAAGCAAAGTTGTTGTAGAGTATTTAGAAGAGTATCATTATCTCCAGCCCACATATGAAGACTTGCTAGAACTGATCAGAGAGTCAACTATTCCAGAACTGAATGATGCCAAAATGACTGAAGAACTGCTTCACAAGCATGCTCAGTTTGTGTGTGATCAGGTAGTGAGCTTAGAAGCTGATGAGGATGATGAACCACTAATTACATTACCATGCATGAGAGAGTTAATTAAATTAATGGGTATCAAATTCGGCAAGCGTAAATTCCGCACTAAAATAGATTACAAAAAGGTTGACAAAAAAGCTTGGACTAAGGCTACCACTACTCCACTTGTAAGGAAAACATTTGAGAGTTTTTTCACAAATCAGTTGGATAAGACAAATCATGAGTTGGTTTTAAGAAGGAAAAGATGTGGAGTGTGTGAAGCTTGTCAACTGCCAGACTGTGGGGAATGTAATGCTTGCCGTGCAATGGCTAAGTTTGGAGGACATGGGCGTACCAAAAAAGCTTGTGTAAGAAGATTATGTCCCAACATGGCAGTTGAGCAAGCTGAAGATTCCGAACCAGATGATGAAGAAGAGTACCAACAGATGGCCGAGAAAAAGCAACAGGACAAGTTAGAGGATGCAGTGCCAGTCAAGTTGACTGGCTCAAATAGCAGAAATATTAAATGGGTTGGTGAGCCCAAGAAGGCTGATGCCACCAAAGTGTATTATGACAAAGTCGAAATTGATGGCTCTGAACTTTGCAATGGCGACTTTGTAATGGTTGAAACTTCTCAATCCAATATTCCTGCTTTGGTTGCTAGAGTAGTATTCATGTGGCGAGAAACTATTAACTCTAAATCTGGTTTCTTTCATGCAGAGGTATTCATAAGAGCCTCTGACACTGTTCTGGGTGAGGTCAGTGACCCCAGGGAAGTATTTTTAGGAGACAGATGTTGCCATGGTGCTCCACTTTCTTCAATATTAAGGAAAGCTTGTGTTGAAAAGGGAGAAATTCCAGCTGAGTGGTTCAAACTGGGTGGCAAGGAAGTTGATGACAAGCATTTTGAAGATGATGGTAAAACATATTTCTACAATAAATACTATGAAAGATTCACTGCCCGATTCGAAGATTTACCTGCAGATCCAGTTTGTCCTAATCCACTGAGGCAACACAGATTTTGCCCTTCTTGTGAGAGGAAAACTAAACGGGATGCTAAAAACATACCTAAAGTTACTGGAAAATTGATAGAAAAGTCCAGTTTTATAACTGAATCTAATAGAACAGAGTGGTCATTAGTGAGGTGGCAAGATTACGATTACAAGAAAGGTTGTGGTGTTTTCCTCAAGCCAGGAACATTCAAGTTGAAAAATACTCTGACTAATGAAAACAATGTTAAACCAAAACTGGAGAAAGTCGATGAAGACATATACCCTGAATATTACAGGAAGAGTGACAATAATTTGCGTGGATCAAATGTAGATACTGGGGAACCATTTTGTGTTGGTTACATTGCAGCCGTAACTGCCATTGGAGAAGGACCTTTGATTATTCCTCAGGATATATACCTAAAAATTAATGTTCTTTATAGACCTGAAAATACAACCAGTAGATTTCCGCAGCATGAAGACATAAATGTAGTTTACTGGAGTGATGAAATTCGTGATGTGCCTTTTTCTGCAGTTGTAGGAGCATGTCATTTAATTTATGAGCAAAATATTCCACAACAATATTCTCTGGCCCAGTGGCTGGAGAGAGACCCAAGTAGGTTTTACTTTAGGATGGCTTTTGACAAATCTTCTGGTCAAATAATAGATGTCCCACACCATGCTATTAATGTTGGACGCACAGAAAGAGGCAAAGACAAGGGTAAAGGTAAAGGAAAGTCTAGCAAACCTGTGGAAACTAATGAAAATAAACTGGAACATATTTCGGTACGGCCTTTAAGAACTTTAGATGTATTTGCTGGTTGTGGTGGATTGTCAGAAGGCTTGCACCAGGCTGGCGTGGCGGAATGTAAGTGGGCAATAGAGAATGTTGAAGCTGCTGCACATGCATATGCTCTCAACAATAAAAACTGCATCGTTTTCAATGAAGACTGTAATGCGTTACTCAATGAAGCGATGTCTGGGGCCACTCACAGTGTTAGTGGATTACGCCTCCCCATGCAGGGCGAAGTGGAACTGTTAGTCGGTGGGCCGCCATGCCAGGGCTTCTCGGGAATGAACAGATTCAATTCGAGAGAGTATTCCAACTTCAAAAATTCTCTTGTAGCTTCATACTTATCTTACTGTGATTATTACCGGCCGAAATATTTTATACTCGAAAATGTAAGAAATTTTGTGGCATTCAAAAAAGGTATGGTTTTAAAACTGACATTAAGAGCATTACTTGACATGGGCTATCAGTGCACATTCGGGATTCTCCAGGCCGGCAACTATGGGGTACCGCAAACAAGAAGAAGGCTTATTATTTTAGCAGCTGCGCCCGGATACAAGTTACCGTTCTATCCGGAACCCACACACGTGTTTAGCAGGCGTGCATGCTCGCTCACTACCACTATAGATGGCAGACGCTTCGTTACTAACATTCACTGGGATGAGTCTGCCCCTAGAAGAACATGCTCCATCCGAGATGCTATGAGTGATCTGCCAGGAATATGCAATGGTGCTAACAAAATAGAAATCGAATATGGATCCATGCCAGAGAGTCATTTCCAACGACTAGTGAGAAGCAAGGACGAGAATGCCAAACTACGGGACCACATTTGTAAAAACATGGCGCCATTAATTCAAGCTAGGATATGTAGAGTCCCCACTACGCCTGGTTCTGATTGGAGGGACCTACCTAACATATCGGTTGCACTGTCAGATGGAACTAAATGCAAGGTATGTTAATTTGTCTGTAAAGTGGTATAAACAACGCAATGTGTAAACCCTGACTGGTCTCGTTGGTACTTGGCAGGTGTTGCAGTACAGATACGACGACAAGCGCAACGGTCGGTCCGGGCGCGGCGCGCTGCGCGGCGTGTGCGCGTGCGCGGCGGGCGGCTCGTGCTCGCCGGCCGACAAGCAGGAGAACACGCTCATCCCGTGGTGCCTGCCGCACACCGGCAACCGACACAACAACTGGGCGGGACTCTATGGTAATGTCACACTCTACATAATAACTCTTTAGACTACGTTCTTTTTACTGTTTTTATGTTTTAGACCTTTGATTATACACATGTCTAGATAGAGAATTCGAGCGTCAAAACACCAAAAACAAAATATCAGGCAACTGTTGGCTCATAAGCTCGTCCCGCCCGCTCAGTGGCGTCACTGTCATTGTACGGCAAAACACGCATTCAGTGACATAAAAATGACGATTTGCGCTATAAAAGTGTGGAAGAATTACAAAGGACGTTTGAAAACAACTAAAAAAGTTACCTATCATCGCTAGGTAAACTTTAAAAGCTATTTAAGCGAATATTAAGAATAAATAACCTTCAATAACAATATCTTTTTCATTACAAATAATTTCGCTTAGTAATTCATATGCACAAGCTCCTAATATGTGAAAATATCATAATTTAATGAATTTAAAACACATTATAGATAATTATCTCAGAAGCAAAACATATTTTTTTCCCTCAGTACTCAGTACCCCCCACCAGTGATGCGCGCATGTTTAACAGTAAAAGCTGCGCTTACTTGTGTGCGTGGTCACGCACACAAGTGCTTCAAATCTTGCCTGTTGTTTTTGTTGCGATTGCAGCGCAACATTCTATCGAGACATGTGTATAATCAAAGTTTTAGACGACACAAAAAAACGTTTAAGATGTAGTAACCGCATGGACTGTTAATGTTGCCTTGTGATCTCAAAACAATATATTAAACAGTACAGGCTTACAGTACAAAGCCTTGTAATTGGCTGAAATCTAAGTGAACTTTAACTTGATTCTAGCTTCTAGCATTTGCGATAGCAGTACCTTATTTGTATAAGGTTAACTTTCATATTTGTATGAAACGCTTGATCACATTCTCTTATAGCTGTACCTACCACACTCACCTACATTACATTACCTGTATTAATATGGTTGTTTTCGTATAAAATGCTATAACTTAGCTGCTTTGTAGATCTTAGCCTAGATAGCCGTGACACATAACCGCCAAAAATGGAGGAGTTTGAAAGAGACCAGTCTGGTTAGAGAGAGAGAGAGATATCTCAACCTTACAGCCAGATAAAAGCTAACATTTTCGCAGAGCTAATTGTGGGGACAAGTTGGCGGAGCTTATGTCCCGAACTGCAATACTGTAGCTCAATATTGAGAGATAAGAATTCGTCGAAGTATGACGTATGTATGTACCAGTAGGCACAATGGAAAATTAACCTTATTCATTCACTGTACAGGCCGTGTCTGCTGGGACGGCTACTTCAGTACAACGGTAACGGACCCCGAGCCGATGGGCAAGCAAGGCCGAGTGCTGCACCCCGAACAGAACCGCGTCGTGTCAGTCCGCGAGTGTGCGAGGTCGCAGGGCTTCCCTGACACTTACATATTCGCTGGCTCAGTACAAGATAAACACCGACAGGTAACATACATAATATGTTATTTTTCTAGTAAATAAATAAATATAACTTTGTTAGTAAGGGTAGATTTCCCCAAACATCTTTTTTGCCAGACTACACACGTCGCAATCGCATCTATAGGACACGTTTGTTTGTTTACAGGTCGGTAATGCCGTGCCCCCGCCGTTGGGCGCCGCATTGGGCAGACAAATAAAGGCCGCTTTAGTCGCCAGTTTAGCAACATAGGCTAGGCTGGTGGTTGTTGTAGCTTAAGTTTATTTAAGATGTCCTTTTTGTAGTACATAATAATCTTTAATATAAATAATAATAAAATAAGGAAGGAACTTGTGGCTAATTAATAACAGCCGCACGGGCCGATCTTCAAAGGTTAAGCCGCGCTTGCCTAAGTCGGTCCGTAGATGGGTGACCATTCATTACCTACCGAGAGTTTCCTCCGTGCTTCGGAAGCACGTCAAGCCGTTGGTTCTAGCTGTCACTTGTCGATCATTGACAGTTGTTACAGATAGTCAGTGGCCCATAAGTCTGACCACCAGTCTTACCAAGGGATATTGTATTACTCAGTACTAATTGGGTTGTGGAGGGCAGATAGGCAATTGCTCCATGTAAAATACTATTCACCTGTGTTTGGTTGGACTGAAAGCCGACCTAAACATAGTTGGGAAAAGGCTAGGCAGAGATGATGATGAATAAATGATAATGCACATTTGTTCTTTACAGTTTAGATACAATCATGTCTAATGTTACTGTGTTTTGGTTACTATTATTATGACAACTGTATTAAATAATAAAATATATTTATGTAATTAAATTCTTTTATTTTCTCAATGCATCTTTAGTTTTTCTTTTAACGTTTTTCACTAAAATACTTAGTTCTACATCTTCTTTAGACTTCTTAGGCTTTTGAGCCTCTGGTGGCGTGTCTGCTGGTCTGCGCTTCAACTTCTCTTGAATGAGCTTATCCATATTCTTTGTTTTCTTAAAATTAGGATCACTTGGATCAATATTGTAAAGATGTGAGTTATACAATGCTGAAAACCGATCATCATTCACATCTATTTCAAAATCAGGCAGGGATAGTTTCTGTTCATTCATTTTAGCTTTTAATTTCTTTTTCCTTCTAGACTTTTTGTCACTCTCTGAATCTTGAATTTTCTTTAGACTAAAGTGTGCTTTGCCATCGTCGTCGTCTAAGAGTAACTCTAATTCCGCTTTTTTCTTTTCGTCAGCTGAATCTACGTCACTGTCATTATTTTGCTTCTTAAGGTCTTTATTTTTGTTACCTGTTTTAGATTTTTTGAATTCTGGTTTATTGAACTCTTCAGCAAAGTATGGGTCATTCATATCAATGTCAGAAGGCACATCTGACATACTGCCATCTTCTGGATCTGATTCATGATCTTCATTTGTCTCCTTTTCCTCTTTGATTTTCAATTTCTTTTGTTTCTTCTTTTCTTTACGTTTCTGTATCAACTTTTCGAATGGTGTTAACTCTTTAGTTTCTGTAAATAAAGTGGAAATAAGTTACAAATGAATGGGTTTATTTTACTGCATTTTCACAAAGACACATAAGTACTTGTAATTTGTCCTACCTGCATTTATTTTCTTCTTCACTAACTCCTCCGCTTTGTCTTTGATTCCTATTCCCCAACTTATTTCCATTTCCATATCTTTATTGCTCTTCTTGTCATCTTTTTTCTCAATGTCTTCAAGCAATTTCTTATATTTTAGTATAGGATCTTCATCGTCATTGTCTGAATTGGCTTCAACATTTTCAATTTGACCATCCTCTAAAAAAAATCAGCAATTACATTCGATTCCCTCTGTATCTACAAAATACGTAGTGCATACAAAAATAATAGTAACACCATACCGTCACTTTCACTACTGGAAGCTAAGTATTCCTTAAGATCCAGATCATCAATTTTGCCATCAAGAGCGCCTTTAATAGTTTCTGTTCGGTTCGGGTTTGTGGCATCCCATGTGAGCTCAACTTTAGCTTGCTGCAACGCCGTCGTTGTAAACAATCGAGGTTTGTATTTCGTCAAGTCGGGGAGTTTCGTACATTCCTCTCGGGGCTCCTGAATTGAAAAAAAAAAGAAAGACTCGATCAGTCATCATATGGGCCTAATAATAGCACCTGATGCTTCAGTTTCATGCTTAAAGCTGGAAAGGGTTGGGAATTGGTAGTATCATAAAATATCAAAATGAATAAGAATGTGATGAAAGTTCCCATGACTAAGTTTGCAGTAAAATATTAACAGGTTAGTCTATACTTAGGAAATTCATATTTTACAATTAAAGTAGTCCATACCTGATCAAAAATTACGTCATCCGGAATAAACCTCATATCAAGCCGAGTAGCGCTACTTTCGTACTCCATGCCATCACATTCGCTATACAGCTTGTCAGCTGTGGACACCGAGTCACATTCTACCACTGCGTAGAAATATTTCAGTCTATTTAGTTGATATCGACGTAGTTTTTCCATATGGTAAGAAGAACCTGAAATTTTATTTTTTCTTACTTTCTTTAAAAAGTACATGTAATAAAGTAGCGACAACCGGAAAAAAGGTTTAATATGTCGAACAGGTTCAGGAGCTAATGAAAGTTTAGTATTAGTACTTTTTATGCAAAAACAGCTTATAACATTCCCATTGCTGGACAAGTTCCCTCCTCTTTATGACTGGGACTGTGACTAATCCACCACACAGGCCCAGTGAGGGCTGGTAGAGTCACATGTTTTCGAATTTTTTGGGCTCTAGGAAATTCCGGTTTCCTCACAATGTTTTACTTAACCGTTTTGAGAGCAGTGCTGATGAAATATATTACATTAAGGAAATGCGCCTGCTTAGGTTCGAAGCCACAACCTACAAGCCGTTACTACTGTACTTCTTTTTGGGCCACCACTGCGCTTAGAGAGATTCGATAGAGAAAATGAATAATTCGGTATTAAAAACTTGTAGTGTCCGACCGAAAGTTCGGTTTCGGTCGAGTTTCGGTCTCGGCGGCAAACCTGCCGAAACTACAACCGAAACCGAAACTGCATTCGGGAGTTCTCGCGCTGTAATCGGTCATATTCGGTGCATTAAATTCCATCCAAGCGAGTAAGCGACGAAGACATTTTGCCGCGTCCATGTGCATAATCATGTCGTGCGTGACCGTTTGCAGTTCGTTTTGTTTGTTGTGAGTTTTCGTGTAATTAGTTATGAATTCGGTAACTTTTATTACGTGATATATAGATTGTAATAACGTTTTCTTTATTTTTCCCTCAAAACATGATCCTTGTAAGGAGTTTCGGTTTCGGCCGAAACTGAGACTGTTGCCGAAATTTGGTTTCGGTTTCGGTCGGACACGAAAAACTTTCCTTAGGCATTTGACACTGCTTTCTCCACCTAAATTGTAGCAAACAGGTAGGAGGTACCAGAGAAAGTTAAAAATTGTTATTGATTAATTTTACCCATTCTACATCACAAAGCAAACAATGATTTGGAATAGTTGCATAAAACAAAAGTGGTGTGTTTTGGTGTTTCACCAGGTTCTGTTTTTTGACCTACTTGAATTATGTTCAAGATCTAGTTCCTGTAATCATTATTACTAGCGTAGCAAATAAACTACGAGTAAAATAGAGGGATTTAATCAAAACAAACCTTCCTCATTGCCTCCGTCTTCCGTTAAATGCTCTAATTTATCTTCTGTTAGTTCAATAGGTCCCCTTACTTCCTCCTCCTTCATCCTTTTCAAACCATACTCAGATGGATATATCTGAAAACATTTGGATTTAAGTTTAACCTCCCTATTTGCAAAATGAACAGTACAAATCATTCATATCATGCAGCAGAAAAAAAAATCAATATCAACTCACAGATGAGTTCAACTGATGAGACTTAATGAGAATTCTTTGTATAAATTAATAATTGCTATAATTTTGCAGCAATAAACAACAATGACAATAAATTTAAATAGTTAGACCCTTTCATATCGTAACTTACATTGATTTTATTGATGACACCACCAGCTGGTACAAATGAGTTCAGTAAAACCATTAGATCTGTTGCCTTTATGTTATCCCAGTCCATGTTGCATATGGCAATTCTGAAAGCAAAAGACGTTTAATTAAATCTTTGATGTTATAAAGAGTAATCTCAGAAACTGTTTATCCATTGATCCTACTCTTACTTGTAAAATTCTTGAACTGATAGAAAGCTACACTATAATAATCCAATACTCAATACAATACCCAGTTTTATGTTTAAACAAGGCAGAAGCTAGTAGTAAATAAGGGCCACATACCTCTTAGTAGACTCATCAGTAGTTTCTGCATCAGCATCAAGTTCTCCCCACTCGTGTTCCAGGTCACTGTCATCTTCCGCCTCACTGCTCTCTTCTTCTGAGGAGCTGTCAGTTTGGATGACTCCTGTTAAATAAATGAGTATTATAAATATGATAATTATGTCTGTTGTAAAAAGTAATAAACCCAATTAGGAAGTAAATATTATAAAAGATAGACGCAGCTTACCTTCTCCACGGGCATAATCAACATCCAAATCTAACAACCTAGTCTTAACTTTTTTCTGCAACTTTCCACCAATTAATTTATCATTAAGAAAGACTGGTTCCTTAACATCCTTGCCATCATCGCTGGGTGGTCGTTTTACAAAGTGGCCCGGCACAAATTCGTCACCAGACCCATCACTCTTATCAACTACAGGCGACTTCTCTTCATCTCCTTCATCGGAACTACTTCCTTCAGACTCATCTACCTCGTAGTACTTCCTCAAATTCTCCGTAGATGTTTCATTAATAGGCCGCCCACGTTTATCCACGGTGTATTTTACTTTAAACTTTTCGTCTTTGAACATAGACTGAAATCGTTTGTCTATCTTAACTTTCCTCTCATGTTTGGGAATTTGTCGATATCTTGGATCATTAAGATATTTTGTGAAACGACTATCTTTTAGTATATCACCCATGATTGTATTATTTCAAGAAAAAAAATGCAAATAAAACTGTCTTTAAATCTAAAACCTATTTTTGAGGTTACTAGAAACCATCACACACAGCACAGCAGAAGTGACACTGTGACAGATGGACAATGACAGTCAGTGTTGCCAGTCGGTCATGTCAGAAATCACCTGAAATATAAAAAAATGTAACCTTTTTGTAGAAAAAATAACCTTTCATATTTTTTTACTGGATAAATTGATAGAATAGAAAATTAGTTGTATTAATTTACAGATACATCGATGAGTATTTGAGCACTTGCCCGCATTTTTTGATTTATTCATATTGATCCTTTATAATAAAATTGATGCATTAAGAATTGATATGAAGTTAAACGAGTATCGAAATATCGCAAAAATATGGTCCATCAGATGCACACTAATCTTTCGGTGACAACAAATTGAAGTGGCGGCGCGGCGGCAAACGAACAACAACGAATGAATCCGAAGATCCGATCCAATCCGACTGATCAAGCGAGTGAGCGAGATACAAGTGGTGTAAGTGTGAAAGAGGAAAGAGACAGCTATGATTGGGTATGAGCACTTTGCCATTAACTAGGGCTTCATAAAGGTTTTTGTTCTACTACTGCTAACGAAGCTTACCAACATGAACAATTCTAAAACGAGCGTTCCGTTTCACGTTGCTTTTATGTAAAAAATTAAAAGTTAATTCTACAAATCCCGAAAAATCACCTAAAAGTAACCTTTTCATTAGTGTAACCTAAAAGTAACCAATGCAGTTGAAAAATCACCTAAAAGGTTACAAAAGCAACCTTCTGGCAAGACTGATGACAGTAGTAGCGATCACGTTTATTTGATGACACTTGACAGTTTTTTTTATAGTGTGGTTAGTGTTAGTGCATAGCCTGGCTCCAGAATTCACAACACTTCAAAGTCGGTATGTTTATCTTCTAGAAAAATTCTATTTCTATTGGCATTATGAAAACGAGCGAGATAGACATACGACTTTCCGAAAACGAATCGAAGCGTTGTGAAGTGGTTGTGAATATGGGGGCTGGTGTCAGAGTTTTTATGCCGCCCATGGGCCTCTGACAGTAGGGATGATCGATATCCATTGATGATCATAGAGGTTCTAGAGTTGGCAAAGCTGGACTTACTTAAAGCCATGGTACACATTACATTTTTTTTAAGGGTAATGGCATCGCGCAGGTCAACCTGGGTGCCTTGAGTGTAAGGCCTCCAGCCAGGGCAAAAACTTTTAAACTAAGCGACAACTCGCTAAGGGCACCCCCTGTGGAGTAAGGGCCTCGGCTTGGCTGGATCCGAGAGATTACACTGGCCATAAAACCATAAACGTTATATAACGTTGTGGTGTTCCAATCCAGCCTGTTCTTTGCTGTCCTCCCCCAGCGACGCCCTAACCCTAAGCCGATTTTCGTATCCCACTGGGGGTGCCCTTACCATGTAATCGCTTAATTTTAAGCCCCTGGATGTCTTACATTCAAGGCACCAATAGCATAGTCCGGTTAAGCAGACAACAACCTCCTAGGTTAACCTGTGAGATGCCATACACAAAAAAAAGACGTAATATAAAACAAGTTCATTTGCCGACAAATGCCTCGTTGTGCATCGTTTTGTGTCGTATTCAAGTGCTTTCAAAAAATGGTCAATTGTGCAGTTTCCTGTCGTAAACAACGATCTGCCACTTCAAATCTGCAAATATAGTGTTTCGAATCACGAAATGATATGACTGAAATAAATGAAATAAATAAATGTTGGATGACTAATATATTAGTTTCATGCAATCGTGCATGACATGTCAAGCCATGCATAGTGCTGTCAAGTTTGACACTTGACACCTGTCACTCCTATCCTCTTTACTCCTGTCACTCGTAAGCCTATAAAAGAAATTGGAAGTTATCCTGAATCCAATAATCATAGTCAAATTAATTGAAAAAAGCCATTCGCTCTGGATTTGTATCAACATCATGAATAGCATTGGAGAAGAATGTACGGAGCTAAAGAAAAAATATGACGATTGCTTCAATAGTTGGTTTTCTGAAAGATTTCTAAAAGGCGACCACGATGATTCTGTCTGTGCCGGAATCTTCAAAGTTTATCAGGATTGTGTAAAGGTAATGATACCTAGGTATTTTTGGACCACCTGCTATGATCAATAATATCTTCTTTCGTCTTTCCA
This sequence comes from Standfussiana lucernea, assembly GCA_964057025.1. NCBI lineage: Eukaryota > Metazoa > Arthropoda > Insecta > Lepidoptera > Noctuidae > Standfussiana > Standfussiana lucernea. Next base: position 10,167,747 of record OZ059795.1, read on the forward strand.
ATATTGCAATTAAACCTAAGATACGAGGTGTGTCAACATGTGTTGCTATCAGTTTGATAAGAAAAGAATTTTCGATGAGAGATATAATTACCGGAGAATTGTATTGTATAACGGGCTGGTGTCCGCAACTCCACATCCAAAGCGCGTATTTTGCGTATGGTACCGGTTTAAAACCAAATGATTAATAGTTAATTTTCATAACATAAATCATAGGAAGTAATGATGAAAATAATACAAATCTTAGGCAATGTCACTGAATTATTCAAATGTGATCTCCAATTTGGTTGATTATTTTGTCAGTTAAATTTTTGAAGATGTGCTACTGTGGTATACAATTGCAGGAGTAGCCTAGCAACAACTTACAAGTCAACTTTTAATGCTTTCATGTTTATTATAATAAATTTTATGGTGGCATTCAGCTTTAATCATTAAGCATAACTTTTAAATGTTCTTTCAGAATGCTATGAAGCAGCAGAACATAGATTTCAAAGAAATTGACAAGGATGTTCTGGGTACAGATGGCGAGTTTAAAGCCCCACCATCAGGCAGTAGTTGACAGAACATCATTATGTGTGCATTGCAACTTGCAACATGCCACAAGATGCCCTCTTGGAAGAAACAACACATGCCAGATGAATACAAAATTAAATCTAATATTGTTAAGCAGAATGTTGTCAATGCATTGTATAGTACCCAGACTTGAATATGGCACAAGGAATTTTTGAAAAAGTTTGGCATAACAGAGCAACTCAATGTCATATTTATGCCTATGTACTGTTATAAACTCAAACTTATTGTTGTGTATGCTTAATGAAATGATCTAAATGTTGTTACTTAGAGCTCAAAGCTGTTTTGCAATTTGTTGTAAGAATAAGAAGGCATCTCTTCGCCTTGCAATTCATTAGTTCAAATGTAGATAATGTTTTTATTTAGGGTAATTTTGTTGTTATAGTTATTTAGGGAGAATTAATAGTTTTAAATCTGAAACTTTTTTTGTTTTATATTCCCTGTCTCTTTAGCACATCTTGTTGGGGAGAATCTAAATAAAAAAACATTTACAAACATATGCAAAAAGCATGTGTTGAGTAGGTATTTCCTCCAATATATAGTTTTCTATTCCAACTAGTATACAAGTAATCAGAAAAATATAAATATAGGAGTTAAATCTGAAAATTATAGACTTAAAATGTGAGAAGGGTTATTATTTCAATTTTTTTTTTTTAATAAAATTAAATGCTGTGTGGATTATCTCTGGCTTGTGTCTCTGGGTCTGTACACATAGCCTCGGCTCTTCATTTCTCTTATAACACCAGCTGGTAATCTGCCAGATACTGATATTGCATACACTCCTTTAGTAAAGCGATCTGAAAACAAGATTTTGTTGATTAGTGTAATAAAATTGCTAAGATGGTAAAAAACTCATTGTTTTGATTAGTTAGGTACTCATTGGAAACAGGATTATATTCTGGTGTACCAAAATAGCAGAACATGAGAACACCAGTACTTTTCACCAGTTCAGCAAGCAAGAGCATTGGCATCAGTCCATTGCCCAGCACCTATTGTTGTATCTAAAAACGGCAGCAGAGCATATGATTATGATCCTGTAAACTAAAGCAGGCTCTGCTATCAATGGCCAACTAATCAGGCATGTATCTTGCCAGTGTTAGAGGCTATATATATATAAGTTTACTTATCAACTATTGGAACTTAGTTTGTGAATAACTTCAACACTCACTAATGCGTTGCCACTTGCACACCCAACTATCTTCAGGGCTCATGACAGCAATCATTCTGAAAAATGAGAAATCAGGATTTTAATATATGGCAGCTCGTTTCAATGACAGGATAATGGAAGAAAAAACATGGTGTGCCTACTCCAAGTAACATGGGACAAGGGTAAGAAGATTGAAGACTGTCAAATACACAGCAGTTTCTCATCATAACTCTGAATAACGGTCAAAATTAGTGTGGTAATGCTATTCCATGATGGCTACTAGGTAATTAGTTTTACTGTAAATAAAATAGTTTATATAAGCAAATGGACTTACCCATCAAAGTTATTACTAGTGCAGTCGTAAACATTGTCTTTATTGTTCTTCATGCGGAGGAATTCATCGCAGTTGTCGCAACCATCGTACTCAAACTGATCGAATGTCTGTAAGGTGATTTGTCAATATCAAAAGAAGTTGAATGTAAGTAAATAAATACATGGATTATGGAAATGAAGAGTTTTGGACGAAGTAACGATAATATATTAACCAATTACCTTTATTAGAGAGCACACTAAACAAGCTCGCAGGCCTCTGAGGTCTTTTGGCACCGTTTCCAATGACATTCTTCAAGCTGCGTTCTCCAATACTGTCGGTCTTAAATTGTCTTTCTTTGCTTCTGTACAAAACTAATACATCAAGTTTTGTAGAGCTTATAAGCTCATAATAATAACTTAATAATTAATGCGAGATTGCAAGAGAAACGTCAAAGAGTCAAATACGTGAACCAAAGCAAATGCTGGTATAATATTGCTGAAAGCCGTTGCTGGTAATCTGCTGCTGGTAACGCTGCTAATTTTTGACAATGACAGCTGAAATGTTTGACAATTTGAATGACATTGATTGACATTATGAGTGCGTTCAATTGACTAAATAAGAAACGTGTATTCCTGCTTTTTGACGATACGCATGAATAATGTAGCTTTCATCTAAATGGCCGATCGCGTCGTTCTCTTATAACCACCAAAAATAATAGTTGTATAAAGATCTTTTAGTCTCTACTTTTACTCTCTACAGTGCTGCATGGTTCTATTGGCGCGTGGTAATAATCGGAACTAACGCCACAGCAGATAATTTCACGCTTGGAACTTTGTGTGCATCAAAGCCTGACAATGTCTATAGAGCCCAAAGATGTCATTTTTGTCGTTGGACATCAGCGAGCACAATCAGAACGTATCCCAGACCACTACGAGTATAATATTGTCACGTTTCAAAAGATACACCACATAACATCACGCTTTTCCCGAAGAGGTCGGTTGAGATGAATAGAATGTACCGCTAATATGGTTAGAATCCGAACACCTGTGATTATTGTTCGTCGATAATACAAACTTTCCACCCGGAGAGGGTAGATTAGAAGGGGATGGCGACCATTATTCACTTCAGTTTGTTGTTTTCAACATTTACTGGTACTCACATTTTTCATTCCTAAAACCAGTAATCTGCTGTAAAGTTTTCAAGTCGAGGGAAATAAATGCTCTGACTAATCCTTTTTTAATTAAGAAAATATTTATGTTGGGTAATTTTAGGAAGTCCCTAATATCCTTTGCTTTGACAAATGACTTACGAAGCCATTTGAAACTGATACTGACAACTTACAAGTACATGATTCACCCAGTATGTTCATGCGTATTAGTGTCATAAACTGCGTTTATCATAACCTTATCATACGTACCTACAGTTTGTAGGGCCTACGTGTTATCAGCTCATAAGTGATTGTTTTCTATCCATTTTGATAAGAGCAATTGCTCATTCGATTAGTGTAGATCTGTGAATGGACGGGTGAAAGGTCAGAGAGCCCTAAATAGTTGACGTCATGACAGCAGCTGCGCCGACGCGGGTCGCGTATCTCCGTGAAACGCGTGGTACGCTACTGCGTAGTAAACTTCGTCGGAGTTATAGATTTCAAATTTTAATGAGGTTCTGTAATGCGCAGTTCATCATATACTTACTTTGATTTGCGTTCTTTTTAAATAACGTATCAAAGTTTAAGTTTCCATTGATAACGTAGTTTGAATGTTGGCTGTAGGTCTAGCGTCTTGAGCCGTCTTGGATAAATTACAATCTTTTGCAACACTTTTAGCGAAAAATAGGAAAAGCGCACAATAGGAAGGTTTGTCTACAAGAGTGTCCTTGTGTAGCCACTAGGTACCTAGATAATACATATAAATAATAAATATATATAAATGATTTTAGGTAGTTAGGTGGGGTAGGTATCTAAGAAGAGGGGTATTCCTTGTCAAAATATGTTTAAAATATACCTACTGCCTTAGATTATTTTCATCGGAAGTCCGCCTGTCTCATGTAAAATTCATGATTTTAAATTAGGTCAAAATTGTACAAAAACAGTAAAGGTAATCTATGCCAGCTAAGGCTAGACAGTGGCACATGTAACACAATATCAAACAAAAAAAATATATATATATTGTAAGTACATGAAGAGTTTCGTTTAAAAGTTAAATCATGCATTAAACTTTCAAATTTATCTTGTTTACGCGAACGTGTCGGGGAAAATATTTATATCTTTATCTAGAAAATTCGTATATAAAGTTACTTGTTAGGCGAAAATAATACATTTTGTTTATGTAATTAAGTACTTGATTTGGCTTGAGTCCTGTGAGCCTTCTATTGCCCAGAGTGGGTTCAGCAGTAAGGCTCTTCTTGGCGTTCCCCAATGCTGAGGATCGCGACACCAGATTATTCAACGCGTCTTCAAGATTTCTTAAGCAGTCTTCTTCAGAACACGCTGTCACCATCAGTCTTCTTGATCGTATCTGACCATCTTGCGGGTGCTCTGCCTTGAGCACGTTTACCTTTTAACCCAGCCCAGTGCCTAAAATAAGCTTGTCCAGACAATGCTTAAGTGAACGCGTATTATGCATAGGTGCTTAGCCGTTTGTTGACGTTGTATGTCTCCTCCAGTATGTATGGACTCATTGGTTCACAATTTCACATGACGATGGCGGTTCATGATATTCGAAGCACTTGAGACACCACCATGATATAAGCATCACGCTCCGATCCTTAGGAGCCGAGCAAAAAGAGAAACGGGTGAAACTGTGTGGCACAGCTAGTGGGAAAAAAACGAAAGCTTTCTTCAGGCATCAATGCATTATGTAGTTTTATGAACCCTTAGATAAGTTTTTATTTGTGTCATTACTTCGAGTTTAGTCGATGGATAAGAAAGCTCTAAATAGATAGGCACCTAGTTACTTTCCATGATGAAGGACAAAATATTTGATGTTGGCTGTAGGTACACTCTCGACGGAGAGCTGTCTTTATGTCTTTCCCGAGACGCCTCAGTTTTTAACCGACACGGAACGGAGAGCAAGCGCTACTTAGATATTCTCGCACTTTTCCTGCCTCGGAGTGTCTCGGCGAGAGAGAAGGTACAGTCACCATGAAAGGGCACAACATGTAATATGCTTGTTTAACCTTTAGTTAACCTAAGTTCTATCGAACCTTAGCTGAGGGCACTTTGTTGTGAAGTGCTGAAAATTAATCAATTCGTTTATCTATTAGTATATTTCAACTGAAATGTCTAACAAAATTCAAAACTTTGGTTAACAGTAACACATAAAACGTGATATTCACGGATAAACCGTGACCACGGTGCTTGCAAAAGCGCCGAAATATCGGGAACTCAAAATGGATTGTAAACATGGTAAATATCCGGTTTTATGTGTTAATCAAATTGTTAGTGACCATGTCAGTTTAAAAACATAAAATTCAAAGCGCTTTAGCTGGGTCCACTACGCCCCGTTACTGACCTCAGGTGATGTGACATGCGGCGTGATTTGGGGCGAGCGACCGCGCGCCCTTGTTTCCTTCGCGAATGTGCCGTTGCTCTACAATTCGCGCCACGTCGTGGTGGCAGCCTTTAAGTACTTCTTCCATTTGTTTTCTGCTCAAGCGCTATCGCAAAACGCGTGTCGTTCGAGCTAGTAGCGCGTGGCCAAGCGGTTACCTTTTACTGTGCAGCGCGCCAGGAAAGCAGGGCGTGCTGCCGGTGGTCGTATTCTGTGCTCCGTATCCTAGGGATGCCTAATCTTACCTATTGCCTGGTTGGTCAAGTGGTCGCAATCGCGACTGCTGAGCATGAGGTCTTGGATTCGATTCCCGGGTCGGGCAAATTGTTATTGGGTTTTTCCATCAGCAATGTCTCTGTATCAGCCGCGGAGCCTGAATTTGTGCCCGGTTGATGGCAATAAGCTTGCCCACTATTACATGGGACTTAAACATAACTGGCGAAATGTGGTTGTACAATTAGGTACATCTTTGCCTAACCCTTCGGGGATTACAGGCGTGATGTTATGTTCTGCAGGGTGGAAGGGACAACCCCACATAGAAATTTTTCTTCTGCAAATAAAAATAATTCTATGTGGGGGGGGGGTTCACAATGATGTACTGAGTATATGGTTTCCGTTTTCGCGTCGGTGTCCCTTCCACCTCGTATACATATAAAGAATCTCCGAAACCACCCAACCGATTACTGATTTCAATGACATTTTGTGAATGTGTATTGTGTATGTTGTACGAGTATGTATACGGTTGGTTCCAGCTGGAAAGACAGGATTTTAAGTTTTGTAGGTACCCGCGGTTATATAGGCACCGTGCAAAGCAGGGAAAGGTAGCTAGTGTATAATACGATGCTATTTTATGTCTAGCTCAGCTAGCAGGTGGTCTAGTTAGAAATAATAGGTGCCTATGTGTATAAATATCACTAATGCGGTTGCGGTCGCCGGCCGCCGCCCTGCAGTCTGCGATCGTTTTACAGACATGCGAACCGGTCGACATTAGCTCCTAATATTTATAGCAATACACAATTCTACCTTACTAAGCACAAAAGCGGTATCTCAAAAAAAATCGTAAAGTACATTTTGATGCAATCGGATAGCTTAAATAAATACGCATCTAATTAACTTAGATAAAAAGCTAATAAGCAAAAAAACTAATCAATAAAGTTTTAACCAAAATATATCTACAAAACTTCAATTTTCTCGAAACTGGCTTTTTCTGAGATACGGCTTTTGCGTTTAGCATGGCAGAATTTAACACGTAAGTATACAATGGATGTCGGTAACACATAATGAGTATCTCAACTAGAGCACGGTAGGGTGAATCGCTTCACATAGCTACCTAGGTAGTCAGGACCGTAGGCACCCTAGGCGGGCGTTCAAACGCCCTCCGATAACTCGGACCACACACTGTGTTGGCTTCAATGAGCAGGCATCGTAATCATGGATGTCGAGAGGGTGGTGCAAGGGAGTGCTTTTACATTATTTTATAGAGAAACCTAACCAAAACACATCCAAGGTGTAGTTAATAAATTAAAAATCCCTGCAGGGTGGATAGGTCATTGCGCAAACACCATATCCATGAAGTAGGAACCTACTCCATGACCATTATCAAAGTAAAACAACAACAGATACAAAACAAATCGAGTATCAGTTGTATTTTTATCTCTTTTAGACGAAACAAAGTTTTTGAATTTTTTTTCCTTAAAACTTTCGGGGAAAAACAATAATATTTATTGCGCAGTGAACGTTTGAAGTGTCTCATGCATGTCAGAGTCCAGACACCTAAATAACTCATTATGTAAGCGGTAATTATACGATCCAAAACTGTTGATCTTCTTTTGATAGAGCATTGAACTCAGTCCTACGGTGTGAACTGCCAAGCCAAGTGTTTCTGGGTCGACTGTGATGTGTTTGCCAGACAGAATCTACGGACAGACACCCGTGAGACGTAATTTGAAATCACGTGAAGATATTTCGTCAGTGAAAACTTCTCTTTTGATTTATGAAAATATTATCGTCTGCACTTTTCGAGGGTGTTTTCCGTGTACTCTAGATTATTGTCATATACGTACGTAAACCGGAGAGTTTCTTCCACAATTTGTAATTCAGATTGCATCATTATTGCACAATTTACTAGTTTTTCTTATTACTACTTAAAGCAAAATGCTTCTGCAAAATTCTTAATAAATATTTTTTTAATACACAGACAGCGACAAATAATCAATTATGTGGATCTTGGTACATACATATAAGTACATATACCTACCCAATGTCCTGCAGAATGAGATACTTTTAGCTAGATATAGGTACTTTTACCTACTCCTCAATCAATATTGATGTTCCAGCAGATCAAAAACAACATAGGTACTGAAGTAATTAAGTAAAGATAGAATAACTAGATTCAATACCGTCAGAAATCGTAATTTGATTGAAACGAGAACTGGAGGTGCACCGTTTTAGAATAGGAGCCCTGTAGAGAAACAGAAACCTCACTTGATGGGATAAAAGCGGTTTGCTCGAAATGTTTTAAAAACATCGATGTTTATTATGTACCTACCTCGGTTCGTTTTTATTGGCAATGCACAAATGCGAGGCAAACCACGAAGTTTCGTAGGTTAGGAGCCAGCGCATAGCAAAGCACTGCCGTATTGTTGTGTGGACGTTTATGGCCAAAAGGCCATAACTCACAGTAGGTATCGCCCGCACCTTCAGTGCCTTTGCCTGGCTGTTGCTGTGAGCTAATTCGCAGAACGCTCGAAATATTCGTCGTTCTATACGGCAAAAATATAAGAGGTTGGGGAAAAAGTTTCTTCGCATTTTTTAAGAAAATTCTAATTTTTATTTACATTTAACTAACGTATGTAGGTACTATTTTGTTCGATAACTTTTTGCCATCTTGTAGGTAGGGACATGATGGGAATTCTGATCAAAATACCGCGACAAGTGGTTTTGGCAGTCCTCTCGTGATGTTAACCTGACACTGCCTAAATAATTCTGAAGAGACCGAAACAGGTGGAAATCTGAAGGTGCAAGGTCAGGACTATACGGCGGATGCATTAACACCTCCCAGCCAAACTCTCTTAATTTTTGCCGAGTGGATAAAGATGTCTGAGGTCTAGCGTTATCATGATGAAAAACCACACGGGACCCCTTCTGTTGATTAATTCCGGCCGCTTTCTCTCAACTTCTTGCTTTAATCTCATCAGTTGTTCGCAGTAGAGTTCAGAATCGATGGTCCTGCCTGGTGGTAACAGCTCATAATGAATAATGCCCTTCCAATCCCACTGCACACACAGCATCACCTTGTTGCGAGTTAACCCGGGTTTCGCCACAGTCTGTGAAGCCTGACCGGCCTTTGACCACGACCTTTTTCGCACGTTCTTGTCGTACGTGATCCACATTTCATCACTAGTTATCAGCTTCTTCAAAAATGGTTCGGTTTCATTACGTCGTAATAAAGAATCACAAATGAGTACACGGTTCATTAGGTTTCTTTCAGTGAGCTCGTGAGGCACCCAAATATCGAACTTTTTTGTGTACCCATTTTTTTTCAAATGCGCCAAGACTGTTTTGTGGTCAATTCCCAGTTCTTCAGCTACGTCGTAACGACGGTGGATTGGTGGTCACGTTAGTAGCAGCATCAGTGGAGTTCAAGTGCAGCAGGAATGGGGTTGGGAGCCCCGCATTGACATTAGTAACATTGGGTTGGTTTTCACTTATGAGATAGGACAGGTCTAAGAACCTTTATTTTGTCAAGTTGTATTTGCAGCAACCTACCTGGGTACGATAATGATTGACTGCTGTTCACTGCAGGTCATACAATTTATTGGCAGTTATTCTTGGCAACTCCAAAGATCCTTCAAATTTCGTTTACTCCATTTGTAATAATGCAACTTTACCGATCGATCCAAGGTGTTCTTAGGGTTCTTAAGGTTTCATTTGGTTCTTCACTTTTTCACGGTTTACTTAGGTGACCATCTTCGAAAAGCATTTTTTTTTAATCCTGCAGCACCTAAGACTTCAATCTATTGCTCTGTCTCTGCATCACCCACAGGTTGACTGGCAAAATATGTCTGTCGCATTAAGTGCGCCTCTGTACGCTGTGCTTATAGCGTGTGTGTAAATAAAAAAAAAATATCAAAGTTTGGCAGTTATGTTCTTTACTCCAATATAACTCCAATATGAATAAATTGTATGACCTGCAGTGAACAGCAGTCAATCATAATCGTACCCAGGTAGGTTGCTGCAAATACAACTTGACAAAATAACACCGTTTTCCCCCCGAAGGGTAGAAAACGAATATTTAGGTTCCAGCCGAAGCTTGACCCACTGGTGAGAGAACATCCTGGATTTTACGTATGGCAACACTGTTTTGTACCAATGAGCGCCCTCTATGTCACGTAGGGGGAGGCTAATGTCGCCTTCCCCTCCCTAGCCGCGCTTACTTCGCAGCGCCGGGCGCTTGCGCTCCTCAGTACTCATAAGCCAGCAAGATTGTTAAATCTTAGTGGGTCAAGCTTCGGCTGGAACCTAAATATTCGTTTTCTACCCTTCGGGGGGAAAACGGTGTTATTTAGGTGTCCGAGCCTTCGCTTGACCCACTGGTGAGAAGTGTTTATTTTCTGCTGGCGCTGCGATCGTGACGTACTGTGATCTTAGAGCTGGGTATTTAAAAGCTGTGACGAACATCCCGAAAATGAAACCCATTCAGAATATTAATTAGTTTTTAATGTAGTGGAATGTATAGGCAGCAACAAATCAAAATAGGTAAAAACGCACAGAATAAACAACAATTATTATAATTGAATGAGCGACAGCATTCAGAGAATAGCTCCTACACCGAACTTTGACTCCGAATAATTCGGTTAGCAGGTTCAGAACATAATTTATAATGATGTAATAGGTAATAATCAGAATACAATTAGTTAGGTCGATCAGTTTTTATAACTTTTATAGTAAGTATTTGCTATAATGGTGAAAAAGAATCAGCAATGTTAACCGTAGATTGGTTGGGTTCTTGACGATTCGTAGTTTCTTTAAAATAATGTCTGAGGAATGTGTCTTTACTTTTCCAGTTGCCTCGCTTTAGTATTTCGTCTAGGTCCATATAATTATTCTTCCAATTGGCACTATTAACAGCTGATCGAAAGCTGCCAGGCGAGTCCTTAATATGAGCATCCTTAAAGATTGTTCTTATCCATCCGGCTATAACAGTACGGGAGGCAGGACCGACTTTCCCTCGCGTAGTAATGAAAAGACTTGTAAGATTATTATTACTTGACCTGCGAAGTTCTGATACGGTTATAAGCGTTTCAATCCAAAAAACAAGATTCAACTTGTAGACCTCATTACGCGACAACTTCCAGCCTGATTGGCGATAAGTCGCACAGTCTGTCTTGGATCCAAATTTGGGCCAAAAGATTAGAGAATCGTCAACTCTTTCTAAAGAATCGGCGCTAATATCTAAGAGAGTCAGGTCGTGGACCCTTCGTCCTGTAGCCAGAAGTAGCAAAACTGCAACATGCCGAGACACGTGGAATAGACTGTCAACATTCACAGAGTAATGTTGGAGATATTCAATTAATTCCCCGACTTCCCAAGTTAGGGACTTCTGAGGGGGAGGTTTACTTAGGGCTACGGCCTTCAAGGATTGACGGACCAAAGGATGTTTGTTCAGCCCGTTTGCATTCATAGGATTGGCGAATGTAGTAACTACTGATTTATGGAGGGCTATAGTTCTAGGTGCTAGTCCTATTTTCATATGTAAGTGACAAATGAACTTAGCCAGATCGTTCGGCCCTGGGTTTACAGTATTACAGTTATTCTGAGTCTGGGACCACTTTCGCCATCTTTCCCAGGCGGGTTTATAAGTTTTAAGTGTTGATTTTCGCCAGGAAGACTCAAGCAGCTTTTTGTTTTCGTCAGGCCAGGAACTGATTAGACCGGACCAGCCTGAACCTTCCAGACCTGCAAAGATAGTTTGTTCGCTCCTACAGGGGGTTTGTTGGTTACGAGATCTACTAGGTGTCTGCGGGTGTGCCAAATTGTTAGAGGTGGACACACAGCTCGTTGCCTCAGGTCGGCTTTCCAGAAGGTCTTCTCCCATTTGGGCACTACTAGTAGATATACTCCTGTGCTCCTCTGTAAGTGTCGTAGGACGCGAGGTACTAGAGTAGGTGGTGGGAATATCCAGCCTAGTTTGTAATTCCATGTTCGGCTGAACGCATCTACATACACACAGTTCTTGTCGTTTGCGTTCTCGCTGACATAATTCTTCACAACCGCAGATCTTTCGCTTGCGAAGAGGTCTATCGAAGGAGCTCCAAATCGCCGAAAGATCACTTTTAGGATGTCTGCCGTCAGGGTCCACTCGGGCAATTTGTTTTCTCTGGATAGGCTGTCGGCAATCAGGTTGTATCGACCAGGGAGATACCGGGCAATCAGATGTATATTGAATGAATCTGCGAGGTGGAAGATCTTGAATGTCGTTTGGAGGAGTCTTAACGACTTCGTACCTCCCTCCTTTGTTATATAAGCTACTACGGTTTTGTTGTCTGTTTGTACCATCACTGTTTGATTTACGAGTTTGGGACCCGTTATCTTCAGCACTTCTGTCAGCGCCCATAACTCCTTTTGGTTGCTGTGCCATTTGCGCTGCGTTTGGTTCCAGAGACCACTTAGCTTGACTCCGTTGACCGTAGCTCCCCAACCCAATTCGGCTGCGTCCGTGCTTACGAATATGGTAGGATCTTGGTGATGTATTAGCGATTTCCGAGCTATATTCTTTTTCCACCAACACAGCTCTTCTTTCACAGATGTGGGCAGCACGTGGCGTTTGTTGCGGTTTTTCTCTGGGAGCTTGTTCGCTTCTATCTGGAGCATTCTGCAATGAAGACGTCCGTATGGTACTACGCAGGAGGCGAAGTTGATGTTGCCTAATAAGACTTTTGCTGTTTGCCACGTCCACCAGTTCTTTTGTAGGGTCTTTTCTAGCAGAGTACGGTTTCTGGTTATTTTGCAGGGCGTGAGGCTTTTGGTGTTGTTGCGAGTATTCCATACCAGTCCTAAATACTCCAAACATTTTGTAGGGGTCAACACAGACTTTTCTTGATTTATGCACCAACCTAGCTTGGTCAGTTGGTCCGTGACATACAGAGTTTGTTTTTCGAGAGTATAAGGGTCCGTATGCATCAGTAAAAAGTCGTCCAAGTAGACGATCATTCGGATAGATTGTTTCCTGAAACAATTTGCTAACCAGTTAGACACATTAGCAAACGCACAAGGAGCAGTTGCTAGTCCGAAAGGCAGACAGGTCATTTCGTAAGTGACGCCAGCGTAAGAGAAGGCTAAGTATCTCCGATGGCCTTGAGTAATCGGAATGTGAAAATATGCTTGAGATAAATCAATTTTGGTCATATAATCTGTGGCATTCAAGCATTCTGGAATTCTGTGATGATTTATGAGACGGAATTTACGAGGACGTAAATATAAATTAAGTCTTCTTAAATCGAAAATTGGTCTATATGAGCCGTCTGCCTTCCGTCGGAGGAATATGTTGGAGAGGAAGCCCGTTTCGTAATGACACTTGCGTATTACCCCTATTTGTTTTAACTTTCCGATTTCTTTCGACATGTCTGTCGAAACCTTGATTTTGTATCGGGCGTAAGTGTCCCTGTCAAGTCGATAGGATGGCGGACGTTTTATGAATGGGATGCGGTAACCGGATATTATTGACAGGATACAGCGTGGGGCACCTAGGCTTTCCCACTCATGGTATTTAATACTGACCTGTCCGGCTTTGAATTTAGTATTTTTTGCCATCATATCTCCTTCTATTTTTCGGCGGTGGTCTCTGATTGGAGGTACGTGTGGTAGCTCTATCGGAGTTCCGAAAGTTTGGTTTGTGAAATGGCCGCTTTTCTTTGAAATCCTGTTTGTTTTTGGGTTTTGGCACGAATTGTGTGGGTTTTTTGAACTTTCCTGGAAAGACCTTTGATAATCCTCCTTGTTCTTTGATCAAGTCAGACAACTGTGGTTCCGCAAACAGGTGGGTTGTGGAAGGTGGGATAGCATGTAATAAATCGGCTATGGTTTTATTCTGAGGCTTAAAGAGAGCTCTTCTTTGCTCCAGAACCTCTGCCCTTTTCCCACAAGTGTATTGGAGAAGAGCATCCGAAACTTTTCGGAATGGTGCTTTGTCTTTCATGGCCAGGTTTTTTGTGAGGTACGCTTTTACTTCCGGAGGTGCGCTGGTACAGGCATCTATAAATTCCTTACGCTGTTGCAACAAACCGTGGGTTATGGCTCCTAAGCATAGGTCCATTTTTTCCAGTACTGAGACTAGTTGCCACTGAGGTGATACTGTTGCCAAATGTCCGTTAAGTTTAAGCGCGGTGAACACAGGCGTTGCTTGGAATTGTTTCTGGACATCCGCGTATCGAATGTTTTTCCAGCCTTCAGATTCCAGCTTTTGGCAGTGGGTACCTTCTTCTACTAATTTCACGGACGCTTTGCTGATTTTTCCTTCACTCTCTTTCGTCTCAGGTGCAAAGTCGAGAAGAATCTCTTCTTCTACATCTTCCTCTTCTTCCTCCCCTAAGGGTGGCGCGTTCCAAGCTTCATCTGCTTCGTCAGCTGTCGAGTCCGCCTCCGAAGGTGCATGAATTTCAGTCTGCGAGGTCGACGGGGGCGGTCGCGTTAGGCCATAGGTGAGTTCACACAGTCTTCCTAAGATTTCATTTTGTTGGCGCATATAGTCCTTTAAGGATTCCGCTGAGAAACTTTCTGTGGTTCTAGGGACTTTAGGGTTTGGCTGTGGTTCCGGGCTGCAATGTCTCTTGGAAACACGCGATGAACCAGACGTAGCATTGTCTTCTTCGGCCTCAGCTTTCAGAGCATCCGAAGTTTCTTTGCGTGATATGAAGTATGGCTTTAGGGATGGCAGGGTGGCATCAAATCCATTTTGTACGCCGACTGGATGAATTTTCGACATGATAGATATCGGTTGGTAAATAAGAGCTAAACCGATTGGCCACTCAAGCAGCTTTCTTTTTAGCTTTCTATAACGGCGTTCACTGAGTGAATTCCCGCAGCGGAAAATTTTGGCTAGACGCACTGTCGGTATTGCGAAACGTAGCCTTGCTTCGGTGTCTGGCGCTAAGGTTCCACCAAACAGATCCTTGTAGTTGACAGCATTTACCACCCAGTCTCGCCAGTTAGCAGGGTACAGTGCATCCAAAGTTTGTAGTAGGCTTTGGTAACAACTTTCATCGGCAGTAGGCGGACGCCAGTTTACCAGCTCTCCCATTGTGGTTGTCATCTGCAAGCAGACAAGCGAGCTCAGGTAAGTTGTGCCAAGAGTAGAATGCGTAGACGAAGAGTTGTGTGCATGTCGCCTGGGTAGACGACGTCGTCCGAATTAAGAAGTTCCATAGACGCCGCCGTCTGTTGGCACAGACGACACGTCATCTGCCAATGTCACAAAAATTTTTGACATTCAAGCGACAATGCAAGAGCATCCTTTAGATATCAATTGCACATCTTTACCAGGGCTTACCTAGCAGGATAGAAACGTGCGTTCATCCATCAGTACCTATAGGTTAAGATATAAACTAAATCGGGGCTTTCCCGATTAAGTGAAGGACAAGAAACAAGTTAACAGGGCTTTCCTGTTTTGTTTTAAATAGTTTCAATAATATAATAAACCTACCTTGAAATGATAGTGGATAAAATTTCCAAAGTATTTTTCCGTTCACTTCGTAACAGTGTTCACACGTAAAAATCCAAAACGTACTGAGGAGCGCAAGCGCCCGGCGCTGCGAAGTAAGCGCGGCTAGGGAGGGGAAGGCGACATTAGCCTCCCCCTACGTGACATAGAGGGCGCTCATTGGTACAAAACAGTGTTGCCATACGTAAAATCCAGGATGTTCTCTCACCAGTGGGTCAAGCGAAGGCTCGGACACCTAAATAAAGGTTCTTAGCCCTGTCCTATCTCATAAGTGAAAACAAACCCAATGTTACTAATGTCAATGCGGGGCTCCCAACCCCATTCCTGCTGCACTTGAACTCCACTGATGCTGCTACTAACGTGACCACCAATCCACCATCAAGTCATCAAGAAGGATACCTGAATCCCCTAACTGTGCTTTCGCGTGAAACATTCACATAACATGTTGTCCGTAAAGATTTCAAATAACAAGAGGAGAGAGTGAGATAAATAGAGATTTCATTATGTGTCTTGTGAATGTATTGCCAGTGCTAAGTCGTGAATAGTCGTAATGAACTCAAAATAAGGTTTTGTTTTAGTTTTCAACTCGTGACTGTCCCACTACATTCTACATTGAGATGGTTTTATAACTGAAATAGTGCCTGAGGTAGGTAGCACTGCGGTCCAGGACCGGTTTTGATGCCCGTCTGCGGGCGAATGCTACCTCAGACACCGTTTGCGGTAGGCCTGTAGTAATAGGATATTGATACCAAAAATAATTTGGTTCATGTAAGTCTTAAAATATCTACTCGCTCACCTGTTGTTTTGCGTCTTCGTGACAGTCTTTAAAATAGCACCCCCTTTGTTTATGAAACTGCAGAATAGGAACCGGGACAAGTTCGAGTGGGACTCGTTGCAGGTTTGCTTCACCGTCGGTGACCTCCAAAAGTCAGTTTGTAAGATGAAGAGCAAGAGCTAATATTTAGATCTGATATAAAACAACTAACTAATATTTTCGGGGTTGACTCAGAAAGTCAGAAGCCTAAATGTTCACCGGTCCAAGGGACCGCAGGCCTTGGTCGTTGGCATTAATTCCAATTTCATTTTGAACCCTGTGTGGTTTAGAGGTATACATCCATCATATTTATTTATTAAAACTTTATGAATAGGTAAGTAAAAACTGTACAAAGGCGGACTTAATACGTTAGGTAGATATCTATCCGGCGAAACAGATTGTTGAAAGATGGACATACGAAGGACCAACTAGTGATCCTGTAAGTTACCCGTTTCTTACTTTTGCGGTCGGCGGTCTGGAACCATAAAAAACAAAAGATTTTTCTGAGATATCTAGTTTTTAGTGATGGCAGCAGTTGAACCCATTAGCAAAACAGCTTAATGTTTTGAAGAATTATATCACACAACTTGCAACTGCAAGTGATATATATAGTGGGCAGTGTAACTTTCACGGGTAGCTTATCGCGGTGACTCACAATATTGAAGATGGCAAGCGATCAGACAGGCAGACGACTATAAATCACCAGCAGCTTTAAAGTGTTATTGTTCGGTCACACCTCGTAATGTTTACTTTTTTGTGGCGTCGTAAAACTCGGATTTGTTTGGGTGCGATTTTGAAAGACTGCGGCGGAGATTGGCTCGGGATCTGGCAGTCATCCAGGCCCTACTAACGTTCGGCGTTGACACAGTGAACGCCGATCGTTGAGAGCAGTGCATGCGTATCCATCGGTGTTTGCACCGCACGCAGGATTCGTTTATATCTCATTGACTCAGAAATGTATAGCTAACATACAAGGTAACTCGCAACCTGTGTAAAATTTCGACTATTAACCTATAGCTGAAGCCAGTGACGGCGAGACGCGGCGGCACCGTGCTCACGCGCACGTCTGCAGTTATTTGCGCTCTTTTTCTGAACCTTAGTTAACTATGTCTACGTGCGTATTCATTAATGTCCTCTTTGATTATGTCTAGTTTAGTATTATTAGTAAACATCGAGCGGGAGAGATATGCGTCGTAAGATAACAGTTAATCGAACAAGAATGAAACAATTTCTGCATCTGTAATTTGTTCACGTGACTTTAATCCATACTTTAGTTATTAGTAGTGCCTGGACGAACGCGCTCATCTCGGGTGAAAATAGAGAAAACGAATTTTCCCAGATATGAGACCTAGCTATACCTATTCCACCTTTCAACGAAATCGTTAGAGCTTTTTTCGGGAATGTGATTACAAAATAGATTTATGACATTTAATAGAAAAGTATAATATGCGTTTGCTGAATTTGCAAATCAGACAATTAGGTAGGTATGTCAACCATCAAAATTTTCACCTTAGTTTCCCGTTATTAAAACCCATTAATATTTTTATCTGTATCTATTATCAACTTGTCACTAAGTTTTAAACCTATTTATAGGTTTAGTCATGTGCCACTTGTGCCAGCACCAGCAGGGTGTGCACTTCATTGCACTCGATTACATAACTAGCACGTGAATGCATAAGCTATTCTTGGAATAGACTATCACGGGGTGTGAGATTTTCCATGGTGGGTGACGATCAAAGCCTGATATACGTGCCTTAGTTCTCAGGTCATCTGCCTAGCATTATCACAGTTAAATAGATAAACAGGGTGGAAGGGACACCGACGTAATAACTGTTACCACGTATAACCAATATTTGTATTCAATTTTTCGTCGGTTATTAAAAAAAAAGCTGTTTCCTAATTAAAACTACAACCTACACGGTCAAAATCTATGAAGGAGGCGTTTAGAATGATGTACTGTGGTAACCGTTTTAGGGTCGGTGTCCCTACCACCTTGTATTGGGGTCGGCTTCCATACTCACCGGCCGCAGCTGAATACCAGTAGTTTACATGGAACTACTGCATATTTGACCATAACATCCCAGGTATCCACTAGATGTTTCATACTTATCTCTTAAGTATGTACGTGAGTATGAATGTACTTGTTTGTTGATTAGGTAATCAACAAACAAGTAGGTTAGGTCAGTAATCATTTCTAAATTAATTAATTAATAGTTTCTATTTATAACACGAACATAACAACATCACGCTTGTAATTCCCGGGAGGTTAGATAGAGGTGTGCCCATCATTATCATCTTAATCATCAACAGCCTTGTTCCACTCTCTAGCCTCCACCCTTTGGTGGCATTCTTCCCTGGTCAGCGTGAGTCTCAACCAGGTCTTACCCGCGACCTTTCAAATGTCACCCGAAGTGTGCCTACTAATCTGGGTGTGGCCGTACAAACATACACACCCAAATTTCGCCAGTTATGATTAAGGAGTTGCGCTGAGGTGAAACTGTAAACTTTCATTGTTACTAACGAGATATCTTCCGTGATTTTTAACTATTTGTGAGCTCCCGATATTTACGCTGTTTCAAGCGTCATGATATCGGGATGACATTTGTCCCGCGAAAGCTTAAAACAGTGTTTGTCAGCTTTCTGTTTATTTTTTTTTCTTTCACAGAGAGAGGTATGTGTGACTGTTCCCCAACAATGGGCACGTTGTAAGCTGATTATGCAGGTTGATGTAACTAAAGTAGTAAGTAGTATAGTGGTAAGGAAAATGTTGAGTATAAGAGAGATAGAGATAGAGATGACTATAAGAGTAGAGGAAGACCAAAGAAACAATGGATGGATTTGTGGCGGATGATATGGCTAGAAAGGAGGTGAGTGGTAAGATGACGATCAACAGAGAAGTATGGTAGAAGAAGACATAATATATTGGGATAAGAGCAGGAGAATGATGAGTAAGTGTCGAGAAAATATAGACTGAGTATTGCGGATTAAGGCTGCAATTGTCCGATGGAAAAGGAACGGAGGAGAACATTGTAGTGTTACGAAAGAATATGGAATGAAAATGGATGAATTTTGTAGAACATTTATATGTTCTACAAAATTCACGTCATGTTAATTCAGTGGAACTAGAGGAATTCCCTGAACATTGACCAATAGGTTGTATTGAATTACAACAAATTGACGTCATGAGGGTTACAAGATTTCTATTGGTTAATGTGTAGTTGTGTTAAGGGTCATTTTGCTGATTTAATACCCCGATGACGACATTGGTTTGCGGAGTTCCGGCTCATGGAGCGTCCTCATTGTTATCATATTAACTTGACATTGACTTAACCTAATTAACCTACGATCCAGAATCATTAAGCTCGCATTCGTTTTATCTACCTATAGTAGAATCTTGATTATCCTATGTCTGACTGCAGTATGTAAGAGGAATGAAAAAAATATCAGTCCCGAGGGATTTTCTCAGGGAGCTTTTTCTCAAAACTTTTAAAATTTCGAAATTTTCAAAGTACTGAGAAAAAGCTAAACACTTATTAGTTATTTTATTTTCGTCTACGAAAGTCTGCTACAAGATTGGGTCGTGCCTAGAGAATACAACCGGGATCCCGACCGTTTTCTGGCCCCGAAAATCCCGGGACTGTACCGGAACTGACCGTAGTCCGTTGCGCGTTGACAATAACCTTGCCTAGATTAGGAGAGGACGCAAATAAAGGGTATTGTTAAAAGCCTTAATACTCGAGCTGACACGGAAGAAGAAGAAAGGTCTGGATACAAACAGATGATGAGCTAAGTTCAGGAATCTCCCAACCCCAATTGATATTAATGGAAAAGTTACAGCTGGAAATTAACAAGAGTATCAAATCCCCAGATCCTGAAGTACAAGTACAAAATGAATAATTGGTATTAGACGTGAAATGAGCCTGTTCGAAAATGGGGGAATTCGTGGATATCACTTAGAAACAGCATATTAGTATCTACTGTCTATTCGTCCAACCAGCGTAGAACCTTTTTGGTGTTTTTTCTTTTCTTATTTTATTGTGATTTGTGTTGTGCAAAGACATTAAAAACATTTTTTTTTAATTACTCAAGTTTTTCTTTTCATTTGAGCCCAATTAGAAAAGACATGTCTAATCCCGGGATAGCCCCGGGATCCCGTGATTACGCTTCAAAAATCCCGTAATCCCGGGATTGATAAAGTCTAATCGTGAAAATCAACCACTTACACTCTAACCTTAGTATTACGTCCTAATCTCGGAGTCCTACCAAGCTATACATTTCAGTACAACTATGGCCTTTTTATTTTTCCCGTACAGTGAGATCCGCATAAATTAGTTTTAAAAAGTCAATGAAACAAACAAAGTCACCGACTTCCGAAAGTAAAGTTATTTTAAACTTTTAATGTTTTTTTGGAAGTCGTTTGTTTTTTGCAAAAAAAAAGTTTTTATTTTTTGGTCGCCGTGCGTAATAAGTAACATTTGGTCTAGCCTGGTTATTGTTTTGATTTACTAGTTCACCCGAATAACTCATTTAGAGCCTATATACATACACACAATTTAGTTCAGTTCAAAAGGTAATACAATTTTGTTTCACAGTAAATATGGGTAGGTACCTGTTTAGGTTCAACAAACGAAACCTATTCAGAATTAATAAAGACCTATAAATTTCTCAGGTCTCAGTAATTTCTCTGTAAATAGTTACTTACAATCAAAGGAAACTGAGTTGCCTATTTATTTTTCGGGGAAATAACTGTCGTTTCTATATTTCATTTAGATTGCTTTAGTATCAACTTATCGTAATATGTTTTCAAAGAAATCTTAGAATTAAGAATTTAAGGAATTCTTATCACTCATTGAGTCTGTTGACCCTCTAATACTTAGGTCATTAATCCGTCACACGTGTTTCAACGTTGAGTACCTGAAGGCTTAGTTTTCCATTTTCCTTTTGAGTTATTTATTTTTGGCTAATGTCTGTTACCATGGCGAAGCGAGATTAATCAGAAAAAATTCAAGCCCATTCTGTATAAGCTCGTATAGAATGGGCTGCCCGGGGTTCAAAAAGTTAAAATCTCACTTGCAGTTATTCGCTGCAAGTGCGTGCTGGATCGCGTTGTTCTTGTGGACGCACGCGTGACGGAGTGTGGAGAACTGGATTGATTCCCACGTCGGGCAAAGTGTTTATGGGTTTTTCCACCAGGGCAGGAATTTCTCAGTAGCAGTTTATTTAGCAGAGTTAGGAGGTTGGCGACGTGATATCCCCGTGCCTCGAAAAAAAACGTGAAGCCGCTTGTCTTGGGCGTGAACACAGACTGGTGGTGTCGGATTGCCGTCCCTCGTCGGTTTAAGAGAGAGAGTGTAAGAGTGCACACACTAGTGAGTTGTGGACTTAGTATAATTATGTTTTGTGTCGGCGGCTAGTCTCCTCTAAAATCGGTCGCCATGACCGAAAACGGTTGGGATTTAAATTTGGAATGCATTTATGTCAAACATATGTATGTTGAGTCTTTCCTGTTTTCTGGTTCTGTGATACAGTACTCGGCTGGAAATCGAGCGTTCGTATCGAGTTCTTCTTCTCAGAACTTTACACATAACTCGGTAAATCTTTCAAGATAGATAAACACAAAAAATGGCTGACAAACTGTCGAAACGCATGTTGTCAGCTGGCTGTGATTGGTCGACTGGATTACATGAAATGAGTTTAATTGAACAAATTAGCACGTCCTCGATTTTTGTAAGATATAACAAAAAAAAAGAAAAAAAAAACGTCTACATCATTATGCATACAGGGTGGGAGAAAATATTTTTCATCGGTAATTTAAAAAAGACTGTGTAGGTATTGCACTTTTGTAGGAAACAGCTGCTTTTTTATCTGCTGTTAATGAATCTGTACTAATACTACTTGTAGCTTTTGCCCCTCAATCCAAACATACTAACTTCCAACTTATGTTAGTTTGGATGTATTAGGTACGTAATCTTCGAAACTGCTGATCCCGAAAATTGTTTCACTAATAGGTCGGGGATAATGTAGCGTACGTTGTCCCCGACTGTCATGGGCTATATTTAAAACGTTCCCGTGGTATAATTTCCGATCTTGAAGCGGGCGAAACCGCGTAGTGGGTGTTTCGCAAGGGTTGATTCTGAGCCCAGGCATATCCTTGAGGAAATCCGTGACTTATCTCCTACCTATAAACACTGTATTCCTTTCCTTCTGATTACTATTGCGTATTTAGGAAGGCTCTAACTGCATCAGTAAAGGGAACCACACATATTTATGACCAGTTTGGCCGTGTTGTTTATACTTAAGACAGATCAATACAAGTACTATCGTAAGACAAGCGACAACGTCATCTACCGAGACCAAATATTAATAATTGTTCCCGTTTCCCGAATCTTCGAGCCTCGAACGGGTCATGGAATAGAGGCATGATGTTTTCCTCACACACAACAAAACAAAAAAACAATGTTCCACAGCCCGTGTTTGTATATTTCCATCAGGTCATAGGTGCCGCCGGGACCTCCCAAACAAAAGAGCCGCCACGAAGTTGTACGTTTGACAATAAGTGAATCATCAGTTAATGTTGATAACCGCATAGCATGATCCGAAACGTTACGTAGTTTCATTATCTTATCGCTTTCATACAACTCCTCCTTTTCACGCATTAGTTGGATGAGCGTATTGTAAGATGATGTAAAATATAAACAAAGTTATTGAATTAGATTGGTTTGGTTTGGTTTCTAAATTGTATAATAATAATTAATATGAATGTATAATATAATTGTATAATTTGGTGTGCAAAATCTCGGACAACTACAGAAAAACCAACCTATTCGAAGCGGAATGCAAAAATTTTCTTTGATTAATATCGAGCTCTGGGCCTACCTGAGTACTAGGCATACAAAGGGGTACCTAATGAAATCAAACATGTATTTGCAATTGAAAAAGACAGTGATGGACTCTTGCCTCCTAACTTGCCTTAAATACGGATGCCAAACGTGGATATTTAACTCCACAGTCAGAAGAAAAATTGTTTCTTGTCAAAAAGCACTAGAACGTACTTCCCTAAACATAAAACTAAGAGTCAGAGTACTGCACGATTTGATAAGGAAATAAACACAAACTAATAGACGCTCTATCGTAAGATAGAAGTTTAAAATGGAGATGGGCAGGTCATGTGGCCGTTATACCGATGACAGATGGACGAAGACCGTGACAGTATGGAGAGACCCTCACGGATATAGACGTAGAGGTAGACCGAAAGCGAGATGGAAGGACGAAGTACCTAGAGTCAATCGCATTATTCGCAGGAATAAGTTGGAATGATGACGCCATGACAATTGTATGCTCTGCCATATAGGATTTACTCAGGGATAATATGGAGTCGATTGTTTAATAAAGTTATATTAGCAGAAAAACAATAGAAAGCATTTCTGATAGAGTTGTACTACTGAACTTAAATATAATATATAGGGCAACAAACTCGCGCACGCGCCGAAGAAGATATTGAAACATTTACATAAACTTGTATAAGCCATGGACCTTGTGCACATAATTAAATAACTATCGGTGATTTTAATGCTAAAATAGGCCAACCTAGGGCAGATGAAATGATAACGAAATCAAACGGATATTGCAAGAGAAACTTAAGAGGACAAAGATTTATACAATGCTTACTTCAAAATAAAACCAAACCGTTGGTGGACATGGCCTTCACCTGGTACAAAACATTGATGTATTGAATCTCAATTTTTCATCAGATCCTAGACCACTTGGAGAAACAATAATTAGGTTGAAAATAAAACGGAACCGAACTGGATTCAAAATTAACCAACACTCCACATTGAAGAGTGAGAAAGAAATAAGCAAATACGAAGAGTGTATCACAGCCCAACTACCAATCTACTAGAACCTCATGAAAATATATCAGTCTACTATGATAAAATACACACAAACCTATTACACAAAGGCTCCAAGACGCTCGAATACCTAGTAAGAAAATAAACACAAGACATAAAATTTTAGCAGAGAGTAGGTACTCTAGCACTCCTGAAGACGAGGCAGTTACTGCAAAATACCAAAAACAAAACTAGGTCAATGAAAAATGAACTTTCTGCGTTATACAAGATAATATGCAAGCGTATAAGATGTGATTACATAAGGTACAGATCGGACACTCTCGAGCTTCATCCATTGGAGTCAGGCAGCTCAAAAAAGCATGGATAGACTTATTAGAAAGCGAAGGAAAACTCTGAATAATCGCAATGATGTTATAGGAATTGCAACAGAATTCTTGAAAACACTCGATAGCACTCAAGAGTATGAACTTATCGACGACAACAACAACTATCACCCAGACGTAAACTCAACGAGATGTTCACCATTCGTCGAATATCCATACAAAATAACATTAAAAACAAATAAAACACCCCAGGGTGTTTTATTTGTTTCAGTTTAGATAACGTCACAAACGAATCTATAAAACCAGTCCAGTTTTCTGGCTCTACTTCTAACTCCATTTTGGAAAACTTTTATCGGGACTAAGTTCGCAATTTGAAGTTATGATCCAATCACTAAATGTGGCCAGTAAAGAAGTTGCAGATAAACCTCACAAAAACTATGGTAATATTGACAAACAGCTCGGAAAAGTCAATTTTTGTTGACGGCGAAAAATTGAAATATACGAACAAATATGTTTACATAAGAAAACAAATCTGTTTCGATAAGGGCAGTAACTATTCAGAAATCGAAAGGCGAATTAAACATACTTGGAACACGTACTGGAGCCTTAATAATTTTTTTAAAAGCAATATGCCAGTAAAACTTAAAACATAAGGCCATGCCGAGTGTATTGTCTAACTTATGCTTGCTAGACGCCTAGAACGAAGCATGCTCAAAATAAGGAAAAATCAAAAAATAAGAAGCATAATTATAGCTACCGATGCCATAAACTATGCTCAAACACTGAAAATTAAATGGGCGGGGCATGCGGGGCTGACTGTCAGACGAGCGGTGATCCATAAGATGACACTGTGGAGGGGCCCAAGTGGGAAACGCCACAGAGGAAGACTCACGAGTTGGGCATACGACATCAGTAAAACGGCTGGCCCAAGCTGGATGCAAACAACCCCAAATAGAGAGGGCTGGAATTGTTTGAAGGAGGCCTTCACCTGCGGAAAGGTTATTGCAAATTAATAAATTATAAAAAAAAAATTCTTAGTCCAATTGGATTCAGGTCCGAGCTTCTCAGTGTCAGTCCATGCGGTATATGTATACCAACGTCCTAAAAATTGAGCTCTATGTGGTCTGGCATGAATATTGAATTTTCATCCATATTATTTAAATATGAGCCATGTCGGCCCATATTTATACAGGGCTACTGGTAACTCGACGTATTCCTTGCAGGACGTCATACTAGGGTTAAAATGCAACAAATTAAGCCTCCAAATGTTTTACCGAAATTCAGTAGCTTTTGTGTTTATTCGATTTTCAGTTTTTTTATGAAATATCCCAGATTAAATCATTTGAACCCAAATTAAAAGTGAAAATGCCAACAACTTTGGCAAAAATCACTAATCAAAAATTTAATTTTTAGTAATTATTGCCATCACTTTATAAAAATGTTGCCTAGTGCAAAAAAAATACTAGTAAAATATCCCTGTTTTATCAGCTATCTAAAAAGGTATGATACTTAATACAAAATCGTTTGAGATTTGGTACAGGAAGGCGTGCATCTCATAAAAGGTGATATTCGGAAAATCAAATTAAACAATTGTATAAAGCCGCTTAACAGCTTAATTAATTTAAAACAAATAATTGTTAATTAAAAACTAAAATATTTTTGAATTTAGAACACAAATAAATGTTAATTTGTATATAAAAGTAATAAGTGGATTACTCAAAAGCTTTTGACAGCTTAACACACAACGCAATTTTTCTGCACTCGGCAAATATAACATAGAACCTACATACATACATACATCTTTTGCAAAAAATATACCACAAAAGCACAGCAGCCATACGCCTAACTGCCACCGGGCCAGCTTTTCCCATTCAGAGAGGTGTTACAGAAGGCGACCCGCTATGTCCCAAACTCTTCACAGCTACGCTGGAAGAGGTTTTTCAAAAAATAAACCCACACTGGCAGGATAAGGGTGTTGTTGTCGGCGAAAAGAGGTTAACTAATCTTCGTTTCGCCGACGACATTGTCCTTGTTTCTTCCTCAGCAGCTGAACTAGGCCTAATGCTCGATCAACTGAGCCACGCCAGTCTCCAAGTCGGGCTTTCAATGAACATGACCAAGACAAAACTGATGAGAAACAGCACCGAGCGTAACATAGAAATTGGGGGTGTGGTGATTGAATATGTCCATGAATACATATACCTCGGCCAGATAATCTCCTTCCAGGCAAGACAAGATAAAGAAGTTGCTCGACGCACCGAGAATGCCTGGAAGAGTAACTGGTCGATGAAACATTCTTTCACTTAAACGAAAGCTCATGGACAGATGCACTCTCCCCACCTTCACCTATGGAGCGCAAACATGGTCGCTTACAAAGCGTCAAAAGTCCGCACTTGGAGTCTGCGGACGAGCTATGGAGCGAAGTATACTGGGTGTCAAACTTACAGACCGCATTCAAAACTCCATACTGCGCTCCAAAACCCAAATAGCTGATGCTGGCCTTACAGCTGCTAAGTTGAAATGGAACTGGGCTGGTCACATTTGCCGCATATCGGAGGAGCAATGGGCAAAAATAACCACTCAATGGACACCAAAAAGCAGGAAACGACAACGCGGCAGACCCAGAAGAAGATGGCGGGATGAGTTGGACTCCTTCTCAAAGGATTGGCCTACAATCGCACTAAATCGCGATAAATGGAAGAAGGTAAGGGAGGCCTTTGCCCTTCAGTGGGACAACACAGGCTTATAATAATAATAATAACAACATAATATCACGCCTGTAATCCCCGAAGGGATAGGTAGAGGAGTACCTATAGTACACCCACTTTTCGCCAGTTATACTTAAGTCCCATGTAATATGGTGCGAGCCTAATGCCATCAACCGGGCACGAATCCAGACGCCCTGGCTGTTACTGAGAAATTCTTGTCGGAAAAACCCAATATCACCTTGTCCGTTAATCGAATCCAGGTCCTCATGCTCAGCGGTCGCCATTACGACCACTTGGCCAACGAGGTTTTTAAATAATCGTGAGCTTGGTGTTATGCTATTTAAAAACATATTTACTATATACTGCCCGGTTGATAGCAATAGGCTCGCCCCCTATTACATGGGACTCAAACATAACCGGCGAAATGTGGGTGTACAATTAGGTACGTACACCTCTGCCTAAACCTTCGGGGATAACAGGCGTGATATTATTTATTTATTTAAAATAGGTACGAAAATTGTACATAAGTACATCAAACATTAAAGACTAAAAGCTCATTTGATAAAGATTCATCGATGTGAGCTATTGTTAATACAGTCAAGCACGGTTGTTATTTTATAGCACCTATATTTATGACTTTCCGGCCATTAAGTAACACACGAAGAGAAGCCTTCCAATGACACTTGCATCCCGAACGTCTTAACCTACCTGTGTCCTGTCCTAACCTGGGTGCCATGCTGTCTTGCCCATTCCTCCATAGAGATCTACGTTTTGGAATGGGCAACTCTCACAAGTTACTATGACTTGTGATTGGGTCCGTAGCTTCATCTTTTTGTTTTTGGCATTCAAAAGTGCCTGTCTAATTGAAATAAATGCTTTGAGTTTGATGTATTTTTTCAATTATGAGGCACTCAACTCGTGAAGGAATTGCATGAAGAAAATTGGACTCAGAACGAACCCCGGAGGTACACCAGGGCAATGCAGATGTTTTTTTTTTTACATTTTATTTCACAGTACTCTTATGAATTTATACAGCAAAATTACCAGCCCTAGTATAATAAATCGATTTGGGATTGGGCATGAGTGGCACCGCTTAGTGGAGCAAAGTGGAAAATTAATGCGTATTTCATCGTTGCAGTTTTTCATCAAGTAAGGAAAAACGCTATAAACCCAATATTACGCCGAATTTTAGGTCACCTTTGCAATAATTTAAAGCAATGTTTTTTGAATAATATACGCGCCAACGTCGCGAGGAACGCCTCAGAAGGATATATACGTGGGACACTCAGAAAGTTTTGCGACACTAAAAAAAATTGTTCTACAGGTACATATATTTTTATTAAATCTTTTCAAAGTACTCTCCACCAGCCTGTATACAAAGATTCATGCGTCTGAACCAGTTTTCAAAACTCTTTTTCCAGTCCGCCGCAGACACCTCGGCCTCGTTTACAGCCTGCTCGAACGCAGCCAGCGCATCTTCCGGCGACGAAAATTGTATCCCCTTGAGCGGATTTTTTTTTTTGGAAATAAAAAGAAGTCACACGGTGCTAGATCAGGGCTGTAAGGAGGGTGACCCAGGAGTTTGACTGGTGTACTGTCCAGGAAGTCCCTCGTTTTGAGCGCGGTGTGTGCAGGCGCATTGTCGTGGTGGAGCAGTAGTCCGCGGAGCCCTGTGTTTGGTCGCTTGTTGCTCACAACAGAAAAAAACTTCTGGTAAACATTTGGTAGTATACCATTCGGCGTTGATGCTTCTTTGATCTCGTAAGGGAATTGAGGCCAAGTGGCCAGTCAAATTAAAAAAGCTGGCGATCAAAATCTTCCCCCCGCTTCGAGATCGCTTCACTTTGGTAGGCGTTGGTTCATTTTTAACCGACTTCAAAAAAAGGAGGAGGTTCTCAATTCGGTTGTATGTTTTTTTTTTTTTTTTTTTTTTGTGTTTGTTACCTCATATCTCCGTCATTTCTGAACCGATTTGAAAAATTCTTCTTTTATCTGAATGGATCTACTTCTCGATTGGTCCCATAGAAATTTCATCAAAATCGGTTCAGCAGTTTGGTTTTGAAATCAAAATAACTGGAAAAAATGTCATCCAAGTAAAAGAAATTGCGAAATTGATACTTGACAAGGATTTGTGTGTGATACGATAACTAAAAAGGGTAAAATAAAAACTTTTTTGCAAAAAAAAAACCGACTTCCAAAAAAAACACTAAAAAAGTGGAAAATAACTTTACTTTCGGAAGTCGGTGGCAAAAAAGTCAATGAAACAAACAATAGTCACCGACTTCCGAAAGTAAAGTTATTTTCCACTTTTTTAGTGTTTTTTTTGGAAGTCGGTTTTTTTTTTGCAAAAAAGTTTTTGAAACACCCAAACTGTCGACTGGCGCTTGGTTTCTGGATTGTATTGATAAATCCAGGACTCATCACCTGTTACGATGTCGTAAACACGCCGAGACGAGCCTGCTTCAAATTTGTTCAGCATATCACGGCACCATTCCACCCGGGCATGCTTCTGAGCGTCGGTGAGGTAGTCCGGCACCTAGCGCGATACTATCCTCCTCACGCGAAGATGCCCGTGTAGAATCTCGTGAACGCTTCCCGATCCAATCTTTAATATGTGCTGAATCTCCTGATATGTAATTCGCCTATTATCTTGGATTAAATTTTTCACTGCTAGCACGTTTTCTTCCGTAATAGCCGTCAAAGAGCGACCGCTTCTTTCTTCATCCCCCAAGGTTGGTCGACCGCGCCTAAATTCGTTATACCAACGATACACGGTTGCCTTGGAGGGGCCTTCATCCATAAATGCCATTTGAAGTCTATCGAACGATTCATCCGGTTTCAGGCGACACTTGAAATCGTAAAAAATCATAGCTCTAAAATGTTCCCGGCGCAGATCTATTTTTCAGTAAGACACGATACTTTGAATTGGCTCGCAAAAAATGTGGAGGGAAATTTTGAAAATGGAACACATATATTTTTACTTACAAGTAATCATATTTTCGAAAAAGATTCTAACTGGCCAGTCTCCCATATATAAAAACGATTTATCGCAATACTTTCTGAGTGGCCTGGTATATACACCTTATCTGCGAGGTTCTTCAGAAAGGTCGGATGCGCAATACTCGCAACCTGCGTGATGAACGTGGATGAAGCGAAAGGAGTATGTACTACTGCACTGCGCTGCATGTGGACATTTTGATCTCAAGTTACATATCTGAATAATACAAGGCATGTTGTTAAAATGTTGGTGCTCGTTTCGCTCGCTCTTGCAACCAGACTAGGTTGAATCTTATCTTTGTCTGTAAGTCACCCATGTAGTTATCCTGTATGACGGGTCAAAACAATAATTGTTACCTGTCCAAGATAGTGTTTTAAAATTTTTGAGCTGGTTTCGCTCGCTCTTGCAGCCTGCTTGCACTTTAATCTTGATTTGGTCTGTAAACTTCGACCAAGTAACTCCTGTATGAAGGATCAAAACAATTCTCAAAATGTCCAGGGCAGGATGTTAATTTTTTTTTAATAGTCTCCTAAGTTAATTAAGTAACATCTGTTTCTGAATAAAAGGACTAAAGATAAGCTAACTTTTCTGGAGTGGAGAGCTTCCATTTTGTTTTAGTTCCTAGACTTTTCAAATAACTAGACAAAAATTAGTAACTTTTACTTCTAGTGTAGAAAATCCGAGGTACTCAATTTTTTGAGGTGGTTATTGCATTTCAGATACTTAGAAGAACTTCAGCTGCATCCATAAACTACACGTCGCCATCGGAGGCTCCGATCATCGATACGGCTGATACAGCGATAGCTACTTACGCAGGTTGCATACGTTCGAGTGTTAAAAGACGGGTAGTCCGAAAAAAAAAAAGGAACTGTAAACAAAATACAGCGCAAGCGTTAGTTTGAGCCTATCATTAAAATGTTATGCGGGTATTAACAGTTCTGATTTATTTTTCTAATATTTTTGTCGAGTTCACGCCAACATCGTAAAAAACACCACTTTCTAAACTAAAAACATTTTTTCATTAAATTCATAAACTGAACTATTCAATTGGTAACGAATAGGTAGTATTATTTTGATAACGGAACGAAATAAAATGTAACTACCTGTGCTGGCGGCCAAATATTAAAGTCGGAATCTGGGGACGGTAATCGATTTATTTGGCGACAGATATACCATTCTGAGTACGAAGCTATTTTATTTAAGGCCTATTATTTTATCGAGTGCAATTAGACAAAAAAAATACTCAAGGGGTGGAAGGGACACCGTACCGAAAACGGTTACCACATACTCAGTACATCATTCTGAAACCCCCCACAAAGAAATTTTACGCCGGTTATGAAAAAAAAAATTCCTGCTGCGGCTGTTTCCTACAGGAGTGCAATACGCCCAGTTATCCGTGACAAAATATCAGTTACCAATGCGAAAAGGAATGTTTAGTCTAAAAATTCGGTATTTTAGGAATAATTGAGGAAAATCGGAAAAAAATAAATAAATTAAATATTCATTTGATCGAAAACAATGAACAAATACGAGTAAACAGACAAATTTTGGAGTTTAACGGATGCTCACCGGTCACACTATTACGCCATAATATAAATGCATCGAATTTCAAGTTATTCATAAACGCAAAGAAAAATTATAAAGGAACAATTTTTTGTGACCATGTTGTTTGGACAAAAGAGAGAGAGGAGGAGGGCTGTGCCCTTGTCGCATTAGACGAGGATGTGTCTTTGCTGCAATGATAGGCGTAGGAGAGTTTACAGGAGGCAGGGAATCGATTCGCGCGAACCTGTTTAGAAGAAGAGACAGTGGAATACTGGGGTGGCTCGTGCATGTTCTGGGGTGGCATGTTAATGGACGGCATGAGTAATCTTGTGTGCGTTTTCCGTACCTAGGTACTGGACGTGCTCTCGAGCATGGGTTCTTGACTGCTCTTCGATACATATATCACTTAACAGAGATTCTAGAAGAGTATGAGGTCCCATATGGGTGTTTTGTTGACAGTAGGTTCGTGAACACCCGATGTAACACCGCATAAATTGTAAGATTTGTAAAGGGTTACTTGGAAGGCTAGCTCAAAATCTAGATCTGAACCCTATCGAGCACCTTTGGGACGACCTGAAATGGGGAGAGCGGGTACGAGATCTGGCCGCTACCACAAGACCTCCTTAGTGCAATGGGGCAACATTTGTCAAAAAACTGTCGTAAAAATAATTACTTGGTTGCCTGGGACCTGAAAAAGGAGAAAGGCCGCTTTTTATCTTGGATGGAGTGCTAAAATATGATGATATACAAAATAAACGCAGACGAAGTCGCGGGCAACAGTTGGTAGTTTATGAAAACTTTTAGCCAAACTTCGTGCAGACTACAAACTTTATTAAAATCACAACGCTTTATTTTCCACCAGGATAGGATTTTTACTAAATTTTAATTTATTTTACCCTTACATTACAAATTAGTAGATTATAAATTACAGAATATGCTCTTGCAGGTAAGTTCGATATGAATTGTACCTAGGTAAATCCTAAATCTAAATCCAAGTTCATACTACATGGCTATCTGCAGTCCAGAGCTGTAAAAAGTATTTATGTTTGAACTCAGCCGTGAATCACTACAATAACAACACAATATTTATTGCGTGACACGTGTCGTTGGTTTATCGCTATCACCTATAGGCTCGTTCATTCATGTCAGCTAAATTACAAACAATAATGTAGATAAATGTTCGTTTCGTAGTATAATAGTTGTGATTTCGTTGGGAAAATGTTTAGCTGTGGCGTCCGTCGGGCCTCTTCACTCTGTGCCAGCGGAGGTACCGAGGTACTTATATCGGCGCGCCTGCCCGCCGTCGCCACTCTTGCACGCTCCGTCACCGCGCGCGCTAAACTTTTTTTGCAAATACACGACTTTCTTTCGAGAAGCTAGCGACTTCAACGTTTATGGCAATGAAGCGAAAACTGCTGGTGCTTCTCGCAATGTGTGCTTTTACCATCGCCATGGTGCCTAGAGACAGGGTGAGTGGCTTTTTAATAACCAGCTTTTATGGATAAAGTGTACTCTTAGCCTCTAAGATTGTCAAGTTCATTGTGTTTCAGGCGAAGGGTTCAATGTTTTTTTATGCAGTTCCTTATTTAGCCAGGTAAACAGATAATTTTCAGACTGTAAATTGTTAGAAAGAAGTGTTTTTACTTAGGTGATAAATCTAATGTTTAATGAAATTCAGTTACCTACATCTATCATGTGATTTGAATTTCAAAGTTTTGTTCACAACTACCAATGTAAATTTTATCGGAAAAGTTGTATAGAAAATACTGATTAACTGATTAACCGATTAAGATATTATTGCGCTATAGCAGCAGCACCTATATAACGGGTGTAAAAATACCTTTAACGAAACCGACATGCCCTTGTCCCCTCCGTCATTGTGATAATTTTTTTTTGTTCCGGATCACACCGGGGAACTTTCTAGTTCCAGAGAAGTTCCAACTTTTTCACCACTTTTTTTTTTAAACACAAATTTTAAATGTTATAACTGCTTTAAATACCTCCTTGACCTCCGTACTATTCAATGTATCCATCAATCAGCACAGTGTTGTGAGTGCGTTACATCGAGTCCTATCAAAAAGGTGACTTTTCTCATCAAAGAAAGTCTTTTCCCAGCAATAATTTTTGCGTAGAGTTACATAAACTGATGTCCAGAATGCTTGGTTTATCCCTTGTAGATAAAAACTTCCTTCATAAAAAGAAAATATTGTGAAGGTGACTCATCCACTAATATTAAGTCACTTAACATATTTTGTCAAAAATACAAACTTAATTAACCCTTTACGGGCATAACGATCTATCTATCAGTTATTTTTTTATTTAATGAGTGATTAGGCACTGTTTAGTAGGTATTTCAATTTTAAAATAATAGAATACACCACCTGGGATCACATATATTTTATGCAGTGAAATAAATACATAGGTGTGTGATATTAAATAAATACGTCGTAGGCAGGTAGGGGGTTCACCCCCTATTACATAGGACTTAAACATAACTGTCGAAATGTGAGTGTACTACTAAATACACCTCTGCCTTACCCTTTGGGGATGACAGGCATGATGTTATATACCTACGTCGTAGGTACTAAGTTCAGTATTGGTCGAAAATCTGTTATCTCATTGATATATTGTTTTGGTTGTGGTTCACTATAATCGGTTACTTTAACGTCATCCTTTTTTAAGCAACGTAATATAGACATAACACAAACAACGGCGTGATGCCGTAAACATGTTTTTTTAATTTATTTTTAGCTATTAGGTACATGGACTTTTGTTTTGGAGAGTGTGAGATATACTTAGGTTCTTACACTCGTATCTATGTATATAAACAAGTCAAAGTGTTTATTTGAGTAAATGTCATTTAGTAATTGCTTAAAGTTACAGCAGTAAAATATATAATTGATAGCTTTGTTTTCTTTGGCGGTTCTTACTTCGTTTAAATTCTTGTCTATTTCAGAAAAAAAATGATCTAGTAATTACTTTAACTTGAATATAGATACGGGTGTTAGTCTTGCAGTTTAATTTACACGAGTTTAGCTCTTAAGAGTTTTATTAATGTATTTATGAAAATTCGGAATAGCGATATCGTTAGGAATAACTTGGCTTGAATTCACACTTGGTAGATGACTTTAGAAACCTGAACCAATCTATGGTTTAACTCGATTAAAAAAATGGCTGTTTTATTAAAAAATAAAACGTGCAATAACTACCTACGCTGTTATTAATGTGTGTCCCTCATCGTGTATGAGCATAATCAAATAACCTGTAATGTTACACTGCTGGATAACTCCCACTTTATGAGAAATAATTTTGTCGAGTATTATTTGAATAAATAAAGTCAAATTAGAAATTAGATGAGAGCTATTTACTAGGTAATGATTTGCAAGATTTCTCAGATTCAAATAGGTATATGGAATTGCGCATTTTCCTCAACAATTACACGCACATTGTAAACAACAACTACAATTATGTATGCGATTTACTAAGGCGTACTATTCATCTAGTTAATGATAATGAAATCTTGTTTGCACCGACTCCTGTTCGGTTCACTGGTTAAGTCGATAAAGATGAGATCAATATGACACACGAAGGTAGATAGATATCCATGCAACGTGCCATAGGAAAACACACACATATCACATAATAACACTCCTGTAATCTGCGAAGGGTAGGGCAGAGGTATCAGTAAAATCAAATTTCGCCAGTGACATAACATAACATTTATTTAGTATCAAGCAAACAAACAACTTAGACATATCGTAAGAATATAACCATGTTAGTATCACTTCACTTGTGCACTGTGTCTGTTCATTCATCTGACACTTGCCCGTGGAAGCGGAACACCGCTCGATGCGGCCAAAAGTCCTCTTCCAAAACGATAAAGGGCAAGCTTATGGCCATCAACCGGGCATAAGTACAGGCCCAGGGGTACTACAGCATAACCACAAATAACATAAATGATACAAAAATAGCCTCCTCGAGTAGCGATACTTGAATGTAAGCCCGATGCTTCTTTGGCCCGGTAACGCCCGCTAGAAGCTTGCTGACTGGCTCAGGCGCGGATCCAGCCCTCCCGAAAAAGTTCCATCGAGACAAAAAAAAGACGAAAGTTCTTAGCTACCGAACTGTGGTAATAGTTTAATCTGTGAGTTTAATGACGAATACTACAAGAAGAAACTAACAAGAGCGAGTCGGATGTTACCGCCTCGGATATGTTGAGAGTTTCATAAAAGTTTGAGAAAAAACAGCAGACTTTACAATTCAGGAGCGAGCTCGAAAATTTTAGTAGCTCTCCTCCGATTTGTAAGACACCTCTGTAACACCTCTGTGAATCAGTACAAACATCGATTGTATGAGACAAACTCTTCTAAACCAACACATTTCCGAGATATAAGCTATCAAAAGGTTTTGTATATAAAATAAAACAAAATAGTGGAAGTTAGGCAGGCCTCGCATTATACGGTTAGGTTTTCCAGTAGAGAAGTTAAATGAATATTAAGCGGCAGGCTAGAAAATAAATGAGTAGTGCCTTTATCAAGAAGTTAAGGCGTGGAAGGGGGGGGGCGTCGCAAGCCGCTTCCCCCGCCCTGGGCCATGGCCCTCTTGACTTAATGGTAAATTGCATCGACAGTAGTGGCAGGCAAAATCATGGGGCGAACACTAATTAATTAATAAACCTGTAAAATGTTGGCCTGTTGTTGATCATAAAA
This sequence comes from Standfussiana lucernea, assembly GCA_964057025.1. Taxonomy (NCBI): domain Eukaryota; kingdom Metazoa; phylum Arthropoda; class Insecta; order Lepidoptera; family Noctuidae; genus Standfussiana; species Standfussiana lucernea. Next base: position 10,203,990 of record OZ059795.1, read on the forward strand.
ATTACAAGTGTGTTTGTATGCTTTACAGCTTAAAAGCAAATTAAGAGCGTAATACGTTTTGCACTAAATAATTTTATTATGGTGCTTACCTTCATTATTTTTTCACAAACAATTTGAAGAATTGATATCCAGGCTCACTCTTAGAGTAATATTTAGGAGAACTAGCTAGATAATGTTTGTTGTGCCATTGGGGCACACTACTTACCAAAATGTACTCTGGAGAAAGAATCTCTCCGCGGTAGCCACGCTGACCTGGTAATCTCGCGTAAGAAAATTTTAATAATAGGGCAAACTAGGGTTAGATTAAGTTATATTTTTATTAAGGCCTTCCATATAATATCAGACTATCGACCTTAATAGGGTTGTGGCAGTTTTGGCCATGCCCACCGTGATCAAAACGGTAGTAGATTCGCGGCCGTGTAGTATGAACTTTTCCTTTAGCCTAAGGAATAAGTATAAATTAGGATTCACGGGCCCCCATTTTTCATCGGTTAGTTCTCAGGAGCCCAATGGGATGAGTTTCAAAAACAAAAATGCCAATTTGCATGTCTCTTTCCTTACAAACTATCATCCCCTGTTTCACTCGTTTAAACAGGGGTTGAATATTCAAAAATCCGTCCTAAGTCCTCACCTTCACTATGAAAGGAAGTCTTGGGCGAAATGCTTCCTGTCATTGAACTCAATTTTTTTATTGACTAGAAAATTGATTCCTCTTATCTCATTAAATTGCATGTTTTCTTTGTAGTTCTTTGTGAATGCTTTTTTTTTAAACGCAGTTCGGTAAAAACAGACGGTTAATCTATATTGTCAAATAATGTTTCTAAAACTCTGTGTCTGTTTGTCAACTTTTTGTTTACTTGAATGCAAAAAACACTTGTATATGTTACTGTAAAAGCCCATACATTGGTAAATCTAAGTTTTATTAGTAAATCCTAGGATTTAGCAACATGAGATGATGATTTTACATGAGTTCGTAAATGTAAGGATTGCATAAAGAGTAGAGATTTTTCTGGGTTTTACCATTAGACTTTGGGACGTGCTAGCTTTTCCAATGACGGTTAGTAAATGTTGGTTTTAGGAATAAAACAAAGAGAAATATCTGGCGACTACGATACAATGGACACCCCGACCAAATAGGTTCGGTTAGGTTAGAACTGTGACCAAGAAGACGCGCGCCGAGCGGATGATGTAACTTCCAAATTAAAGGCTTATTTTCAAGGGGCCGTCTTCATGATTTTTAGTCGCTCACACAGTCATTCGCCCACAATATTTACCGTGTATCTGAGGTAAAACCTTAAATTTACCGAGTGTGTGGTGGTAAACGTTTGAAATGAACGATGATCACAAAATAGTTCGGACTTTTACCATTGAGAGTTGGTAAATTTTAGGTTTTACTGGAAAATCTTAGGATTTACCGTAATACGGGCTTTTACAGAAACATATAAAATACATGGGTATGTATATTTTATGTACTTACTTACCTATTGTTCTGGAATTAAACAGTGCTAACCAATTCCTAAACGTTATTATTAGTCGCGCTAGATTTCACAACAGTTACGCATAATATTGTTGTTGACGTGATTTTCTAATAAATGACGTCACATCGTCATAAACAAACATATTTCTTGAATTTGTTTAAAATTGCTTAGGGTTCTTAGAGAAATCGAGATAAGTAATAATGAATGAGAATAACACATGATTTGTATTTGTGATTATTTCATTATTTGCTATGGTTTTGACTGAATTTGGCCAGAATAAAATTGCCACGGAATAATTGGGAGGAATGTTTCACTTATTACTAATGTATAATGCATAGAGAAATCCTAAATTATACACACCCTGCCGTTGTAGGTAACGTGGTACTGCCAACGAAGAGCATCTCTTTCACCTGTAGAAGTGACGATAGTGAAACAAAAGGAGTACCCACCCCCCTCGCCCCAATTACCTTGGATTTTTTTACCTACCTAGTGTGGACGCTATGTGTACCTACGCTTAACAGCGGTAGCGTCCATACATCCAGTTGTTTACAAATACACGACTGAATAAGTACTACAAATCAAGCCGCATACCTACTGCCGAATCTTGCTTCCTGTTTACGTGTTGGCTAGCGTAAAATGCGTGGATCCAGATCCACGCGTTGGTCATTCGGTTCATTCATGGTTACGGTGGACGCGTGCTCACGGGAAGCCGGACGGCGATACTGAGCAATAATGTCACTTATTAACTACTCGTACTCGGAAAAACGTTAGGTACTTTCTAGTTACACAATATCATAAGTCAAGGTTACTACTAGGTGCATACATAGGTATGTAGTTTAGCAAAACTAGAAATGAGAAAGGTATAAATGGGTCAGACAAAAAATCAAAAGCCTTCTCTGTAAATCTTATCGATCCATGAACTACACCTTGTCATCAAATCGAAAGAGCAATAAAATTGTCCAAGTAAAGAACAACGACGATGTTATCGAAACCTTGCGAGATGGACGTATTTCTCTGTGAAATCATGTTTCGAGGCTACTTCAGACAGTTCGAGATGTCAGATGACCCACGAGACTGTGCCCACATCACGCACGCCACAATGCACGTTGACGTACGTCTAGGTACCTATTTGATAACTTAATTGCCCTTTGAAACAATGTTATCAATTACTTGGCCAGATAAAAAATGAGAAGTGGCCGTTAGAGAACTATTTACTTTTTCCTCTTGACGCGTACTATCATTAATATTTATGACAAACATCAATCAAAACAGAATCATCTTGCGGACTGCATCATTCGAGTTGTTTATTGCTTTTTTATATCTGCCTCACACATAATTAATCTTTTTACAAGAGATGATGCGCAATAGCGCATAAGGCTAACTAATACGATTTGGATAGACGACTCAAATTCATTCTAAGTTACCTACGTACTACAACTATTAGTACTTTTGTGTTCTTTAAGTTTCTACTCATTTAAGAGAGAATATGAAACCTTACACAAGGGTCAGAACCAATGATGTAAGGTCTGATTTAGATAGAAAAAGTGACACTGTAGAAGACAGAAATTTTCGGAGAGTGTTGAGGCTTTGTCTGAGGGATTTTGGTATAATACCAGTAGATGAGAAAACAATGGGGACTATATGTATGAACAGTTTGTGCTTTCCATTGGGTTTTAAATTTCAATGGCAAGATCTTGTACTGAGCTTTTCGGATGTTGTGGTTTGAACAAGTATTATGTGAGTTAGGTATTGCTATATCTATCAGATAAACTGTTTTATTGGTTTTGTCATGAACGGTTATGACGGGTCTAAACAATTACCTAATTGTTTTATCGGTGAAATTGTTCTAGCAATAAAGACGTAGCTTCACGTGCTGTGTGGCAAGTAGGCTTTCAAACTTTTCGATGGTATCGCGAATCCTGCGTTCGGTAGGCCGAATATATTGACCATAAGTTGCTTTAAGTCATAGGTTCCAAACCTTTTATGGACTACCGCCCCCTTTACAAGAAAAAAAAATCCAGAGCCCCCTTTTACAAAATAGTTAGCCCCCGATTTGCCTTTAGACCCGCCACCGACCCCATGAAAAGCTTCAGCGCCAGCCGCCGCGGCCGTTGGGAACCTATGCTCTAAGTGCATGCTCCTCGTAGAACGCTGATTTTTGTAATACAGCTGAATAATTTGTAGAGTAGACGCTGTCTTTCCATAACAAAATGTCAAACTATACTGAATATTGAACAAAAATACCATGACAGTATGTATTTGTCTAGACGTTTTGAAACCAAGTTATTTGTATGTAGGCGTACTCTGTTCATGCATTAGCTCGATCGATTCTCGTGATAGAAGTGTATAACTATTATTTTGTAATTTTCTTTTTATAATGGACAAAATTTTACATTTATCTTCTTCGAATTACATACAAATATTGTTGTGTGGCATCAGCTAGTTCATAAAACACTTTTTTGTCAGCTGTACATAACTTTGTCATTCATTATGTTAGCGTATATTTTATGTTATTGCTTTCCAGCGTAAATCCCGCGCCTGATTTGTCTAACAAGTGTGAGAGTGGATTGAGCCATTCAAAACCACGGCGGTCCTAGAGCATCTCCTTGAAAGAATCTATGTCTTATACAGATTGGTTTAGTAGCCACCGTTGAAGAGGAGGAAGTTTCTAAAAAATGTTTAAGTGTGGATTTTATAAACATTTAACACTTGTAGCAACCAGCTGTGCGGAACTGAATCAAAAGCCTTTTGATAATCTATAAACATTGTGTAATTATTCTTTCTGCTTTTCACAGCGCTATGCATAGTAATGGCGTCAATGTTAAGTTGCTCCTTACACCCTTTGCTATTCTTACGACAACCCTTTTGCTGTTCTGCTGGAATGTTATTTTAGTTAAATGCTCATATATTTATTAATTCGCTTAAGCAGGCTGTTAGGATTTTGTACAAAGTTTGTAGACAAGTGATTGGCCGGTATTTCGCTGAGTTTATGGTGTCATGCGTATCTTTAGGTACCATTTAAATTACTCCGTGTGTTATGTGTTGAAGAAATAATCCACATTGGATGAATGTATTTAAATGGTTATGTAAGAAAGGATGAATGCTCGAGAATTGCTTATAAATTTATCTATCGGTATAAATTCAATTTCTAAAATTTCTGTTGTAGCTTTGTTAACCCTTCTGCGTGTGTTTTGGATGTAGGTGTCTCTAGGCTTTGATTATTGTTGTATTTGTTATTAATGATGATTGATGTAAGGTTCCTAAAATATATTTTCGTTGTTGAATTTTTTTGTGATTTGGACATCTGCGATTCGTGCATGTCTAAATCTATCTTTTAAGTCTACTCGATGCTGCGATGCTTAATTTTTGTTTTAAAGTGTTCAGAAAGTGCACGTCTATTTGTGTATTTGAGTTTTCGTGTTTTCGGTGTTTTGCGTGTAGCTGGTATTTTATGTTTATTTCTTAAATTGCACCTATTAATTGTTGACTTCTAAAACCATTATTTAAATGTGTCAGCCCACTTTTAACATTATAAATGCGAAAGTACCGCACTTTGCCTGTGTACTGTCACCTTTTCTTGTCTTATCGGCTGAGTAAAAATTGCATGACCTAAGTTAAGACATACATAGGATAACACGCAGTGTTAAAGGATTTGTTTATGTCTCCACTTTAGAGTTCAGATTAGAAGCATGTGCATATGCATATGTTCGGAACAATATTTGCAACCGAACAGAACTTTTGCGTCCGTGTATTTCCATAAATGTATGTATCGCAAGTGTTGCCGAGTTGGTTCGTGTTCGAATACCAATCGCGTAACTCAACGAAACCATATCAAACCATTTTAATAGTAATTTAGCTTACATTAACCGTTTTATAACCAGTCTCAATATAAACTTTAAACCATATAGTTTCGTATAATTTAACCAGTGGTCACAAATCAACAACCAAATCATAACCAATCAACTAGAAATCAACCAACCCAGCATTTAGAGCTAAACATAGCAAATTCTACACTAATAAAAGTGAAGGCCTCAATAGGGTAGTGAGTAGTGATTAATGCAAGGGCTTCGCAACAAGCAGTCTTCCAATAGTTTAACTTATTTTAATAGTTATTACTTAATAATAATGTTGATCGTCGTTGGTCAAAACCAAATCAAATCGTGATGTTACGTTATATAATAATAGTGAATTTATTGTTCCAGCGAGCTGTAAATACTGAGGAGGAAGAAGAGCATAAAGGGGAACACAAAGAGGTGTGCGACCAACAGACACCCTGCGCCTGGTATGTCTACACTCCACCCTCGAGAGCAATAACTTTAAACATCACCAACAGATAGTGAGTATGCACATATTGCAGATCCACCTATTTATAGATCGGCCCCCGCCCGACACACAACTATCACACTTGAATGGTCAACTGGCTTATACTTAAAGGGCTTACTAGGCAGGCGGTTCTATTTTTTTCTTCATTTTGTACTGAGCGCCCGCTTGGCTTATTGGGGCATAATACCAGGGTATACTTATACCATATCGAAACTAGTTAATAAATCGAACACTCATTGAATCGTTAATTTACCTTAATACATAGTGTTCAAAATATCGATATAGGATAGGCCCTACTTTTTACATATCACACTGCCAAAAGGTGATGCAGGCCCTGTTTAGTTTGTTGTCTAGATGACTACCCGAATTTAGCTTACTGTCCAAGATGACTCCCAGGTACTTAACTTGTTGGCTATCTGGAATTCTGTGTCGAATAGTTTGGGCAGGGATAGGGACCTAAGGAGGAGGAGGGAGGTAAGGGGGTATCACACGACCAACTTTTCCTGCTACTAATAAGTAATTCCTAATGGAAAACGCCAACAACACTGCCCGACCCGGGAATTAAACCCGGCGAGACCAACGGGGCAGTCGGGGACAATACAATGGAATATGAAATGCGTTGAGGGTCATTAACACAAATATTGAATATTTTGAACAGTGGGTGTAACTACGATACGCAAGTGTTCAATTTGTTAACCATTCGATTAAATCAGGGATTCCCAACATTGTGCCCTATGCACCTTTTTTTTCAATCCGGGGTGGAAAATCCTCATGGATGTCCTCCACCCTGGGGTGGCTGGAGGGGTCTGTCAGACCCAAACTGACTAAAAACCACCACGGTGTTCCCTTCCTACCCTTGCACCGAGTATCATGGGGACTAGTGCGCCTTCCACGATCCCCGGTTAGAGCCGGCCTGCGTCTGCACCTCACCCAACTTTCTGCTAAAAAACTGCGCCCCCTACCGCCGCGCCGTCTATTAAGTTAAAAACATTTTTATTTCTTTGCAAGACGAGACGAAATGGTCGATATCAAGAAAAAAAAACCTGTTTATTAAAATATTGGTTTAAGTTTATTTTATCGAAATTTGCGCACTGATTTATTTGGTTTTTCTGTACGTTACTGTAGCCCGCATATTGGTAATTCTTAGGTTTTATTAGTAAATCTTGTGATTTACAAACATGAGTTGGTAAATGTAAGGTATTTATAAAGAAGAGACGATTTTACGGTCTTTACCGTTAGAGTTTGGGACATGCTCGGTTATACCTATAACAGTTGGTAAGTGTTGGTTTTGAGATTAAAATAATGACTATTTCTTAAATATCTGGCGACTGGTGATGACTTACCATATAATATTAAACTGCCCAACTAAATGGTCATGGAAGGTCAGAAGCAGAACCATGGCCAATTAATATGCGAGTCGAGATGGCTGTGGTAATTAAGATAGGGCACCCCGTCAAAGGTTAGGTTAGTTTAAAACTGTGACCTAAAGCGCGCGAGTCGAGCAGGCGGAGCCTGAGAGCGAAGCTGGTGCTACATATGTATAAGTTGGATGCGAATTTCAAGTCGATCGATTCGCCCACCACATTTACCGTGTCTCTGAGGTATAAACTAAGATTTACGGAGTTATAGTGGTAAAATTTCGAAATAAATAGTATTAAGAGTGGATAAATCTTAGGCTTTACTGGAAAATCTTAGGCTTTACCGTAGTTCGGGCTTTTACTGTAACATATGCCTACAGTTTAAGTCTGGACCCGGTCGGCGCGCTCTGCCATGGATCATCCTACGCCCCCCAAGTGGGGCGCACCCAACTTTTCGGGAATTCCTGGATTAAGCGAAAGTTTGACTATCTAGAAATTTAAATTATAGTCGTCGATCAAATATTATTCGACGATTTTTTACTATAATACATAGTACACAACATCTACCTCTAAGTATTTAATCCTCACACAATTTTTTCAAGATATCCCAAGAGCAAATGCGGGACAAATTCGGCCAGATGGTAAATTAGTTACATACCCTAGTAGAGAAGTATAAGAATCTGCAAAACTAATAGTTTTTTTTTTCTTTCAGTTGCGATTGTGCTGTTGGAATGGTTTGTGACAAATACGAGGATGATACGGCAGTGAGTGCGTTCGTGTACCGTTGTCGGGCGCCGAGGCCGCCAAGAGACGACGAGGAGACGGACGAGAGCGACAGCTAGCGCGCCCCCTAGCGGCGCCACCCTCACGCCGACATAGCTTAGACTCCGTGCCCACCGCTCCATCACACCGCGAGGTTCACGAACAATCAATGGATCTTTGCGACACAGAGATTTTAGACTTGGTCCATTTTAGATTCCTGTCAGACAAATCTCCAGCAATCAGTTGTAGAATAGACGCTAACTGCAAGTCTGCAACACGTCTTAACCTTGCCAATTCGCGGTTTCCTTTCTGGTTCATTTGCAAATAAATGGTGCTGCTGTACAAACCAACAGGGCCGGGTGTGTAGCACCTATAAAGAAGAATGTCGTTAGTACAGGCTTGCTTCGCCTTCGGCTGGGGCTGCAATCCCGCCTCGAGTGCAATGACAAACTTTGTCCACTTGTGGAGTTCGTTCGTGAGCCCTTGCAAAGCTCTTATGTGACCACTGTACGATTAAACGACTTACAAATACCACAATATTTGTATTGCTATAAATTTCACACATAAAAATTATCAAAGTTAATCTAATTGTACCAAACTGCTTTGAATACTTTGCTACTGACGAAATATTGACCGTAATTTGCCGGTTGTAGGACAGCATGTGTTTATTTTTTATGTCATCGACAAGGCAAACGTGGCGTCCTTTTCTGAAGCGTCACGTTTCCGCGATAAAAACTATCAAAGTTAGAATATTTTCACTGACAGTACAGACAGACAATACTGGCACCATCAGTAAAACTTTGATTTTATTAACCACTGGTAAAACCTGTATCAATCAAACAAAACAAAAAAGTATTATAATTAGGGCATGCGAAACCCGGGTTTTTTCCCGGGTTATACTATAGGACCGAAACCGGGTTTCGATGCCCTAATTAAAATGGAAAAAGCCTTCTAAAGCATCAAATTTCCGAAATATTTCGAGCTATCTAATTTGTGTTGATGGTGAAGATTGTAACTTTGACTAATAATAATATCTTGGCGTTGACGCTTTAAGAAGATTTTCTCTCATAGGGCCAAAACTTGTTTGTGTTGATGATACGCCAGCTATTGATTAATATCTACAGGTTAAATAAGTTGCCGAAATATGAAAATAAAAAAATAAAATGGCGGAAGTAATGTCAAATAATTCAAAGCCCTTTCTAATAGTGTTCCTCCCGTTTGTCACAATATCCTGGAATTGAAATATTTTAAACAAACGTACAATATTTTGCTTATATGTAACCTAGTACTTACTTTAAAATAATACTATTATCCATTTAAATAATTTAAAAATACGCAAACTGTTGAGTCCGCCTCAATTCATTTAGATATATATTAATTTGTATTAGGTTAGCTTATATTGTGTCTTTTGTAGTGTTTAAAGAGCAACATGTTGATTCGGACGGCTAAATGCTTCCCGAATTCTCGTTTGTTCAATAACTAATTTAATTTACTTTATATAACAATAAAAGTACTTACTAGTTGTAGTTAACCTTGTTTTTATTTTAATAAGTCATTCTTAACTTACCGATGGAGATCAAAAAGCACGTCATTTTTAAAGTTCCTATTTTTATTATTTTATTATTTGTAATGTAAATTTAAGTGATAAAACTTAGTTTTTTATAACGCCAATAGTTCACGTTGATGAAATTAGGACATGATAAAATAAAGTTGTATTATTATTTACCTTGTAAAATCTAGTATTGGCAAAATAAATGGTCAAAATAGTGTTCCGACTTTTATTTAAACCTGATCCCATTCCCACTCCTTTAAGTAGGTATCTACTTATTGCCCTGATTCTATTTCCATAACCAACTTGTACACAAACACAAAGCAAGATACATTTTGCAGTTTGACTTACTAACAATGAATTCGTGAATATGCTTCTGGTTGCTTTTTCGGCGCTTGGAAGAATAATGCATCAGGCCTGAAGGCATCTAAGAACCCGAATCCTGCCGGCTTCCCCTTGGGAACAACCAGTCTGCGTAGTGTCTAATGTAGTCAAATAGTAATATATTACATACGCGTCTGTGAATATATCACAGTACGTTCATTAATACAATATAGGATTAAAACATTACAAAAATGACAAAACTTTTTATGTCAACAAAGTAAACAACAGGTAACGCCTAAGTAAGCCGGCGCGTTCGGGTAATTGTATGTATAATTCGGTAAAAATTGTATGTATGCGCAAACGTTTTGTAGGAAACAAGGCAGCCGAACGGAGTTAGGTTAGGTAGGGGCAGAAATAAAAAGTATACATGTAGTGGAGAACGAGATAGAATGAGTAGGTAGGGGGCCAAACATAAGTTACGTCACACTTTAAGAGGGGGGTAGGGGTTGACAAAACGTGACAAGGGGTGGGAGGGGTCTTAAATTTCGTGACGTCACATCTTCATCATCTATTAAATTTGATCTACATTACATATGTACGAAAAACTAAAAACAAGGACGGGAGGGGAGTTAAAAAATCGTGTAACGTAATTTATGGAAATGGTCGATTTGGTAATAGATATTTTATTTGGTTGACTTATGCGAGTTTATTGAAACAATAGTTTACAGTAAAATGCCAAGATTTTATTTGAAATGGAGGATTTACTTGTACAAAACGTTTTTGCAAAAAAAAAACCGACTTCCAAAAAAAACACTAAAAAAGTTGAAAATAACATTACTTTCGGAAGTCGGTGACTATGGTTTGTTTCATTGACTTTTTTGGCATCGACTTCCGAAAGTAATGTTATTTTCAACTTTTTTAGTGTTTTTTTTGGAAGTCGGTTTTTTTTGCAAAAACGTTTTTATTTTACCCTTTTTAGTTATAGTATCACACACAAATCCTTGTCAAGTATCAATTTCGCAATTTCTTTAACTTGGATGAAATTTTTTCCAGCTATTTTGATTTCAAAAGCAAACTGCTGAACCGATTTTGATAAAATTTCTATGGGACCAATCGGGAAGTAGATCCATTCAGATAAAAGAAGAATTTTTCAAATCGGTTCATAAATGACGGAGATATGAGGTAACAAACACAAAAAAAAAAAAACATACAACCGAATTGAGAACCTCCTCCTTTTTTAGAAGTCGGTTAAAAAGGTTGTGAAATAAAATAAGACGTTGTAGATTTAGCTCGGAGCGCGTCCACACCCGGACTCGCGTCGCTGAGAAGATAAATTCTCTTTTCTTTTTAACCGACTTCAAAAAAAGGAGGAGGTTCTCAATTCGGTTGTATGTTTTTTTTGTGTTTGTTACCTCATATCTTTGTCATTTATGAACCGATTTGAAAAATTCTTCTTTTATCTGAATGGATCTGCTTCCCGATTGGTCCCATAGAAATTTCATCAAAATCGGTTCAGCAGTTTGGTTTTTAAATCAAAATAGCTGGAAAAAATATGTCATCCAAGTAAAAGAAATTGTGAAATTGATACTTGACAAGGATTTGTGTGTGATGCGATAACTAAAAAGAGTAAAATAAAAACGTTTTTGCAAAAAAAATAACCGACTTCCAAAAAACACTAAAAAAAAGTGGAAAATAACTTTACTTTCGGAAGTCGGTGCCAAAAATACTCAATGAAACAAACCATAGTCACCGACTCTGTTATTTTTGGAAGTCGGTTATTTTTTTTTGCAAAAACGTTTTTATTTTACCCTTTTTAGTTATCGCATCACACACAAATCCTTGTCAAGTATCAATTTCGCAATTTCTTTTACTTGGATGACATATTTTTTGTTTTTAGTGCCTCAACATTTTGTTAAAATTCAAGATGGCGTTGCCGACGAAAATTTTCCATTTTTTGTCATGTTTTCGAGGTTGCCGAAAATGAAAATGTCAAAAAAAGAAAGGTTCGATCCTTATTTGCCTCTAAAAACCCTTACTATAAAGTTGTGTCTTACGTCGCGCATACGGCATGGTTTTGTAAACGGCCGCATGGTCTGTTATGGTGATTTAATGCTTAGATTTTACAATAGTAGAGAAGAACAACCTATTTCTTTACACATTGTGACATACGGTTTGGCTGTTCCTAATTTGGAAGTGTGAAGATAAAAATAAGAAAAAAACATTAAAAACACGACTGCGCTGCCAACATCACGAACATAAGCTACTACTACAGCTAGCTGCTACTTATTTTTAATATCTAAGAGGTTCCCCGACTGCAGTTCGTGTTTTTAATTATGTAAATACAATGATATAAATACCTTAAGTACTAACATACATATAAAGTATATTCTATTCTATACATAATTTAAAATAGCAAAAAATATAAAAAACAAAAAATTATTGTTAGTATACATATATTGTTTTTACCTGCAAATATATGAATATTGCTGCGCAAAAATCAAATTGGTTTTTATTTCCTCGCAGTAGGTGTGAAAAGTAGAGTACGCTTCTCGGGGATAAAGGTGTCTTCGTTTTGGGCTAGCTTAAATCCCTCACTTCACCTCACTCTCAAGATTCTAGTCTTAACTCGCTCGCTTTGCTCAGGAGCTAACTCAAGGCTCGCTCGCTACGCTCGGGAGCCCTAGAATCCGTCGCTGCATTTGGGATTCAAAATAGTGCCCGCGACGTAACACACTGCTTTATCCTCTTTGTGCATAATCTACTATTACTAGACTATTAAATTATTGCACCACACAAAACACAATCGCTTCCGACAGTCCAAGCAACAAATACTTACTTAGTCGCTTAAAAAATAGCTTGTATGAGAGTACATACTGATCAGTACAAAAAGTTACAAAATCATATGTAGGGTACATATTTCCTCCTATAAAAAATTAAAAATCAACTTTCGCTTAAAGTATGGCATTTAGAAGAATGGACGATATGCTACATTTTAGGTAAGAAATAGTAAAAGAACTTATTCTAATTTGCGCTAATCTACGATGTTGAGCCTAGGCTCAAAGAAATAATAATGAAAATCAATAGTGGTGAAAATATTGGGCTCTCAGTTCAAACGTTTTAGTGAGTAAAATTCGACTTTTATTTACTTTTTACCAATTAACTTTTGTGTCATTAATATTTCTTTTAACAAATTCACAGAGATATCTAAGTAAAATATGTTAAAGTCGTATTTATGTATTTCTTCAGATAACTTCATGTTTTGCAGATTCCTCAGTAAAGACATTAATGAATTGAGGGCCCTAGATATACCGCCATAAATATGTAATGTCATATTCTACAAGATTTGGTAATAATTAAAATATTTAAGAAAATCTTAACTAAATTATGAAATAAAAATGATGAACCCAGAGATAGTACTTGCTGAGATTTAGGCTATTCCACTTTATGCACGCGGCTGGATTGAGGGTCTAAGTTATTTTATCATAACAGTTTTCATTCACTTTAACAAATTCATGGGCCTTTGCTTTAAGTTTTTACTATTTTTTACTAATTCCCCTATTGACCCCTATAAGTCTTATTTCGTTTCGCAAGAATTTAAAAAATGGGCCCACAATCCAGATGCACATAGCGAGCTATGCTTGGCATAACCCTACTAGACCAAGCGCGATCACCGAAATCCGTCGTCGAAAAGTGGAATTGGGCAGGACATTCGACTAGACGCGGAGATGGCCGATGGAGTTTGGTTTTGACTGAATGGTGGCTAGGTTTATTCCCGACTGCTACCACCGGTCTGCCACCAGTGGTGGCAGTTGTAACTATTGTTCTCGTCTACCACCACTGGGTCACCCAAAAGCGCGTTGGGTTGACGTATCGTCAAAATCAGAAACAGATAAATAAGGGACGCAAATAACAAACAAGAATTGCAGAGGAAAGGAAAGGCCTATTACCCAACAGTGGGAGATTCCGGGCTGAAATGAGGATGATGAATTTGCTTACGTCAGAAATTTTATTTGAAATGGGCTCCAGGCTTTGTTTTGGCAACGTTTTTTTTATATTTTTCTTCTGGTTTCGATGGATAAATACAATATATTGCCAAAACTATCGAGGACTGCGTACCAAGCTACATATTGTATTATTTATGAATATCTTGTCTTTTTCCTATGACGTAATAAATCTTACAGCAGGCTTAATACCAAACATAATTATCCGATACTGAGTTTATTGATGACCGTTATTTAGTGTTCAGATGCGACCGTGACAGCTGCATCACAGGGTAGCATGACGGGGTGGCCGGCTACTGATAGCCTGTCGTCCTATGCACATTTACGACCAACTAGCATTTTGATGCGCCCCTCTCACGCTGATATTGAATACGTCTTGGTGCAGCTGCCGGGGTTGCACCCTACAAAGCGTTCCAGAGGACACAAACCTACTTAGTTTGTGTCACCATTTCATCTAACCTTGAGTGCATCATCGGTCATTCATAGGAAGTCCTACTTAAGCCTGAATAAATTTATAGAGTAAGACTGCCCAGCAATATTACTTCACCCTTTCTTCCTCATTTTAGTTCTAACCTCCGATGCAAAAAGAGGGGTGTTATAAGTTTGTTTGTTTTTGAACAGTGATTTTCTATCATAAATGTCATGATAGAATAAACAGTACACAACAGTGCTACAACTTTACAAAGATCGAACGAGATAAGAATTTATAAACAACTACCCTCCTTCTAGATAATATTCGTGATCATTGATGAATCAAAACATATCCGGCAACTGTGTATGTTTAAACATCAGTGATGTTATGTGACATTATGATTACATGTTTACATATTTTATTATCTTTCTAGTTTTAGTGGAAATATTGTAAAAATATTCAGTTTATTTTTTAAATGAGGGTAGATTGTTAACCAGCTTCATAACAAGTTTCCTGTCTATGGGTACTTATGTTTGTGCGTATGTGAGAAAGGTAATTAGTATAAATGGTGCAGCTACGATTCAGTGAGTCCTTTCCATCGCCGACGGCTAACGACGTGCAAAGTTTAATAATCTGATTTAGTTTTGTGAAGTTTTCTCTTGAATTTTAATAGATTTTATTTTTGAAATGGACTCTGCATCTGTGAGTTTCAGTATGGAAGATCAAAAACCTATTTTTACACTTGCTGGTGATCCAAATCCTACATCCACGACCGTGAGTATTCAGGAGGATTTTGCAAATATTTCTTAGTGCCCACTTACCCACACTTTCTCAAAATAATTAAGTGGATTGAACGATCCAATCAAGATGTAACATTTTGATAATTAATTGAGTGCCTACCTGCCATAACCATACGCAATCGAATCGTATGTTATTTTATTTTCACATACCTATTAATTGAATAAATATAATGTGACACCGTCGCGCTTCAAAAATCAATGTTTTTTAACGAGGTAGGTAGCTTATTCGGCCCATACTCGTAATAATAAAAGAATTTATTATTTAAACCTGTGATTTAAATTGTTTGTCAACGAATCTTAAGTCGTGAGCCATTGATGCCATATCCTTCTACGTATTTCCAGGATAGCTTTCCGTTTCCGGATACAATAAGGAACGTAGGCACCCCAGAAGGAGTGATGTCGTCCATGACTCCAATGATGCATGGTCTCGGAGGCAATGAGTTGATGAACTTACTGGCACAACAGGAACCCAAAGTTGCTGATTCAGGTACCTACTCATACGATTATATTACTACGTATAGGGCGTCGTACCTTTGAATCTCACCGAATGTCCGTGGTATTTTCATAGTTTGACTGAGACACCGCCGTTATTTAGTAGCAAGTAAGGGTGGTTTTTAGTAGGTACTGTATTACCTTCTTTATCTTTAAATCGTTGGAAGGATCTGAGCACGTCTGTTTACTGTAAGCGGCCCCTTCATTTAACCGTCAACCAAGCATTCTGTACATCAAACTAAGTCATCCTATGCAAAAAAGTATGGTCCATCGCAAAAAATAAAATCGCAAAGACGGGGAGAGCAAATGCCCCTCGCCTTCGATAAGGGTCTATTTACACATACAGATTTGCTTATTGCCACTCGTGATGAGCAGCGTAACTCGGACAAATGCTGAGCGGCATGCTGAAGTGCCAGGTGTCAGGCGCTAGCTGGTAGATGCTCTGCTCGAATGTTTATTGATGTATTGTGTGTTTTCTCCAGCGCCCTCTGTCGTCGATATGGAAGACTTGTTAACAAATATGCGCATGAACGGATCTGATGTGTTCAATGACGATGCCAGCGTCAATAACTATTTTACAGGTAATTTTATATTTAACCTTTGCAAACTAATGTAAATATTTTATTTTCATGAGCAGGTCACCATAATATGTTTTATTGCAGGCTATAGCAGTCGTTCGGAATCTGGATCGTCCAACATTTGGCCCGATAATATGAATAATTATAATATGCAAAACTCAAGAAACAACGAAATGATGGACACCTTCGACTTTCTCGTCAAAAGTATGTGTTTTCTTTTTTGATATTACTTTTTCATTTTAGTATCGCGTGGATTTTTATAAGCATTCTCCGTTGTCCTATAATGGATTGATAAGACCTAAGTAGTTCCCAAAAAAATACCCGTGTCTATTGATTTTCAGAAAAAGAATCGCACACTCTGATCACTTTTTAATCAATAAACAAAGTATGGGTACCCACCTATGTTTTTTTTGTGTACTTTATTTACTGGAGGATACAATTTCAGGTCTATCATCAGCAAACAACTACGTGTCAATGTTGACTCGGGAGCAGCTATCGGTGCTGCGCTCCATTCGTCCCAGTCTGTTGTACGAGTTCCTGCAGGAAGTCGCTAGAGCTCGCAGCGACCGGCGCATGCGACGCGCTTTACCGAACGTAAGCTAATCTTTGTTTAACAACATACAAAACTCTGTTTCTGTAAGGTTCACTCCTGGTAAGAGCACCACGGTTTTAGATTTATTGTCGTTTCGAGTTCATTTTTCTTATACATATATTATACTATCGCCGGCTCATACATTTGTCGGGTTTATCAACACAAAAATGTACATAACTTCAAACTCAACGTGAGTTTGAAGTGATGTAGGTACGTTCAGCCGCGATTGCCTGTAAATTAAATAAATAACAAATGTATTATTTCTACAGGAATGTGCATTCTGCAAGAACAATGGAGAGAACGAGGAGTGCTTCTCTTCGCACGCTCTGAAGGACTGGCGTGGTAAAGTGCTGTGTCCAGTTTTGCGAGCTTTCCGCTGTCCCCGGTGTGGCGCCACCGGAGACAGGGCCCACACTATCAAGTACTGCCCGGAGGGCGGCGAACAAGGTGACATATGGCTTCATATCTAATGCTAATTGAGCTTCTTCTACAGATGATAGTGCATTGTATTGGCGGTAATAGCGAATCTTATCAGGTTGGCTTGTTTCAAACCGAAATTGTTAATTGAAACATCCGTCCATATGTTACTCTTCTTTTAGTTCCTCTGTTATACTTGTACTAGTCCTTACTCAGCGCGTAAAGATGAATTGCCTCATCATTATAATGTTGCGTTATCAACAGGTACCGGTGGCCTGGCTGCACGTCGCCGTGCGCCGCCGTCGACGTCGCTACTGTTCAACCAGGGCGCGTCGCGCTCGCAAGCCGGCACATCCGCGCCCTCGGCCTCGCCCGTCGCTTCACCGGCCAACCCATCCCTTTGCTACTCCGCTCTTTGGTCCAACTTCGGCCTGAACTAAATTACCCGGCGATTGGAATCTTCCCAAGTGTCCTAGATATTGTTTGACCCTAATTCATTACCTTGATTGCCGTTTTTGTCTGAAACCATTATTTGCGAATATGGTTTTCTGTTTAAAATATTGCTACTGGTATTTTCTAACAGGAAAACTATATTTTTTTGTTGACTATGTTCGTTCATTCTTCTACTTCGTAGAGTATAAGAGTGAAACGTAAAAGAACACTAGTTCTAAGGAATCACAGTATCATAAAAAAGCATGCAGGTCCTGCTTTGTTAAGAACATCTTAAAAGTGGTTTCAGATAATTATATTTCTATTGTTTTTTGTTTTGATTCTTCAATTAATTTTTCATTGGTTTTAAAAATGTAATGCCTTATGTTATCAAATGGCAATAGTTGAATAAAATTAATTATATTATCTAATAACCATCACAATGTATTAACATCACAAGCTACAATTGAATAGTTTCTAAATTATAATGAATTTGTTGGTAATATTGATTCGTTCTATATCAATTCGCATTATATTATGTACAATGTCATACTACGGTAATATATACTTTGGCAAAATGTGTAACAACCAATGTGTACCAATGAAAAATGGTTCTTTCGTTTTTTCTATGTATTTGATATTAAATACTTAATTATTTTTATATTAAACCTTCTTTTGTGCATTACTGATTCTTTTTATTTCTAGTATTATCCGCGATAAGACAAAGCAAAAACGAGTAAGAAAGCAGTGTGCTGTAAGCATTTTAGAGTATTCTATTTGTTGCGACGGGTTAATAAGCTATACACTTTTTTTTAAGTAATTATAAATCGAACAATAACCACAAAAGGGAGAGGACAACACGTCAATAAAATTCGTTCTCCTGTCAAATATTTTATTCAAATACAACTATAATAATAGACGATACATTAACAGTGTAACAAGAGTATTTTTACGTGGAACAATTCGTTTTCTTAGAATAACTACGTTGGTTTGCCGCGCACTTATCTAAATCATGAGAGATTATTCGAAAAGAAATCGGTTGTCATGAAGCGAGAAAGGTCTTTGTAAACTACTACAATGAAAGACAATCACGCTTCACAAGTTCTTGTTAACTGTAACAGCAGCAAGCCAACATGAACTTTAATGTAACGACAGTAAAGACTGTAATTTTAACAGCGATCTAAAGTCAGTAGTAAAATAATTGTGAACGGACTCTTAGTTAGTCTGCATTACTGATTTAAAGTGCGCGACAGCCTCGGCTTTTTTAAGGTCCACGCACACGTATAAGCATCGTAATGACATTTCCTTGGATCGGGGTCGGCTGGTATACGAGTTTACGTCATCGGGTCGTCGCCAGTTTCACACAGCCGTAGCAAGCTTCGGCCAGCCTAAGGCCCACCACAGAGGTGCTCAGCCGATCCGGTTACGTGCTTACGTTTATTTATTTAATAACAGAAGAGCCAGCAGCTTTATCGGATGGAAAACAGTTGACCTATCAGCCGATTTGACATTGAAGTTACAATGCATAAACGTGTGCGCTAACCTTTAATCGTCAAAGTGCCTTCACAATGGCACTTTAATTTGGTTACATTAGTCAGAATTCCGACTCATATTAGTCGTTTTTGAACAGTTCAGAATCAAAACTACAGACAATAGTTACAACGTGTAGAAGATTAAATTCGCTCCAATTTCAAATTCGTACCACGAATCATTCGTATTACATAGAGGGCACCACCCATAGAACTGGTATCCGAAATACGAATAGTTAAATAGATAATATCGTATTAATTAGACATAGACTTAAACTTCGAAAAAATTCTTAATAGGAATAACATCTAACAAGCATTAACATTATAATAGGTAGGACTTAAAGTATATCGGTAAATTCATCGAAATAGTAATATGGGAATAACGCATAAAGCTGTTTAAGAGGAGGATATACTCGCCTGTTTATTTATTTATTTTTGTGTTTGTTTGTTTTTTGGAAAGTTTTACTAAATATTGTTACGACAAACTAATGCTCACAGCTAACTAGAACATGAAAGATTTAATTTTATAATATGTAGCTAGTGAGGCAACGGGTTTTAATCATTTGGCCTGCTCTAACTACTGGCATTTTATTTTATTTTCAAAATAGCGGCCACGCATTAAACCTTTATTAGTTAATAGCTGGTATTATCACAAACAAGGTTTGTATGAGACAAAATCTTCTAATCCATTGAATATAAAATAAAATGGCGGAAGTTAGGCTGGCCTGGCTTCATACAAAAATCTTCCAACCGCTTTCCCCGTCCCCTTTACAAGGACGTTATAATGTACTAGGACAGAACATTTTAATACAATAAGTTTGCATTGTATGTTGTATTGTATCACGGGCTGGTGTCCGCAACTCCACGTCCAAAGCGTACATACATTTTTCATTGTATGTTAAAAAATACTGGTAAAATTTACAAAAAAAAAAATCGCTGTATTTAATTTCAAAAGCTATGGTACAAAGGCAAGTTGAGAATTGCAATAATTTGGCAAGTGGTATTTGATTAGGTACACTAAATTACATTTATATAAAAACATAATAAAAACAATAATAGCTAACAATAAAAAGTTTCGATTGAGATTCATAACTGAGCCGAATTCTTAAAAAAAAAACACTTAAATGCCAACATTTTTGGAATGGCTTGTTAGTTTTTTGAATACAGGAATGTGATTAATCGCACTTTAATTCATACAATACATTAAAACCTTTGGTTGTATAGGCCAGAAAGTTATACAAACCTCATAATTTTCATCTAACTATTATTCTTACAATCAACCAATACTAAAATCTTTGGTTTACTAAAGAAAATCACACCACCCTTTAAATTATGGCCCTCGACATATTTGATGCTTTTGCGCAGAGCCAGGAGGAAATTCAGAAATTTATGATAAGTTTTATTTCATTCTACGAGATATATAAGGAAGCAAGATCAACAAATACTGTGAAACTATTCCTTGAATGGTTAGTCGACTGAATTAACAGCCAAGTTAAACAGAATGATTTAAAATAAAATGTATTGCCATTTAAAAACCATTGGTATTACAAGAGTAGCTTAGAGCGGTTTCAGACTAACGTCTTTTATAGCGCGTATACGCTCGTACCTGCTCGCGCGCGAACAATAACGCTTAAACGTATTCGCGTGGGATGGGCGGACGCGCGCGGAGACGTCTTTTGCGGCTGACGCTTATACGAGCATATAAGCGTCTCAACGCTCGTACAAGTCACGAGAAAAACAAAAGGCCCGAGTATACGCGCGTACAAAAAAGAGTTTAATCTGAAACCGCCCTTACTTTCGGAAAACACAAGCACTGTTATTATTTTGCTCGATACATTTCTTTAGATCTCTAATAAAGTAGTACATACTTAAAAGGTTAACATTTAAAGCTTACATGTCACTCGCCACCCCCGACTTTCTACGCTATGCATCAATAACATTAATTATTACAATAATATCGATTATTATGTACACTTCAGCTGAATGTTTTGTCAACAATAATGGGAGAAATCGCTTGAAGCGCTTGATTCAAGTCTTGGTATATAGACTATGTAGCCAAGCTACAAATTCACACAGTGGTCCTGATTCTGCGGTGCAGCTGAATTATTGCTATCTTTTTCTTAAAGATGAAATAAGACAGAGACAGAGCAACAAATAGTCCTTGCAAAATCATAGTTCAACCTAATTTTAAAGCTCTAATTTTGCATGGGACTACAATACAAGTTTCACAAACATTTAACGGTATGTTTCTCTTTCTGGAACTGCTTTTTGGTAAAAGATAGCAATATTCTTACTTTAGTTTTCATACGCTTTCGACAGAACCAGCATCAGTATTATTTTACACTGACAAACTGAACTTTAGGCACAATCACTAAATAATTGTTTTGAATTCATATACATTCAACAATTATCCTACGGTGTATGTATATATAAAAATTGATTATGTGTGTTTGGCAGCAAAAAGTTTATATTTTAGATTGTTTCTTTTTTTTAAGCCTCGTATAAAAATGTAACAGAGATCATTTTGTCGACCCCTGGCCAAAGAAGCGCTTTATTATGTTTCAATATTATTTATTACGCTCTATATTTTATTCAGTAATGTTTTAAATGCCAATGGCCAGCAATATTAAGTCGAAATTAAACTATCCGAGATTTGGAACATCATTTATTTAAAAAGAGCAACGTTAATATCACTATAATTTTCTCAATATCAATGTAAAAATACAGGAAATAACGTAAGTATATAAAAAAGATTCGTAACACGTTCGTCGACTTGAACAAGTCCTTACAGCCTTTTAGTGTACTTAGCACAATGATTACATTTGCGTTATATAGTAGGCGATTGATTACTGTCACATTACATGGGGAAGACAACAAAGTAACGGCAGCTAGGCTTACTCACGATATTATAGTATGTTAGTGAATATGACAACCAGCTTTTGAAAAGAGACTAGTGCGTAATACATTTACCAATAAAGGCCAGCGTACACCGAAAATTCGTACGTAGCTAGTGGTAACGAGATACAGACTTCAATGTTTAGAGATCAACCCCAAGGCATCAAAGAGGATTTCTCTTCGCGGCATTGTACAACATTAGTTACGTGTGAATTTACGTTGGGTAAAGATAAAATGCTCTGTTCTGCCGTCCCCGGTGTGCGCTGGCATGCCACTGAGCCATAACAACTTCCGATTGGTGTATGTTACAATGGCATGCCTGCTACTTGCATACTTTTGTGTAAGTAATAAGCATGTTATACGGGCTGGCTATATATGTTATACTACGGCAACGATGACACTCTACATTCTACAAAGCCGAACTTTTTAAATTCGATGAGTCAGTAAGTTCTCTTTGAAAACAGTAGGGACGCCACAGAAACAGAAGGTTTAAGTAAAATTTATTCGTCATTAATTATAAAAAATCGATATTACGTTTCGGCAAAGCGGCAACGTGTGAAAATATCTTAGTGGCAACCTATAATTTCACAGAAAACTTCTGTCTGATTATTGTTAGTTTCTAGTTGTCTTCCCATATGTGACGTCATTTAACACAAACTTGTGGGCCCGTGACCGCTGGCGTGGCTGACCGTAGTGAAGTGTGCTGCGGTCGCTACCACAGCCACCGTCGCCGACCGCCCGGCTCGCTGCGTCATTCACTCGGCTGTTCACCTGCACAAGTTATATAAAGTATACAGTATGTATTAGAAAGGTGTAAAATGTGACATTTAAAGGTGCGGAAACTATCTCTATGAGCCCAACATCGTAATAGTTAAAAAGATATCAGCTGTTCAGAGAAAACTTCTCTTTTTCTTCAACCTTTGGCCAGCCAATGCCGAATGTAGGTCTCTTCTAAATATCTCCACGTTTGGCAGTATTGTGTCATGGATATCTAAACAAACTATGAAACTTCAATTCATAAAAAAAGTAAGTAGGAAAAAAAAAGAAAGTAAAAAAAAAATAAAAGAGAGGAGAAACTTCAAGTAGGAATTGAAAAAAAAAACAAATGTAAGGGAATACATCTGTTTGTTTTTTCTTTTGGCTTTTAAATGGCATTGTCAGGACGGCACTGTTTCTTCTTAGCGTATCGATGACAATTTAAATTGAGTCAGTCCACAATTAAGCGACGAGTTTGGCACTACCAGTAAACATTTGTAAACTTGCCTGTGGAACTTATTTTTTTTATTTACCAACTTACGAGTATGTACACATTAAATACAGAAAAGTACAGAAAAATAGTACAAAGGTAATGCTTATTTCCAAAGAAATCTCTTCCAGCATACCAAAGAATATTTTCCGTGATTTTCAATTATATTATATCCCGAAAGTGACAGTGTAAGTTTAGTTATAAACCGTAAAAGCTTAAAACAGTGTTTGTCTCAAGAAATTGTATTGAAAAACACTAAAAAACGTGGAAAATAACTTTACTTTCGGAAGTCGGTGAATATTGTTTGTTTTCATTGACTTTTTTTGCCAGTCTTTTTTGGAATTCGGTTCCTTTTTAGTTACCTATAGTATCACACATAAATCCTTGACAAGTATCAATTTCGCAATTTCTTTTACTTGGATGACATATTTTTCCAGCTATTTTGATTAAAAACCAAACTACTGAATCGATTTTGATGAAATTTCTATGGGACCATTCGGGAAGTATATCCTTTCCGATAAAAAAAAAAATTCAAATCGGTTCATAAATGACGAAGATATGAGGTAACAAAGAAAAAAAATATACATCCGAATTGAGAATCTCCTCCTTTTTTTCAAGTCGGTTAAAAAACAAGATGGAAGTTAGTAATACCTTCGTTGTTGTTATGTTTGGCGCGCACGAGTCGCTCGGGATGCGAGTGCGCGAGCTGCGTGTAGTCGCGGAACACTTCGTTGTACGTGTCGTCGTTCGAGGACATTTCGCTTTCGCGCATCTCCTCGTTCAACTTGGTCAGCCTTAATCTGGAGCCAAAATAATAATAGTAGTAAGTGATTATTTCAAGTGAACTACTTCTTATGGTTTTTTTTTTTGTTCTGATCTATTTTATAATAAAGTCGTAAACATACATATGCCTGCAGTTCCCAAAGGGTTAGGCAGAGGTTTACCTAATAGTAAACTCGCATTTCAACAGTTGTGATTTAGTCCTATGTAAAAGAGGGCAAACCTCTTGCAAAAGGGCACAAATTCAGACTCCGTGGCTGCTACTCAGAGATCTCTGATGGAAAAACGCAATAAGACTTTGACCGACCTGCAAATCGAACTCAGAACATCGTGCTCAACAGTCATAAAAAATTGTTATTTTTCGTATAAACAAAATGTATCACTTACAGAGTAACAATATCAGCGTTGGCATTGTTGACGGCGATGTCCAGCGGCGTCTGACCCTCCTTGTCCACTATCGACTGGTCGGCGCGGTACTTGAGTAGCAGACACACCTGGAATAGACACTATTTTAAATTCGAATCTAATTTTAACACGATCCAATGGGAAAGGTATCTGTGAAACGAACGGTTCTTGCGTAGATAAGTTCAAAGAACACATTTGTTGACGAACTGTTCAATTTCAAAATGGCTTGACCTCACTGGTCAGATTGGGACTAACAGCTATGGGCACGACATCTACAACGAGTTGGCCTATCTATCCTATGTATTAGAGGTCTGTGCAGCTTCTCTTTTTAAGCGACTTTAGGAGTTTCTGTTCGCGACTGTCACCGTTTTAACGTTATCTGATGGGTTTTCATCGCATAACATCACACCTGTAATCCGCAAAGGGTTTTGCAGAGATGTACTTAGTACGGTCGGCCAAGAAAGTGGTGTACCAGTTTTGATTTAGTTTCCCGGTCATCGAAAATTACAACAAGGTTCGTTATAAAAAGATATTACTGAAAGAGACAACATTATCATGACGTAAACCTATGTATTTAGTATTCATACGTCATATGTCACATATAAGTACATGACATTTTAACCTTTAGTATAAATGAAAAGGACATTAGTTTCTACAAAGCAATTGAAATGTTTCCAAACAAAAGTAATAAAAACTATTTAGACAACCGAATTCCATTTGAAAAAGAAAACTGACAATTGACATTTTGTCAAATATATGCAAAAAATCGATATATTTTCCGTGTTATTTTTCAATCAACTGCATATAAAATCATCTCAATGCCTGCCAACTTGACCATTGCCGAAAGAGCACAAATAATTGCCCAATTTAATGAGGGAAGCAGTATCAGTGCGATATCCCGGAATTTGAATATATCGAGGCGTTCTGTTCGCTTTTGGATTCGTCGTGAAGGAGAGGAGGGAAGTTTGTTGGATCACAGAAGAAGTGGTCGCCGGCCTGCACTCTCCAATAACGATAGAGAATTCATGAGACGGGAATATGAAATCAATGGTTTTAAGCCCACAAAACATTTTGCGGAGATGTTCGATGTGAGTGCCCAAACAATAAGGAATCATCTACATTACACGGGGTTGCACCACAGGCATTACGCCAAGAAAATATATTTGACGGATGCTCACAGACTTGCTCGTCTGAACTTCGCCAGAGAGCACTTAGAGTTTGATTGGTCTAATACAGTGTTTTGTGATGAAAAAACGTTTAAATCCAGTCAGCATGGACGTCTTCACCTTTGGCGATATAATTCAACACGGTATAAAGATGATCATGTAATCCCAAATAGAGAATCAGGTCGAATTTCCGTAAATATTTGGGGCTGGATGAGTACGGATGGTGTAGGAGAATTGTGTTCTCTACCTCCTCGAGCGACGGCTGTAAATTATATCGACGTGCTTCAGAATGCAATGCTACCGACAGTCCGTAATGTTTACCCGGAGAACGAAGTGCCACAATTTGATTTTGTTCAAGATAATTGTTCAATTCATAATGCGAGGATCGTAAGAGCCTGGTTTCGTTCACACACTGACGTAAGGGTAATTCAGTGGCCCTCAAGATCGCCGGACCTCAACCCGATAGAAAATCTTTGGGGCCTTATGGTCCAACGATGGTCGCATCAAAATGAAAGAACCAAACAAGCTCTTATTAGTCACTGTAATTATATCTGGGAGGAAATGCAGGGAACCGATATTTGCTCACGGCTTGTTGGTTCAATGAGGTCTCGCCTTTTAGAGGTTATAGAGGCCAACGGCGGTTACACCCATTTCTAATTTTTAAAAATTTTCAATATCTTCTAAATATTACTATATATGCTATGTTTTTGTTTGTTATAAGTATTTTAAAATTGATTGTAGAAATTTAATAAAAGGATAAATCTATTTTTAGCTTGTTTTTTATTGATATTGTAATTACAAGTTTACAGAAATTGTAGGTTTGTGGACTCGCCTTGTGCCTTTACAATTTTATGTAACTTGTTGATTACAATTCTGAATTTGTAGATACAATTTTGTCATCAAAATCTACAGCCCCCCGCCGTTGATTTTACGACGTCATTGGTTCCATCAAGTTCAAACTAAGAACAGCTGTCACGTTACAAACAGTAATAGTCGTTATCAATAATCAGATAAAGACAACAATAGAAGTTGTCAGATCGATCTGCAACCGAAACTAATCTTTATCACCTATGAATCTGCAAGCGATATTCAACCTTAGGGTGGTACACCACTTTCTTGGCCGACTGTACACCCACACTCCGCTAGTTATTTTTAAGTCCCATATAATAGGGAGCGACCTATTGCTATCATCATATTTAGACGCCGATACCTACCACGGCTGAGAAGTTTAATCAAAAATAACATGTCAAAAAAGTACCTGTCCTGTGTGGCCGGCTTCGGTGGCGAGGTGCAGCGGCGTCTTCCCGTCATCGTCCTGCATGTTCAACTTGCTGCCGTTCAGCAGTAAGAACGAGCATGCCATCACGGAACCCTGCAATATCAAGCATTGTTAGAGCTGCGTTACAGTTTTGATGTACGACAAAGCATGACGTTACAACTTATCGTACTGTACTCACACTGAGCACGGCGGCGTGTAGCGGGGTGCGGTTGTCTCTCAGACACGCGCACACGTCGGCCCCGGCAGCTAGTGCGCCGCGCATGACGGCCACGTTGTGCGCCCGCGCCGCCAGTTGAAGCACCGCGTCAGGGGATAGGCGGGACATGTCTTCTGCCGCTGGACAATAAATACATCATAATAATATATTAAACATTAAGGACGATTTAGAGTGAAATCACATTTATACGCACTTATCAGCGTTTTGTTGCACCTTTTTCCCTTTCTGTCACTTAAATTGCAACGAACTAAAGTGAGATGTCCAATCGCAGGTTTAAGTGCTTCTGATACGAATGATTACGGATGCTTGCGACCAGTATGCTCGCATCCAACACATGACGCCTTCATGTGTCAGAATGAGATACGAGATACTCGAAAATGCTGATTTGTGCGTGTAAATGTGATGACACCCTTATACTAGACCATAACGGGCGCGAGCCTCGTAACTCGAGAACTCGTATGGGCACACGAGTTACGGACGAGACCCGAAACAAAACTACACGAACATTTCATAAGAAATAGTTCACGCTACACAGTGCGGTGTCCGTGAGAGTCTTGATACCTACAATTCTAGCAGACACGGACGCGACTAGCGCCCGTGTATGTCTAGCCTAAATTTCACGTTGACGAAGGTCGCAGCCAACAGCTAGTGTTAAGATAAAACTAACCTAATTCATCGCTGTCCTCTCCCTCCGTCGAGTCGTGGTCGGAAGGTAGGCTGAGATCGACGCCGCGGTCGCTGGCCAACTCAGTGCCGATCAGTAGCACAGGACTGTCCTCCGATTTACTTGAACTTTCTGACACTGAAACAATAAAATTTTGTAAGAGAATATCCGAAGAGTTCTGACTAAAATTATAAATCCGCATTAGTGTTGTGGAAAACTCAAGAATAGATACAAACGTAACATCATGAGAGTTAACCCCGAAGGGAAAGGCAGGGGTGTACTTAATGTACTTATAGTAAAACTGCGAATTAAGTTTAAATCCTGGGCAGCTGAGAAATTCCTGATGGAAAAACCCAATAACCTTTGCCTGACCTGGGAACCGAGCCCATGACCTGATGCCTAGCAGCAGCGCTTACAACCACTACACCAACGAGGTAGTCAAATTAATAAAAAATCATTATACATATTACCAGTGATCGGAATAGGTAGAGCTAATGTACGTAAAGTTCAAGGAACAGAAAAGAAAAGTGGGGACTGCCTTACGACTAAAAATTTTCTGTTTTTTTTTTTCTGAAACTCGGAAATGTCTCGGAATCTGTTAAGTACATTTAATAATAATGTTATTTATTAATCAGTACAGTAAACTGCTTGAATTCATTATTTTTCCTTTTCAACCGGCTTCTACAACAAGGAGAACGTTCTCAAAAACCCAGTAACGCGGCGGACCCTCCGCCTCATGTTTTCATTGCCCAGAATAGCCAAAACATGCTGTCTCTTTCAATCTTTTGTTTGTCGCTGGTAAACAATGACAAAAGGGTTGAGGGGTATAGGGGTGTTTCGCATTAAAAGTGTCGCAAAAAGAATTCATTTGAAGATAGATAATATAGAAAAACTGCTCATAATTTATTTTAATTCTCCGGAAGAAGATAAATCTAGCGATGACAAAGAAAACTTTCCTGATGAAAGCTGTACCGATTCTGATTAAGGGACAACTTTCAACATCAACGGAAATAATATTCTGACTGAGCCTGAGATTGGTAACTATCTTAATTATTGATGTTGATTTCTGTTTACGTTTAGTTCCAATAATTCCGTTAAAATAATAATATTTCCGTTTAGTTTCAAAATGAATAAATGGTATGAAAACCTATAAATTGTTTTTTTTTTTACCTTGTTAGTTCTAACTATTAAAGCTGGTATGAAAAATAAATTAGCATCCGCACTTACTTACGGCATTCAAACGAAGATATGGAGATTACCTTTATTTTTTAAACAATAATAATCGTGCATTTAAAAAAAAAAACAGAAACAGTAAATGGATTCGATAGTTGTTTTACTTTATTAATTTTAGTTGTACTTAAGTAATGTTAAAAAATTCAGAATAAACATTCCGAAAAAAAAAATTGTCGTAAGGAAGTCTCCACTTTTCGTTACTGTTCCTTGAACTTAAGGCACATCAGCTCTACCTATTCCGATCACTGATGATTACAGAGTAGAATGCAAAAATGTTTGAGCTCTTTCGATATTTACCGCTGGTATTACTGTTGGCATCACTTTTTTCGTCAACGATGGTTTCTGGCACCGAGGGCGCAGCTCGGACCCTGAAAGGGAAATTAATATTAGTTTAATACATTCATACATCAACTGACTCCTTTTTCCTACTACTTGATCTCTCTTATCTTCTGCCTAGCCTTTTTTCAATTACGTTGGGGTCGGCTTCTAGTCATACCGGATGTAGCCGAATGAGTATTTTACATAGAGCGACTCCAAAACCCAGTAACTGGGTAATAAAATCGGACTTACCAAGGGGTACCCCCTGGTAAGTCAGATTTTCCGTCCCGTAACGACTGTCAAAGATTTACTAATGACAGCCGGGATTAGCGGCTTAACTTGCTCTACGATGCACAGAGGGAATTCGGTATGCAATGGATGGTTACCCATCCTTACTTGGGCATTAGTCCGTACAATATATATACATAAGCAAGCAGTAACCTGCGCCTGGCCCTGCGCACGGACCAGCGCCGGCTGTCGGCAGTGAGCGCGCCGCCGCACACGAGCTCCTTCACCCACAACAGGGACACGTATTTAGAGCGGATCCACGTCTCGCGTACGTTTCTGTTGGGAAAACAGTTATTATTTGTCTGTAAAATCATAATATAGGCAACTACTGTCCTGTCACAACTCGCTCTCCGTCAAAATTATAGTGATCTTTATTTTCATTACAATAAGGTTTTGCTGTCGAGTGTGGAATGGCTGTGAAGGAGTATGTATATCTTTCTCATTTTATTTTTGACTGACCGACTCTTTGCCTTGAAAAGTGCACGTTATAACTTGAATACTTCACGATAAAACAAATGATATTATAAGAATATATTAAACAAAATCTTACGTTTCACAGTCCGGGGTAGCCCTCGGGATGGTGGTACCTTCAGCGTTGGCTTCATAGATTAAATTCACTATTTTATTGCCCAGTTCTGCCATAACCTGAAAATTGAATTTTTTATTGAATAAAGGGACTGCTTTACAAGTTAGAACCGAGTCCTAAAAATACCAGCCTTTTACTGTTCCACAACAGGCCAATGACCTCTTCTCATACGGAGGAAGAATGAACTTTGATCGCCACGCTTGCTCAAAGCGGATTGGCAATTGCAGACTTATATTAATTACAAATTCAGGTTTTCTCACAACTCCTTTGAATGTCAGCGATGTCAAAGAAAAACTTAACGAGTACAATCATGTGCAGTACATACAATATGCGTATAAAGTCACATTGGTACTTGCCCGGATTTCAACACCACAGCCTCTTGCATGAAAGGCGAGGCCTTAACAAAGAGTGAGCCATCACGATATTTATGTTAAACGGCCTAACAAATAGATTGTAAATTCTTTTAAATTAATACCTTTATTATTTCAGGTTCCCAGTCGTCCAAGGTAAGAGATCTTACTTTACTAACGTGAACGCCTAGCGAGCGATGTATGCCAGAACATTCTAGAACAGACGGAAACACACATAACATTATTTATAAGAACAAAACCTATATTACGTTCCGTTTTACTAATTAAAACACAAAGAAAACATAACTCAATATATTTTAAGAAATTGTATTGAAAAGGTGTGGAAATAAACAATGTACGGTTTTTTATGCACGATTGGGGCCAGCTTTGTCCCAACCAAAACGGAGACGAGCGTAGCTGAGGAAATGTGCAAGATTCGATCAAGCAATCACAGAACAGACGGTGAGAATTTCAACCAATGTGTCTGGTTGACTCCCGCAAATCTCCTCATTGGTGGAAAACTAGCCTTAGGCACATGAAAGGGTATTATAATCTAAGTTGTCATTTAGTACATACCTATGCAGAGTGTGATGCCAAGATTGATGCTAGCCCAGCGAGGGTTCGGGCTGCCACAGTCACAGCAGTAGTTGTTGCCCGGAATGCTCAGGAGTTGCTCCCATATCCTGGAAATATTATAAATACAAGACTATAGTAAAAAAAATAACATTTTTAAAAACAAGGTTTTAAATATAGGTCATCGGTCAGGTCGGCTTCCTATCTAACCGGATGCTGCTGAATACCAGTATTTTACATGGAGCGACTGCCTATCTGACCTCCACAACCCAGGAACTGGGTAATATGATACCCCTTTGCAAGACTGGATGTCAGACTTTCGGCTTCTGACTACTTGTCGAACGATTGTCAAAGGTCACAAATGATAGGAGTGACGTCATTTTTTTTTCGTATTTTTCTCAGCAGACCCTTTTCATTGATTGATGGGGATGCACAAAAACTAACTAGACTGCAATCTTTTGGAGTCCGCACTATTGGATTTAGAATGACGTCACTTAGGTAACCACACATTGCCATCTAAACAAAACGTGTATGCAAAATTTCAGCTCAATCGGTTGGGGATAACTGTTTTAAAATTCAGTTGCAAGATTTGACCTAAACAAACATACAGACATTGCAAATTAAATACAAGCTTTTAATTAAAAAGACAGTTTAGCAAACAGATCAACGTCAGATCAGTAAATTTGGTGTTAATGGTTGCGTTACCTGGGGGTCTAAAATGGCCGCTTTAGCAGTATCATAGGATAATAATATGAATCACATTAAAATTCTTAAAACGGTCACAGACGCAGTTAATATTATGAATTGTCACTTTGTGACCATTTTACGAATTGAAACGTAATTAATATTATCACGGCAGAATGCACAGATTATAAACGACTTCAAAAATTCAGGAAGGTTCCCAATTCTAGGGGTTTTATTGGCATATCGCAAAGTAAGTTTAAGCTTTGTTTCTTTTCTGTGTCTTGTACCGACCTCTATAAACTTTACTTAGGATATGTTCCCTTACTTACGATATGTTCCCGTAAATACCTTGCGACAGGGACAGGAATATGCATAGCCAAGTGCGTGCTAAGTAACGTTTATTAAAATTTTGATGTTACTTCCGAGTTTGACTCTACAAATCGCCTTGCGCATCTGACTTGCAAGTTAAGAATACCCATAAAAACTAACTTTTTGACAGCTTTGCTTGGTCAACGCAAGTCTTCGAAAGTCTATTTGCTAAAATGTACCTGATCTTCCGCATGCCCCTGACATTGGCGACGCTGTGCCTGTTCTCCGAGGGCCTGTCATCTGGCACTAGTATGAGCTGAGTGTCGGGGTTCTCCCGACTCTGACCCTGCTGGATGGCGGAACGGATGCCGTTCTGAAGCGCCGTGATCCAACAGGTGAGCATCTCTTCCGAGTCCGCTTGGAGCATGTGACTCCTGTGGAAAAAGTTTATTTGTTATAATTAAATCGAATTCAGAATCAGAGATAAGTATCAAGTTTTGAATAAAAAAACTATGACAAAGTTAAATTCCATTTGACTTTTACTACAAATGCTCACTCAAAATTAACGCAGGATACATTACTGTAAATTAGATAATTGAGTAAGCAGATGTTAGATGAACGGTAAAGACATTTCATTAAGGGCTATTTTAATCGGTTCTACGTTAGCCGCGTCCACAACCTGGTGAAGGTCGCCTGTTGACCTTCTTTGCTAGCCCTTAGGGAAACAGGCCTATGGAGTCAAAGTTCAATGGAACTTTATACTATGCTATATAATACCTACAGATAGCGCGCGAGTTGAATGCAGTCGGGGTCTGAGGTAAAGAGCGGGAGCATCTCCCCCCGCTATCCGCACGCCCCACCTCACGCGCCTGCAGTGTATTGCTGTGCCATCCTTGTCAACTATCTTACGTTTGCCGTGTTATTGTGTTAATACTGAAGTTCCCGTGTTATTTTTTTTTTATTTTAATAATGACTGATCCGAGTACCACCGTACATGTGCGACCTCAATCCGATTGAGTTGGCTTGGGCAAAAGTGAAAAGAATAGTACGGCATCACAATGTTACTTCAGATTTATCCCTAAAAAGGTTAAAAGAAGTTACGGAGCTGGCGATTTCTCAGGTTACAGAGGAAGATTGGCGTGGCTTCGATGATCACGTCATAATTTTAGAAGAAAATTATTGGCAAAGAGATGGATTAATTGAAGATACCATAGATCGATTCGTCATTGAGGTCAGCGACGGCGAGGATAGTGACACCGATTCAACCATATCTGCCATTTCTGAATCTGATTATTTTTTTTAAATTCCGTTTTGTGAAATGATTATTAAAAACATGTGATAATTATGATATTGTTTTTTTTTTCATCATGTAATTTTATTTTTTACACTAGGTTACTAGTGTAAAAAATAAAATTAAACTTATAACATTGTTTAAATTTATCGACATTCATTACTCATTGTGGTCATCAATAATTATAATTAGGTCTCAGCACTACCGCATTCCTAAGCTCTGCATTCAACTCGCGCGCTATCTGTACTTGTAAAACTGTCATAAAATGCCAAAAAACTATATAAAACTACACTTACTTCGACGGTGACAATACTTCGAAACAGTATCGCCTCTCACCATCAAGAACTGGCTTCACAGTACACAGTCTCAAATCTTCCTCCATTACAGTGACGTTTAGTTCACCTGTCCTTTTCCTACAAACAAATCAAGGCTGGTCAATACCCTCATAAATGATACCGATGCTTTGTAGAGTCCTGAACTTCTGACCCTGAGGGCCTGGATAAAGTGACATTCTTAAGTGTGAATGATGATGAAAGAATGTTCAAAATGTGATATTACTACTATCCTGTTTTTTTTTATTAGGACAGAGTTGCAGTGGTGTGGCGGCCTTGCCACATTATTCCGAAACCACTGCAACTCTTGAAAGCCAGAAACAACAGTGGCAACCACCAGAAAAGCGCCGAGGCAATGAAGCGCGACGAGGTCCCAGAGAAACAATAAACTGTCTTGGATCCCGCAACGTAATTAATCAGAAAAGAATAGCGGAGCAGTAGGAAAAACATAATTTCCACTTCTCTCCATATAAGCAGGAGATTGAACAAAACAAGGCCAATAGGCACAAAGGGACATTTACAACTGGGATAGGCCCAGTTGCCTAGCACCACTATTCTGGCTAATACGAAATGTGAAACGCTTTGAAACAGATTGCCTTTTGCCTAGGGCAACTTGTCAGTTTTTTAAAATTCAGAAGTTGGTTTAGTCTCTAATCGAAGTTAAAGCAAGCTCACTAGGTACGATTGTATTAGATAACAGGAGGTTACAACCAACTTCCTAAACGCTCGAAAGCGATAGTGAAATGACAACTAAGATCGATAATTTCCTTAATTAATTTACCAGTAACACACAAACATACATTTTTGTAATGTATTCATTAAAATGAATGACCAGTGAACAGTCGGTAGTTACGTCATGGATACGTAACTTAGATTCAAGATGGCCATAATAATCCGTCACGGTATTTGCAGAAAAACAAAATCAATTGAACAAATTGTTTTGCCCAATCGTATCTATCGAATCTAATCGAACAAATAAACAATAGATAAAGAAGTAGACCGATTACGTATGACGTCACTGGCCTACATAACAGACCTCCGATCGGAAACCGCAATATCTTATACCCATACTCTGTAACTGGTCTGGTCTATTACAGGACATGATTATTCCGTCTTCACATATAATTTTATAATTGGTGTATACAGAAAGTTGCTAAACATGTTAAAAGGGTAACTATGGACTTTCTTACCCTTTTCTCCCAACGAAACGACTTTTGCGACTGAGCACTAGAAACTAGAATTAATTCTATTTTCTTGTGAATTTTGAGTATCAAAAGTGCCTCTGCTTATTGAAATGATTGACTTTGAAATCGAGAACTCACCTATACACGAGACGATTGTCGTATAAATAGAACCATCTCCTGTTCCACGTCTTGAAGGCATTCGAAGTCCTTTTGAACAGATACCCTTGCATCCGAGGCAAGTTTTTAAGGCACGGAGTACTCAACAACCCATCCTTGCAGTCGCCTTCAGCTTGGCTGGACTTACAACTCGGGAGCACCGTATCTTTGCTATTTACAATCGTATGGCGGTTCTCCATCTCTTTGTCGAGTATTTTTGTGTCGTTACGCATAGCTGCAATCTGAAAATGTGATCATTAGTCGTGAATACCCGTATGATTGTATATTTCTTGTAACGTTTCGTGCTGTTGTAACGTTTTGTGTATCACGGTCAATTGACGTTGTTATGTTGTCAATTTTAAGTACATCGTTAACGGGAAATAAAGTTGATTAGTGGAGTGTGGTGCAGTTAGTATGGTATTTACTGAAGACTGCACACTATGATAGATAGACAAATCTTAATAAATAAAAAACACGTGTGTGTGTACGTATACGATAATCTCCGTAATGAAATTTTGTGCATGTGTAAGGTTGGTTCCAGATTGAAAGATATTATATTTTTCTTTGAGTTTTAGCCGGTAGGCCGTTGGAAGCACGGGGCGGGTTAGTATTAGTACTCTATATTCTATTGTACTTTATTGTAGGTACACCAAAATTTAGACCATATCACTAAATCCACGCAAAGTAAGGTCAGAAGAAACTAATCGCATGCGTCTAAAATCAAATCGTGTTTTTAGGAGCAGCCTAGTCCGACATTTTTGTTTCTGATCATAACAGACATTCTATTGGTCCGTTTTCCAAACATAAATGATTCCTAGAAGAAGCTTGACTATAATATAATAAGCTTGATGTTATAAAAATAGCTGTGTATCATTTTTGGTTTACAATAAAGTACGAGTATGTTCTATCTACATATCTATCTCGACTCACATCTTCAGCGGTCGTCTTGAGGAAGGGCTCCAAATCCTCTGACAGGTCGGCACCCTGATGGTAATAGGTGTTGCACGCTTGCAAGTACGACAGGAACTGAAATAGATAAACATGGTTTACACAATAAGTCATAAGCCACTTGAAGTGTTGGCTATGTAAGTACAGTCACGAGCAATGCAATGTAGACACTTGGCAAAATTCAAAAACGATTTTCTTGTTAATAAACCGTTTCTACTTTGAGATAAGACCTATTTCGTAATAGTATTGCTTCCAAAATACTATGTTCGTGAAAACGTAAAACGTTAATGAATACAATATATTGGAGAAAAACTCTTTTAAAAGTTGCTGCGCGTGTACATGCCACTTGACTGTACTCAGTACATTTGATAGGTAATGAAAAAAAGAATTGTGTGTGATAGATACTGGCTATCTATGAAAACAAAAGAGCCTCTACGAGTGACAGTACTTGGAACTTCGATGTATTCGTCGCTCCCTTGGGTAAACACGTTCAATCAAACCTAAATAAAAATTCAAGATTTTTTTCAGTTATCAGAGATGGGTTACATGACAGGCATTAGGCGTACTTGGATGCGCCTGGCTTTCATAGACACAAAATTATGATGATATTTGGTCTTTAAACGAGCGTTAATTTTAAGGCGGTCACTATTTACTTGACAAATCAAATTCATATCGTTATCAGCTAAATGTAGGTTCAGATTGCGAACTAAAACACCACGTTTTACTTCGTATCTTGCAATTTAAGCCTTTATAAATTTAGTGAATGAGACAGTCGGTGGGTACCAAGGAGTGATTACCTAAGTAAAATTAAACTAACTCTCTGTGCAAAAAGTGAAACATCGATTTTTTACTAGAATATAGGTGTGCGTTGCCCTTTACAACCTAAATATGTCCTTAACAATGACGTATTGGAGTGCTATATGGTTGAGCCGTTCGGGGTTAAATACTTTGGCCGTAGAATCTGTGCTCATCGAGTCTTTCAGGATTTCGCTAAGAGGTGACCCTTCGCGAAATAGATCATAATGTGTGGGTACAACCCTCACTCCCACACTTACTCTCACCCACTACTCACATACATATTCACCTCCACACCATCTCACACATAACACACATCCCAGCGCGTTTCTTCTTTGCCTTTCATAAAAATACTGTTTATCCATGTCTATCTTTATTTTTTTTTTGTTTAAGTTTATATAATATCTTGCACAGGCTCAATAACTTTATAACAATTATATAACCTGGGGAAGGGCGGAGAATCCTAATACAAGCAAACTATTTGCTTAAAGGATTCTCCCCATTGTAAGAAGAATACGTTATCTAAGTTGAAGCAATGAACATTTTTCATTGAAGCAATAAACAGTTTTCATTTCATTTTCATTTTTCATTCGCGTGACCAGAGAACTGATTCATTTTTGGGTCAAACATTCAGTATAGCCATACAACGTGGCATTGCTACCAGCCTTCTGGGCGCTTTTCCTGTGAGCTTTTTGCATATTTTTGCTTCTTTTTTTTATTTGTAAATAATAATTATTTTATTCTTTTATTTAAAGTTTTCTATGTGAATTATATTTCAATTAATAAAACCCATAACGGTTGAATAATGTACAACCGCGAATACGCCGATTGTACATCAATATTGTGTGAAAGATTTTTATTACCTTAAAAAACATGGAAAGCTGAATTTAGTGAAGTGAGTCGTGACCTGTTGCTTTAGTTTTTATTTATACAACACTTCGGTGAAAGTCACGATCGAAACGTTATGAAATTGGCGAGTGGGCTTTCTTCTCCGTGGCATGTACTCCGATATAACCGTATTTTATCTTGCATATAATCTAGTACATCGAACACCAGTACAGTATATCTACCTATTTACATACTTTTACTGTCATAATTATCGAGAAAGTAGTCTTTAACGCAGGCTACACTGCGAGCTTAGTTTAATTAGCACATTCATTAATTCACAATTAAATCACGTATCGTACATAATCTATCGACAAACTATGACCTTGACTTGTATAAATATCTATCTTATAGCTGACAAACACCAAACATTACACAAAAATTTGTCGCGTGATCATGAAAGTAACTCCAAATACAATAAAATTGTACTTTGGTTGTATTGTATCTAACATAAAAAGTTGGTGATACCGACACACCATGGTCTTATCGATAATATTCTCGGGCATTGGCAGTTGCATGCTCAATAGTTATAACGATTGTTATATCATACTGTCGTTATACAGTTATGGCATTGAAATACACCGGTACCATTGCGCACTGTTTGTTTTGTAATAGATGGGATGCTATAGCCACAAAATATTACAAGCATCTATTGCCAGAAGCATCTTTCCAGACACTATTCAAGGTGTGAAGGGACTTAGGGATCCTTCACCGCCGTCAAGCAAGCATTCTGTACATCAAACTAAGTAACTCTACGCAAAAATTATGTTTTTTGGTAGACCTCAATGTGACGCACTCAAAACATTGTGCCGACGGATGCATTAAGTAGTATAGGGGTCATGGAGCCATTTAACGTAAAAAAAAAACTTTTTATCTTAAGTTGTAACTTTGACCTCCAATATCTTCGTAACTAAAAGATTCTCAGTTTCCAGGTATGGTCCAGAACAAAAAAAAATGCAATGACGCGGAGAACAATGCCCTTCGGTTTCTTTAAGGGTATTTTTACATCCATTATTTTTACTGCAGTTGGATATAATACGACATGATATTGTTATACATATTGACAATTGGTCTTCGTGAGACAAATCACAGAGGACTACGCCAGGTCTTTGATATAAGTAAAAGCCAAAGCAGTGTGCTATTTATAATGGGATTATGCTAAAAATAAGTAGGTACCATGCCTACGCAGCTACGTTATAAAACAACTGAATGACGTCAAACAAATGAACTCCAAGCCCCGAAGATACGTTAGGTAATGGTTGATTCACAAGTAATAAAATGGTTTATTCGGACCAGGTTACCGGATAAAACAAGCATTATTTTACAGAATTATTGTTATTATTTATTTAAGATGGATCATATTGAGCAGATATGTTTTTGACGGTTCGTTAGTTTGGAAGCAGTAGTGCCTGGAATAAGGGACAGCTATTCCAGTAATTGCCCAGGTTTTTAGGTCGCATTTCTTCTGATTAGAGATAAGACCCTAGAATCATCAGAATCAAGCTTCGTCTCGACAAACCTTAACTCAGGATATCAATGGTTAGCCACTAGCCAAGCAAGGGAAGTCATCACCATCCGCCTAGTCTTTTCCCAACTATGTTGGGGTCGGCTTCCAGTCTACCCGGATGCAGCTGAATACCAGTAATTTACATGGAGCGACTGCCTATCTGACAACCCAGTTAGTATTGCGTTGTACGATTACCCTTAGTAAGACTGGTTGTCAGACTTACGGGCCACTGACTACCTGTTACGATCGTCAAAGAGCTACTAAGGACAGACGGGACCAACGGCGAGGTAATTAATTGGTGCAAATTATCTGAATATGATAGACATGCAGCATACCGAACAGTTATTATTGATTTTCTGTTAAACATGTACAAGTTTTATTTATTACTTAGATACACACAAAGCAGCTGTTTCATGTTTACAATGCATATAAAACATTTATGGCCCATGTTTCACATAAATAAGGGTATCTTAACCCTAAAACGCGGGGTGTGTTGATATTTACACATGCGACGACGTGTAAATTATTATCATGGGGCGCCAACCGCGTCAGGTATTATGAACCTTGACCGACATAGTCAACATAGTTACGTTTAGGGCATTTTAGGGTTGACATTAGTAGTTGGATCATTTGGGTGTCTATATTTAACGTATTGTACGTACATTATTATATTATTACATACTTTCAATAGAGTAACCAAAATTTGCATCAGTAGCGCCAAGCACGAAATCTAAATGAAATGTTTTGTCATCTAATACTAACCCGAACATCACCCACACAAGCATTATATTTATTTCAAATTGGATTGTTAG
The DNA here is from genome assembly GCA_964057025.1 of Standfussiana lucernea. NCBI lineage: Eukaryota > Metazoa > Arthropoda > Insecta > Lepidoptera > Noctuidae > Standfussiana > Standfussiana lucernea. Next base: position 10,243,937 of record OZ059795.1, read on the forward strand.
TTTCCTTTTCATCGTTTTCACGCGATTTACCCAATGAGTCACTGAGTGAACTCAGTGTGTTACCTTCTTAGAAGTATGAGTCAAAATGTTACGCTAATTATCTATATCGTTCATTTACACAGTTTTTAAAGATAAATGTATACTTTAATATCTGTTAACGCCCTATTTAAGTGCTTGCCGAGTGTTCATATGCACGTAGATAAGTAGGTACGGCTATTTTTACTTGATAGGATCTAATTCAATTCGCTGCGCACTTGTGCTAATCGGCTTATAAGGATTTATGGTCAAGTGCGTACCACGCTCGCGACTGGCCCCCGTATTGTATACGCTAAAACGCACACACGTACGCAATTTTTTTTTAATGACCTAGGAACATCCCATTTGTGTAAATATTTATTATTGACACTCCAACCAACAAAATTTAAACAATCCTACCTGGCAGGTGACAGGTTCCAAAATTGCGACTCCACTTCACAAAGCTATCTATTCACTGATTTGTCACAGAACTGGTAGACTATGAACACTGTTATTTTAAAACAACAAAAAACACTTCCACCTTTAGCAACACGATACATAACTGTCGTTCGAAGATGCCATCGCCAGATTAGTCGTGCAGCCGGTCAGACTTGCAAACTAGAGGTGCGTTACAAAACAGACTGCTTGAAAATGATAACTGTCAATAGTGCTAATGA